>JACEVL010000496.1:971266-1021543 GCA_020284085.1 Aporrectodea caliginosa | reverse complement strand
TCGTCTTAGAGGGGCTTTCCAAAATATATGCTCCTGTTTCTGTAGTATATGTGGGATGTATTGTACTGGTTCTCTGTCCCACAACGCAACTCTAACAGGGTTGCTGTTTTGGTCTGGCGGTTCATACTTGGCTGTACCTCGGCCTACCTGTGTGATCTTTTTTTGTCCGTCCTGGGATACAGCTAGACGTCAAGTCTTCCTATCTGCTGGGGAGAACTCCTAGTCCCTCATGCTTGCTCCTCAATTAGGCAGCACCGTGCCTTCTCAATGGTTGGACCTTCCATTTGGAATGGTCTCCCATTAGAGATTCGTCTACTGCCTAGGGGTAGTGCGATTGCATTTAATAAGTTGCTAAATTATTAGTGCCACAGCTGGGCTGGGAGTGCCTCTGAGTAGCTCTCTTGAAGGGGCACAATATCAAATTCCTTAAATAAATGAATGAATAGGTAATCCACAATAACAAATGAAGTGGCAATAGTACGGCAATGGTATACAATCTAAGAAATCATGAAAAGATCTTCAAAATCAAAGCTTTAAAGGATGTGCTTCTGCTATTGTGAGCGCTACAAATAGTTTTAAGAATTTTTTTGTGTTGGCGGCTAATATGGTCGCCATCTTGGACATTCCGACACTATCGCCACTACGATAAAACCAACGACTGAAAATATTATTATATTCGACTCTTCATTTGTTACTGTAGCTTACCTCTGACCTGATATATACATATATTTCTGTTTTGGCGGCCATATTGGCCGCCATCTTGGATAGTAAGATTCGGACACTATTGCCACTATGATACATCGATACCTTTACCTTGATAATATTAAATTTGCAACTTCATTTGTTTTGTAGCTAACCTATGACCTGATATATGGATATTTTTCTGTTTTGGCGGCCATATTGGCCGCCATCTTGGATAGTAACATTCCGACACTATTGCCACTACGATAAATCGATTCCTTGACCTTGATAATGTCAAATTTGATACTTCATTTGTCATTGTAGACTCACCTATGACCTTATATATACTGTTTTCTGTGTTGGCGCCATTATTGTCCGCCATCTTGTAAAATGCAGTTTTTGGGGTTGACCCCGTGATTGGATTTTGAGGGGGATTTTGGATATGTTATTCAGCACTGGAAACTAGGCAGGAAAAACCGTTAAAAAACTTCTGGAAACAATTTTGCCCAAAAAAAGAAGGAGTCTAACTGTATATTGCCTGGACTAAATGTGTTACTCAAAGAAAAGTTCCAGTGTTTCCATAACAAAATTTTTGGAACCTTCTCTTATTTTCATTGCTGCACTATATGTTTTAATTCAACTCAAATTCTGTTTTCTGTTCTTAGTGCAGATTACCGATTTTGTGCTTAATATGGTGAAAATACCCTGACCTTGAGCGACCTCTAAATACTCATCAATCTGTCTCAAATTTGGTAGAGGTAATAGTGGGCAGCCATAGAACAAAAGGAGGGTTGTGGAGCGCAACTCTGAGAAACTTAGTGTTTTTGGACCACGCTAATATGTATACTAATTGAGTGCGTGGACTAAGATAAACCAGTGCTTGAGATTATGAAAAGAAGATAATGGTCCACAATATCAAAACCCGCAGTCAATGTCAAGAGAAACTGGTAATGTTTACTCTTGTTAATAGCGTACATAAGGTTATTATGAATCGCATGAAGTCCGGATTCTGTAGAATGAAACTTAAAGTATGCCAACAGCATGAGTTTAGAGAGTTGGATGGCAGGTGAATTTGCGCGGGTAAATGGCAGGAGTAACTAAGACTTGCGTTGGTCTATACCGATCGGTCGTGACCGCAGGGTTATGCTTAGCTGGACTAGGAACGAATGGTGTGGCAGATAGCCTAATGTGTACTATAGGCCTAATGCACTGTAGAATACATAATAGGCACAATGTACTTTAAAGTACGCGCTAACTGGCGATAGACGGATTATTTCATTATTTGTTTTAGTCTAAACTATATCGGATAAAATACATAAAAGTAAGAGTAACATATCTGAACTATCGATCGCATAGGCCTAATCTTTCACGCGAGTTGGTTGACTGAAATGCTAATTACCTCTGCTGATGTATTTGACGTTGAGCTATTTTCTGCTGCTCGAGTTATGACGACCGTCAACTGGATGATTGGTTTGGACGCATAGGGCATGTGCTTCTGTAAGGCACGAGGGAGGCAGTTGCCTCTCTTGCTTTATATACCGGTACTGGAACTTCGATTGACCAATTACCAGGATTCTGCCAATGGTCTGTAGAGACGCGTTCAGACTCTGCTAACTATTGGCGGTCGGTTCCTGCTGCTGTGAAACTTTAAGATCCTACAGTGGTGCGCTGAGAAGGCTAAAGACTTATGACTTCTGAGAACAATGACATCCGAAGAACAACTGAATGGATTGGAACTTGCCCACATACACAGAGACATTGATGTAGATATGGACAGAGTGCTTCAGAAGTGGGATGGATCTGGGCATAGAAAGAGATGTTTTTGTCTTTTTCGTCAACCGAAAACTGTTTCAACTTCAGTTGTAGTAGAGCAGTTGAACAATGCACATAAGTAACAGACTAAAATAAACATCTCTTTGCAATTTAATAGTCAAGAAATATAACTTGTCAAAAATTTGGCTACAGAAAGTAAAGTGTTGCTAAACGTGCGACACTATAATTGAAGGGCAATATAACTGGTTACATTACGGTTTTAAGGTTAATCACCAAAATTATCCGCGCACCACAAAATATGCTTCAAGCGGACAAGCTTATTTAGCTGGACTAAGTAGGGACGTTTGCACACATGTTCGCTTGAATATATGTGGAAATATGTCTCCAGTGTTAGAAAACCCGAAGTATCGTTGTTCTCTAGATGCACAGTGAGCTGTATCTCAGTAGAACCGAAATTGAGATAATATCTTTTAGAGTTACTCAGATGTGCACTTTCATTTCCGGCAAAAGGTTATATATCTCAGTAACTGGATGAGCTGTTTCAACATAGTAGCTGAAGAAACGACATTATATATGACTACGCCACATTATCGGTTTGTGTCTTTCTGGACAGGTGCAATCTTACTATGCGGGGATGAGCCGTGTGATGAGCCAGGTCGAACCATCTACAACGGTACCTACGTCATTTGCCGGTTGAATGACGGTAAAATGACCAGCTTGATATTAACGATTAATGGCAGTTGGATTAATTGGCAGATGCCAGTCACCGTTTCGGAGCTTTCTTACAAGCTGAAAAGAACTGGAAAGACACAGGCGACATGCCAGGGGATCAGCCATGCTTTCAATTCCACCAAGAATATCAGTTTTATAGTCCACGAATGGCCTTGTTAGTATGATTAAACTTCTTTGGTCTTTCACATTATTTCTCTATTTACGTAGATAGCCTTTCTGCTTCTCTTTTGGACATTTGTATGACATATTTTACGGAACTCATATCGGCAACCTTGTTACTCTTTTAAAGAACGACAAGTTCTTCATGACATTATTCCAATATCATTGACGATTTACATAGATAGGTGTAATCTTTCGTCTGTCTATCTATCTGCCTGAACATTCAATTTGCATATCGACTCTGATCTTGGCTGCGTCATGGGTTTTGCTTTGTCGGAGTTCCCACAGCTAACCTCTTGACTGGTGAGGAAATACGTAGATTACGATTACTATTGCGGATAATTAGTTTACAGTGATGGGGAAAATACTTTTAAAAGTAATTTGAGGGCAAGTATTTGATCACAAAATTATTTAAAATGCAAGTGCAATTACTTTTTTACATTAGTATTTTAAATACAAGTATAAAATACTCTTTTTGGAAAAGTATTTTAAACACTGAGTAGGCCTATAAAATACTTTCAGTCATTTATCGAAAATGATCTTGCCAAATCAAATTGACCCTGTAGGCTTACTTCTCATACAGAAGGCTGAACAGCAGCCCAAACCGTTTCCAGTTAAGCATTCTTTATAGGCTAATTGAGTTTACAGAGCCGTAATACCCATGAGGCACAGTATCGTATCGTATCGTAATCTCCAAACTTGTACAGCGCCACTCGAAAGACAAGCGCAGGGCACCAAAGCTTATTCACGAGCTTCTGCTGGTCAGGGTTGTCCAAAAAGAGGTAGTCCGAGGGAGGTCGAGGTCCGGTTTCAGAGGATCAGAGAGGTACAGCAGATGTTAAGGCGGTTGTCTTTAGGTCGAGGATTGGAGGGTACAGGGATCAGATGAGTCAGGATAAAGAGTTCTTGAAAAGCAGAGACTTTAGTTTCACGTGGAAAGCCTTGGGGAGTGATGGATAGAGGAGCCTGAGGCAGATGATGGTGGATGATTGAAGATGATGGTGGAGGAACCGAAAAAGTGCGAAATTCAGGAGGTAGATCGTTCCAGAGGCGCGGCGCAGTGTTGGATATTGCTCGGTTGGAGAACTTGAGATGAGTAGTGACCGGGGTCTAGAAAGAGTGAGAACGGAGGATGATCGGGTAGAACAGGTTGGCTGGATGGTGAAGAGTTCGCGGAGATATCTGGGCTGGGAGTGTTGTAGGGAGTTGTAGGTTAGCGAGAGGACTTTGAAGTGAATTCGCTCTGGGATTTTTAACCAATTGAGTGATTTGAGGATGGAAGTGATGTGATGATGCTTGGGCGTTCAGGTGACGGCTCTGGCTAGTGAGTTTTGGATGAGCTGCAAGACGCTTTAGTTGGGTGGCTTCAAGGTTGAGAAAGAGGGAATTGCAATAGTCGAGCTTTGAGTGGACAATGGAGGTAGCAATGGTGGAGGCAGTTTTGAAGTCGAGCATGGGTCGGATGCGGCGGAGGTCACGAATGTGCATGAAGCAGGAGCGAGAGAGGTTGGAGATGTGATTAGAGAAGGAGAGATGTGGATAAAAGTAACACCAAGATTGCGGACAGGGGCATCAGAGGTGAAGGTAAGAGATGAAGAGTTAGTGGATAGGTGTATTGAAAGGTCAGGGATTTTCTTGATTTGTTCAGGAAGGCCGAGGATGATGAATTCTGTTTTGGAAGGGTTGAGGCAGAGCAGGTTGGACGACATCCATTGAGAGACTAGGTGAACCACATTGAGTAGTTTGCAATGGAAGTGGAAAACGAGCTTGGGGAGAAGGATATGTAGAGTTGGGTGTCGTCTGGATAGAGATGGTGGTCAACAGAAGAGGATTTTATTAGATGGCTTAATGGTGTAGTATACAGAATGAAGAGCAGTGGTCCCAGGACGGAACCTTGATGGACACCACAGCAGAGCGGGAGGGGTTGCGAACAGTGACTGGATGCTTTAACAGAGAAGGATCTGGAAGACAAGTAGGACTGAAACCAACATAGAGCAGTACCAGAGACGCCAAACCAAGATGATAGTCGATGAAGAAGGAGGCTGTGATCGATGGTGTCAAATGCGGCAGAGATGTCAAGGAGACAGAGGCAGGGGACTTGCTGATGGCTGACAGCAGAGACCAGTTTATTGTACAGAGAGGCGAGTAGAGTTTCTGTGGAGTGGTGTTTAGTGAAGCCAGATTGGTGGGGGTTGAGGAGTGAGTTAGAAGAGAGGTAATCGTTTAGCCTGGAAGGGACAATTCGTTCAGTTAATTTAGATAGAAAGGAAAGGTTGGAGATGGGTCGATAATTATATAGCTTTTCCTTGTCAAGATTTGATTTTTTCAGAAGAGGAGTAACAAGAGATTGCTTGTAGACCATTAGAAGACCAGTAGGCATTGCGCCTAGGGCCTTCGAGCCTTTCATGAACCTACGAAAGTCTGAAAATGGTATATTACAAAAATATGTTTAATGTTTGAATTTGACGCGAAAATTAAAAAGATAATTTCTAATTCTAATTTAATAATTTTTTTATTGTACTAAAACATTTTAACTTTAAGATATTAACCCAACATTAAGTTAAACTGTGCAACAACCTACATTATGTGAACTTTTGCGGCTCTTTGTATCAGCAAATTCATATATCTTCTTCTTCTTCTTCTTCTTATTTCTCTTCCGTCAGTTTCCCGACGATGAGGCCCTTATCAAGCCTCTCTCAAGTGTTCTCTATTCCGTACTATGCTGCCGATCTTTGTTATTCATAATCTGTACCCCTCTTCTGTAGGTCTTCTTGGATGTTGTCCATCCAGGTCTTCCGTTGCCTTCCCCTGCTCCTCTCTCCTCCACGTGACCGTGTAGCGCCGCATTGGGCAGTCTCTCTCCCGCCATCCGTCTCACGTGTCCGTACCATCCAAGTAGACCTGGGAGTCGACCCCAATAAGTCGACCCCAGTCGACTTGGGTATCCCAAGTCGAGTCGAGTCGTTTCTGCTTAGCGCAACTGACCCCCAAGTCGAATTTGTACAGAAAAGTGACCTCAAGTTGTTTTCTACACAAGTCGACTTAAACCGACTTGGGACACAAACAAATCTAAATTTATCTCGCCACTCTAATGAACGTGAGGCCACGGCGGCGTTTAAGCAGTTTTATAGTGTTTTTGAGTGAACAAGCGTTTCTAAAATCCACAGTGTGTTAGGGTTGTTTCAGGGCAATACACCTGTAAATATGTGATAAAGTTGAGCGGGCGGTCAGCGTCGCTTGTCTTAATAATATGTAAACATTGCCTGAATATAGCATGTACTGCGCATGTGCTAATAGCGCGGGAAAGCCCGGAATGGTTACAAATTGCTGATTACCGTCGATTTGAATAATGCAGTTGCTTTAATTTTTTAATACAGTAGATAGAGCTGTATATTGAGAGTGAAGTGTTAAGAAATATAGTTGATTTATTTTGACGATGTAGGCCTACATTGAATTGAAGTGTTGAAGATTAAAGTTGATTTTTAGCTCATTTGAAAGAGTAAGAAGAAATATTAAAAAACGCAGAACGGGCTCAATTTAATTATAGCCACAGTTTACCAAAAGTTGAGCGATCTCTACGTAGCAATAGGGATAAAGTGTTGTGAGATAGGTCGCTAAGAAAGAAGACTGTGACACATAGGCCTACCAGTTCTAACTTCTACGGTCTACCGCGTACCTAGGCTGCGATATTATGTTGTATTATCGACGCCGGTTGCGGCGGTTGGGCTAAGCAGTTACTTAGGCCTACTTATTTTTTATTGGTGTCGATTTATCTATATAGGGCCTAATTGGTTTTTCTCTGTTAAAGCGTCATACGTACATTTCATAAAACTGGCGAATCGAAATGTTAATAAAAAGTTAGCAAGAGCTGAACACGCGCAAATCAATGAACTTTTAGTCGTCAGTGAATTCGACGCAAAGAAATCTGGATCTCGTACTAATCAATCGATCGTTTGGCGCTACTTTGGTGCACTGCATTAGTCGTTTGCAGTCGGAACAACTGTTGTATTGGACCACGATCGACTTTATTGTCGATGAGTGGTAGTACGGTAGGATGATACGCATGCATTGCTATTTGAATGACGTTAGTGGCCAAATAATTATGACAACAGAATTAAAATGTGTCATTATAACACGCCATTCAGTGCAACCAGTCGGAGGTCAGCTGCAGATTCTTCTGTTAACCCATTAGAGCATTACAAAACTGTTGAAGCACAAACACAAACAGCTTAAAATAGGCTTAATATTTTATTCATCAGGTGTTGAGATCTCATTACTCATTAGTATAAGAAACTAATGCTTGCCAGGCAAATTGGCATGACATTTTTGTATTATTAGCCGTACATTATCGTTTTTACCATGTCAGAAGTCGACTTGAAGTCGGAAGTTGGTTGGTTTTCTGCCAAGTCGGATCAAGTCGTTTTGACTCCCAAGTTGTCGACTTCAAGTCGACCCTCAAGTCACTTTAGGGTCGAGTGGGGTCAGATTGGCTGACCAAAGTGACTCCCAGGTCTACATCCAAGTCTTCGTCTCCCAATTCTCTCTATCACCGTCTCCTCCGCTCCGAAATCTCATTTCTTGTTTGATCATTCCTTATTTTGTCTCTCCTGCTTCTACCCATGATTCTCTTCAACCACCCCATTTCTGCCACCCAGAGCTTCTCATTTGAAAATAGAAGGCGATCTGAAAATCGATCGCGCTGGATTGCGTAGGCGATCGGTGCGCGATCGACGTCGAGAGCTTTTGTGTACACTACAGCACATATTGTGTATCGTATTCGTATAGTTGCACATTACATAGTACTAATTTAGTAGGCCTATCTCATTTCAGTTCCGTTATTATTACTATTGATAGTATTAGTAATTAGTTTTCTTATTGGGCCCTTTCAAGCAGGGCCGGATTAAGACTTTCGAGGGTCCTAAGCCAAAGGCCGGGTTAAGACATCCGGGGGCCCTAACCGGAAAGCCATGCAAATTTCTTTTTCCAGATTTGGAGAAAAACCATTGTTTATTACTTTGAAAAATTTCTAATGACTTTTTTTGCTTTTCCATCTTTTTTCAGAAGAAAATTGTCAAATAGGACCTTTGTACCATCTGATTTTTATATTTCCTGACAGTTGGGGGCCCTCAAAACGTTTGTAACATCTGATTTTTTATATTTCCTGACAGTTGGGGGCCCTCAAAACGTTGTGGGGCCCTAAGCCATGGCTTATTTCCCTTATAGGTTAATCCGGCTCTGCTTTCAAGGTGATCGACTCAGAAGCGATCCTAGTCCAGCCACGGTTAAATAGGACAGTCGTTAAGTTATTAAAGAATAATGGCGTGACCGTGTCAACTCTATTCACTAGGCGGAGCGCAACAGCCATTCCAGTCCTAGGGCCAGCAGCCGTAAACGAGCGCCGTTGCTTGTTAGGTCCTGCAACATTGATAGTTGTAAATAAGTTTCAACATGCTACTGTCTACTGCCTACTTGGCTATCTCGACTATACATCCAGATCGAACGAGTCACCAAATTTCCATGACAGAAACGTGCCAAACTGTGCATTATTATTACACTTCGGCACCGCCGCCGCCATTGTTGCTTTCACTAATTTCCGAAATTAGTGACGTTGCGAACTTACAAAATGACGTTACGCGGAAGGTGTCCACCGTGTTGTTACGAGCAATCATATTGTACTAAAATAATTGGAGCGATCAGTCAGCAGTCAATAGGTCACGAAACTCTGCGTTCCGAACACATTCACCGCCGCCGCAAGTAAGCAAAACTTAAAGTAATGAAAATTAGGTAAATACAATAATAATGGCTCCAGTTTCCTCTTGGAGTAAATCGATCGCGCTCGATTTGCGCGATCGATTTATCGATCCACCAGACCTTTGCTAGGCGATCGACCAAGGAGATCGATCGATCGATCGCCTTAAATGAGAAGCCCTGCTGCCACCCCTAGTCTTCTCTCATCCTCTTTCCTCAGGCACCAGCACTCCGATCCGTATAGTAATACTGGTTCCACCAGGGTATAGTAGAGTTTCATCTTGGTCCTGATTGAGAGGCTTTTCGCTTTCCACATTTTGTTGAGTCCTCCAAAGGCCGCACAAGCCAGCCCGATTCTTCGTTTGATGTCCTCTTCGCATCGTCCATCCTCCGTCATCATGCCTCCCAGATATACAAACTTTGTAACCTGTTCCAGTGTCTCTCCCCTATTGTCACTCTTAGATCTTCATGTTGTTTCCCGATGATCATCGTTTTTGTTTTCGCCTCGTTGATCTTGAGTCCCATTCTCCTGCTAGTTCTGTCCACTCTGTTCGTCAGGTCCTGTAGTTCCTCTCGGGTATTGGCCAAATTCATATAGAATATCTTCAAATGTAATTTCCCCCATTAACTCGTTTTCAATTGAATGTAGTTGAAGGGAATTGTAGTGCTATTATTTAAAATAGAACCGTTTTGCTGCGTCGCCCTTGGCAGAGTAGACTTTACCTTACATTAAGTGTCGTCGAAAACATGACACTAAACACATCAGTATAAATGGTTTCAATTGTATTAAAATTAAAGTCAATGCATGTGTTACAAAGCAAATAAAACCTATCTACCTAGAGTGGCGTTTTATGCTATTCTAAATAGATATTATGTAAGCTTATCTGAATTCGCCCTGTGAATGCGCATCAGTTTCATGTCTGCAATTGTCGTAGGAAAGTTCGTAGATTTAGATAGCGTCGTTGAACCTTCTCGTAGATCAATCGATGGCATGGAATTCGTATTTCTTCTCATTCGTCTTCGAAGATACAGGTGACACCGTGTTCGTCAAATCCACTCGTTAGAAGATTGAATCGCGGATTCGCGGTATTAGTCCCTCGTATTTCTTAGTTCGAATAGTAGCCTATAACTCTTGAAACGACCTTCGCTCGCTTCAACTAACTTCCAAACGGTAATTCAAGCAAGAAACGACAGTCCGTCCAAACTTTCGTAGGATCGCCGACGTCTGATTCTTATATCGCTTTACTTCCGTATTATGATGCTGTGGCTACACGTTCAATAGGGTGTTCCCATCCCTAATGGAGAATTTTTGTGTATATTTGTTTTAATCCTCCAACCAACCAATCGGTGAAGGCTTATATTGAGACTCTATAGCCAAAATATTTTGGAGATTGAACAATATTTAGGACTTGCACAAAGCAGTTGAAATTCTGTAAAAATGCATTTTTTCCGTTTTTGACCATTTATTTTTAAATTATGCATTGAAAAGTTTTGCAAATCAGCAAATGTTTCAAGACCACCTGGATGATTAGTTTAACAGTGCTCCCTAATAAAAGTTGAGCAAGAGCATTTGTTTTTGGAGGCACAGCGAGAAAATCGTCGAAGAGGAACGATGATATCCCGCAGTAGTTAGAGACCTCACACTCAAGAAAAAATGGGTGTTGAGGCTTAAAACAACTGCAACAAATCATTCAATGGAGAAAAAGCAGAACTTTGTGACATCATCACTTCCACCAGAGCTGATATTCAGGAAGGTGATGATTATTGTGATGGATTATTGTTGGACAGCAACAGTATTACCTTGTCACCTGATCCTGAGAAAGATCCGTGAACTTCAAAGCCGAGAGTGATATATAGGCACCGTGAATGTGATCACTGATCACTCCTGAAGTGGACGCAGTGCTCGATCGGATAACGGGAAGGGGACAGGAAGGCGGTTGAAATATTTCTGCAATGGCTTCATCAGGACAGATCCATGGATGATCTGAGTTCCAACATTGAACACGCCGCACCACGTCTAAGAGATTATGCTGGAGAGGATGATTTGTATCTATTATGTCTTAAAGTCTCCTGCAATAGAATTGTTTGACCATCTAAAAAATTTGTAGCAACGAATAGATCAAGCTTCTTTTTTCATTCGATTCCGGAGATTTGTCCACAGCCCTTGACGATGAAGAGTATGGCATTTATTATCGCTCCATAGAAAACAATGTCATAGAGTTTGGAGTAGCTCAGCTGGAAACATTCCAAGCGCCAGATGACTATTGCGAACTGCTGGAGCTGTCGATTGCTTTCTTTATGGCTCTAAGGGATACTGGGGGTACGATGAACCTCTAAAACGGATTCCACTATTCGTCAATCCAGAAACAAAGGTACTACATGACTACGTCAAGTACAAGGCGTTTTATAAGATCCTGGGTGAGGAATTCTTGCAAATTGACTCCAGCGAATGGCTACTTCAAGAATCATATCTAAAGGACAGATCGTTGCAACCTCTGTTAAGCTTGTGAACGATCTTGCAGAACGGGAGTTGCCTTGATTCAAGAATCCAATGCCTCGTTAACAAGCAACGAGGAACAAAAACATATGAAAGTAGTTAAGGGCACTAGAAGCAAGTTCAGTGTGCCAGTAAGGGTAGCAGCTATCAAGAACTCCAGAGAAACTGGCAACACTGAGCTAACTAGAAGCAAGTTCAGTGTGCCAGTAAGTGTAGCAGCTATCAAGAACTCCAGAAAAACCGGCAACTTGAGCTATTGATGGATTTATGGTAACTGCATTTTTACTTTAAATAGAGGGCATAGTGTTTTGCATAGCGTTCGCCGTTCATTGCATTCAGTAGATGTTACAGTGCTACACTTGCTACACTGGAACTCTAGTGTTTTAATGATTGTACTGAATGACTATTTTACGTACTTTGCACTGCTACTCTACCACTACACTGCAGTTTACATTTTTCATGCGTGTTTATTATTCAGTGTGTTTGCTGTTTAATATTTTACTATTTTACTTGACGATTTTACTGAAACGCTTTATATAACAAACTTTGATTGGTTTGTGCAAGTCGTAAATATTATTTTATCATGCTAATAAGTTTACTGGTTACCCAGTCTAGTATCACGCAATGATGGGTTGGAGAATAACTTTCTAAAACTTTCATTTTTTAGAAACACCCTAATGCATAGGGTTAAATAGAAGAAGTATAAGGCAAACATTTTTGGGTAATAACATTTGAACACTTTTTAAATATCTTTTTGGGTGGGTCAAAGTCACCCCATCAGGTGGGGTGACCTTGTCCCACAAAAATCTTCCAGTTATAAGACAAAGTGAACCTGTTACTAGGGTGACTTTGGCCCACAGAATGTGTTTAAAAAATTTCTAAACTTAAAACTAGTTAACACTAAATGACTACGGTAAAGTAAAGTGAGAATGGATAAACAAAAGCAAATAGAAGGAATATGTGAAGAACTGGAACAACAAAAGAGGACAGGAAATATGAAAGAAGTGTATCAATCAGTCAAAACTCTAACAGGAAAATTTAGTCCGCAATTGTTTGGAATTAAGGCAACATCAGGGGAGATGATTAAAGATAAAGAAGGAATAGCAGAAAGATGGAAAGAATATTGTGAAGAGTTATATGATGACACAGAAGGAAACACAAGAGAGGAGATAAGTTACACACAAGAACCGGTTCCGCTAAGATCAGAAATAGCTAGAGCTATGAAGGAGGTGTCTGATGGAAAAAGCACAGGAATGGATGAAGTACCAGTAGAACTATTCAAAGCGGCAGGAGAGACAGCACTGGATCAAATGCATCGCATATGTATAGCATTATGGGAAACAGGGGATTGGCCTGAGGACTGGGCGAATTCAATTTTTATACCTATACCAAAAAAGGGAGACATGGGAAAATGTGAAAACTACAGAACCATAGCACTAGTTTCTCATGCCAGTAAAATCATTCTTCGGGTCATAATGGAGAGAATGAGAAGAAAAACAGAATCAGAATTATCTGATGAACAGGCCGGTTTTAGAAGAGGAAGGGGAACAAGAGATCAACTTATAAATCTCAGGATAATAATGCAGAAAATGAACGAACATCAACAGCCGTTGTACATGTGTTTCGTAGACTTTACAAAGGCTTTTGACTGTATATCACATGAACAACTGTGGATAACAATGACAGAAATGGGTTTTCCGGCACATATTATTAATTTATTGAATAAATTATATTGTAAACAACAGGCAAAAGTAAAGGTGGCAAGAACACTGTCAAGTGGATTCCGAGTAAAGAAAGGAGTGAGGCAGGGATGTGTAATTTCACCACACTTGTTTAACATAATGGCAGAAGCAGTCATGAGAGAAGTAATAGAAGGTTGGGAGGAGGCGTGAGAATAGGAGGAAGGAAAATCACGAATTTAAGATATGCAGACGATATAGTACTTCTGGCGGGATCAGAAAGTGAGCTGCAGGAACTAGTCACTCGTTTACAACAAATAGGAGAGAACAAAGGACTAAAGATAAATATGAATAAAACAAAAGTGATGACACAAAAAGGGAAAACGTGCAACATAGAAATTAGAGGAGTAAGGTTGGAACAAGTAGACACATTCCGATATCTGGGATCTTTGATAACGGAAGATGCAGCAGACGTCAAGGATATAAGAGAGAAGTTGGCTAGAGGTCTTAATACAATAACAACGTTGAAACAATTATGGAAAAGCCATAACATAAAGATGGATACAAAGATTAAACTCATGAGGGCTTTGGTATGGCCAGTGGCAACATACGGGTGTGAAAGTTGGACTATCAAGAAAAAAGAGGAAGAAAGAATAAATGCGTTTGAAATGAAAAGCCTAAGACAGATTCTGAGAGTGTCATGGATAGAAAAAAGAACAAATGAGTGGGTGTTAGAGAAAACAGGAACGGAAAGAAGTCTACTCAATCAGATTAAAAGAAGGAAACTTACATACTTTGGGCATTTGATGAGGAAACAGGGAA
Organism: Aporrectodea caliginosa; assembly: GCA_020284085.1. Taxonomy (NCBI): domain Eukaryota; kingdom Metazoa; phylum Annelida; class Clitellata; order Crassiclitellata; family Lumbricidae; genus Aporrectodea; species Aporrectodea caliginosa. The sequence goes on along the minus strand of JACEVL010000496.1, from coordinate 1,007,452 downwards.
ACTGCCTGGAAAAGGAGATCATACAGGGAACTGTACCAGGAGCAAGGACACGGGGAAGACCGAGAATGGGATGGCTTAACAACATCAGCATGTGGATGAATATGCCTTTTCATCAATTGTTGACGGAGACGGAAGATAGAAAGAGGTGGAGAAGACTTGTCCATGGAGCGACCAACCCTCGGATCGAGGATGGTTGAAGACAAGACAAGACTACGGTACTGAACTAGTAGGCCCAGTCTACTAGTAAAAGACTAGTAAAGGACTAGTACATTGTGATGATAATTTGCTGAAGATTTCTTTTAATCTGAGCTGAAGATTGTTGGTCCACCATGCTTGGAGTGTTTCCCTTAACTTTATTTTTAGAGTAGATCTTGGTATGTTGTAGTGCAAGGCCGCAACTCTTTGTGATAATATAAACGTCCACTTGTGACTGCTGTCAAACATTCTTCCAAATTGTCCTTCTTCTTCTCTTCTTTAAGTTCTCTGCCCTTCGGCAGGTTCCAACTTTCAATGACGCCACTCTTCTCTGTGCTGTGCTTTTCCTTTAATTCGCTGTATCCGTCGGCCATCCATCCCAACATCATCTGCCTCGGTCTTCCCCTCCCTCTTTTCCCTACCATTCTCCCTTCTATGATTTCCTTCAAGAGGGAGTCTCCTCTTAATACGTGCCTCACCCAGTTCTTATGTCTTTCTCTTATTGTTGTTATTAGCGATCGTTTTCATCAACCATTTGTAGTACCTCGTCATTCGTTATATGCTTAGTCCAGCTCACCTTCTCCATCCTTCTCCAGATCCACATCTCAAAAGCTTCTAATTTCTTAATCTCTTCTTTCCTCATGGTCCAGGTAGACCTGGGAGTCACTTTGGTCAGCCAATCTGACCCCACTTGACCCTAAAGTGACTTGAGGTCGACTTGAAGTCGACAACTTGGAGTCAAAACGACTTGATCCGACTTGGCAGAAAACCAACCAACTTCCGACTTCAAGTCGACTTCTGACATGGTAAAAACGATAATGTACGGCTAATAATACAAAAATGTCATGCCAATTTGCCTGGCAAGCATTAGTTTCTTATACTAATGAGTAATGAGATCTCAACACCTGATGAATAAAATATTAAGCCTATTTTAAGCTGTTTGTGTTTGTGCTTCAACAGTTTTGTAATGCTCTAATGGGTTAACAGAAGAATCTGCAGCTGACCTCCGACTGGTTGCACTGAATGGCGTGTTATAATGACACATTTTAATTCTGTTGTCATAATTATTTGGCCACTAACGTCATTCAAATAGCAATGCATGCGTATCATCCTACCGTACTACCACTCATCGACAATAAAGTCGATCGTGGTCCAATACAACAGTTGTTCCGACTGCAAACGACTAATGCAGTGCACCAAAGTAGCGCCAAACGATCGATTGATTAGTACGAGATCCAGATTTCTTTGCGTCGAATTCACTGACGACTAAAAGTTAATTGATTTACACGTGTTCAGCTCTTGCTAACTTTTTATTAACATTTCGATTCGCCAGTTTTATGAAATGTACGTATGACGCTTTAACAGAGAAAAACCAATTAGGCCCTATATAGATAAATCGACACCAATAAAAAATAAGTAGGCCTAAGTAACTGCTTAGCCCAACCGCCGCAACCGGCGTCGATAATACAACATAATATCGCAGCCTAGGTACGCGGTAGACCGTAGAAGTTAGAACTGGTAGGCCTATGTGTCACAGTCTTCTTTCTTAGCGACCTATCTCACAACACTTTATCCCTATTGCTACGTAGAGATCGCTCAACTTTTGGTAAACTGTGGCTATAATTAAATTGAGCCCGTTCTGCGTTTTTTAATATTTCTTCTTACTCTTTCAAATGAGCTAAAAATCAACTTTAATCTTCAACACTTCAATTCAATGTAGGCCTACATCGTCAAAATAAATCAACTATATTTCTTAACACTTCACTCTCAATATACAGCTCTATCTACTGTATTAAAAAATTTAAAGCAACTGCATTATTCAAATCGACGGTAATCAGCAATTTGTAACCATTCCGGGCTTTCCCGCGCTATTAGCACATGCGCAGTACATGCTATATTCAGGCAATGTTTACATATTATTAAGACAAGCGACGCTGACCGCCCGCTCAACTAGATCACATATTTACAGGTGTATTGCCCTGAAACAACCCTAACATACTGTGGATTTTAGAAACGCTTGTTCACTCAAAAACACTGTAAAACTGCTTAAACGTCGCCGTGGCCTCACGTTCATTAGAGTGGCGAGATAAATTTAGATTTGTTTGTGTCCCAAGTCGGTTTAAGTCGACTTGTGTAGAAAACAACTTGAGGTCACTTTTCTGTACAAATTCGACTTGGGGGTCAGTTGCGCTAAGCAGAAACGACTCGACTCGACTTGGGATGCCCAAGTCGACTGGGGTCGACTTTATTGGGGTCGACTCCCAGGTCTAGGTCCAGGTCTCTGACCCATATAATGTCACACTCCATACCAGTGTTTTGACCAGTCTTTTCTTTAGGCTTTTATTTAGCCCTCCTCTCAACAATTCTCCTCTTTTCATGAAAGCATCTTTTCCCAGTGCGATTCTTCGTTTCACGTCTCTTTGGCACCTTGCATCTGTTGTTATCACGCTTCCCAAGTAACAAAAGCTCTTGACCTGTTCCACCTCCTCACCGTTGATTTTTATTTTCTCTGTTACCTCCCCCTCCTCTCGGCTTATCCTCATACTCTTTGTCTTTCCAATGTTTATTTTCATGTTGTATGTCTTTGAGGTCAGATTTAATTTGTCCATCATCTTCTGTAGACCTGCCTGTGTCGTCGCCAACATTGCTTGATCATCAGCAAATCTTAAGGCTTTTATAAGTCTTCCTCTTACCTTTACTTCTTCTTCCATCTCCTCCTGTATTAGCTCCTCTATATATATGTTAAAGAGGAGTGGTGATAGAGGACATCCTTGTCTCACTCCTCTTCCAATTTCTCCTTCCTCTGAACATTCTCCATCTATTCTTATCTTTACTTTCTGGTTCATATAGAGGTTCCCTATAAGCCTCCTATCTTTCCAGTCGATTCCTCTTCGTCTCAGTGCAGTCATCAGCTTCCTCCAATCTATCCTGTCAAACGCCTTTTCATAATCCACAAAACAGATGTAAACCTCTTGTCCATACTCTAGACTTCTTTCTGCTAGGACCCTCAGTGATCCAATGGCGTCTCTTGTACCCCGGCCCTTTCTGAACCCGAATTGATCTTCTCCTAATCCTTTGTCAGCTTCTACCCTTGCCTGTATTCTTTTTGTTATTATCTTTAGCATAATCTTGGCTGCGTGTGGCAGTAAGCTAATTGTTCTGTAATCCTTACAAGCTGTTGCATTGTTCTTCTTCTTTATGGGTATCATGATGGTCTTTAGAAAGTCTTCGGGCCACTTCCCAGTGTTATATATGTCCTGGCATAATCTTATTAATTCTCCTGTTGCTTTTTCTCCTAGATTTTTAAAAATTTCGGCTGGGATGTTATCTACCCCTTCTGCGTTGTTGTTTTTCATGTCACTGATTGCTGCCAATACCTCATCTTTTAACACCTCAAGCCCTATATCTTCTCCTGTCCCCATGTACGGTCCATCGTTCAGGTTCTTCGGTTTTTCCTGACTCTGGTATAGTTCTTCTACATATTCTTTCCATCGATTTCGAATCTCTTCTGGATCCTGCAGCATCTTACCTTCCTTATCCTCCACTTCTATTTCTCCTTCCCTTGTTGTTTTCTTTGTCATCTTCCTCACTTTTTCATATACTTGGTCATATCTTCCCTTCGCCTGCAGTTCCTCCAGTTCTTCACATTTCTCCTCCCACCATTTTTCTCTTGCTTTCCTCGTTGTTCTTCTCAATTTGTTGTTTATTCTTCTATATTCTTTCTTGGCTTCTTCTGTATTCTGGTGTTTCCACTTCCTTCTTTCTTCCATTTCTTTTAGCATGTCCTCCGTTATCCATGGTTTCCGTGGCGTCTGCCCCTGTTGTTGCCCCACCGTCCTCATCGCTTCTCGTGTGATGGTCTCCTTTAGTCCTCTCCACCTTTCTTCAGTTGTGGCTGTTTCCATCTCTCTGATGTTCTCTTCTATGCCTTCCGCCAGTTCCTTACTCTTTGTCTTTAACTTCTCCTTATTCCATTTTTTTACCTTTTTCTTATTCTTCCTGATGAACTTTAATTGCAGGTGAACGGTCATTGCTACCAAGTTATGATCTGTATCTGCATCCGCTCCGGGAGTGTTTTCGCATTTTTCACACTATTTCGATATCGTTGTTTGGTCAAGATGTAATCCATCTGATAGCGTGCACTATCTCCTGGTGCCTTCCACGTATATCTCCGTCGTTTTTCTTGCTTGTACCAAGTGTTTGTTACCACCATATTTTGCCTCTTGCAGAACTCTACTAGCTTCTGTCCTCTTTCGTTCCTTTTGCCTAGTCCATATTTTCCAATATAGCCTTCCTCCTCCCCCTCTCCCACCGAAGCATTCCAGTCTTCCATAATGACTGTGTAGTCTTTTCCATTTGTGTTTTCCAATATTTTGTCTATACCTTCATATATTTTATCTACTTCCTCTTCCTCATAGTTTGATGTTGGCATATATATACCTGTATGATTACGATGTCAACTGGGTGTGCCTGTATTCTCACCGATAGTAGTCTATCTCCACATTTTTCTATTTCAGTAACACATTTGGCAACTCTATCATCCAATAAGATCGCTACTCCACTCTGTCCTTTGTTATTCTCGGTGTATATCACTCTTACTCCTTCGCTCATAAAGTCGCCTCTTTCCTTCCATCTAACCTCAGCTAGTCCCAGTATATATGCAGCTTTGCCTTTCTCATTTCTCTGATCACGTTTGCTAACTTTCCCGGTCTCCTCATCGATCTCACATTCCATGTTCCGATTCGTATTTTCTCTTTACAAGGTTTTCTCTGGATGACGACCTGAGAGGCCTTGCAGGCCGAGCTGGCCCTCTTTCCTCTCCTGCCGAACGCGACTCCTCTCAACAGCGGTTGGGGGAATCGTTCACGTTGTTCACGTCATTTCTTTTCGTCGTCATTGTAAGTGTTTCTTGGGAAATTAGAGAGGTGGTTTCCCGTTGCCTTCCTCTCGGTGTTTTTAGCGAGACACCATCTCCGAGCGTCGATGTCCTTCATCGTTCGTCTTTCCGACTCCTTGTCTCTGGGCTCGCATATACCGGCGAGGGCTCGGTCGTCCACCACGCACTTTGTTTCCAATAGGGTACCACGTGAAGGTGGCGTGGTGGGAATTTGGGTGGTACTACCACCCAAATGCCCACCACCGTGGTAGAGGCTTTTTAGAGACGCATACCACCCCGTTTTCGCCCCCACACATTGTCCTTAGAATAAGCCAAATAACTTCTACTACCAGGAAAATGTTTAATTGTTTATAGTTTATACGACCTTGGCATGACTATAAAACGAATTGGTATGCACCAACCAGTCAAAATATCATAAAAAGAGAAACTTTAGCAATCAGTCAATCAATTTTCGTTGGCCTACCTGGTACTTAAAAATAAGTTGACAAGTATGCAACTTATACATTAATAAAGTAAGGTCCTGTTGGATGTTAAAGATTAGATTAAGGCAATGCTTAGATAAAATTAAAACTATAGGCATGTTATACATATCAGACCATTAAAATCATAACAAATGCATTAATTAATTCTTAAATATACATGTTCTAAACATCGCCAGCAGTACCAGTGTACTTTAGAATGTGGGCCAAAGTGAACCCATATTGTGGCCAAAGTCATCCCAAAAATTGTGCTTGCATTTTTAAATTACTTATAGGTAACATCGTGGAAGAAACAGTGTGCCATACACATGCTGTCATAATGGGGGAACGGACATTATCCCCCCTGGACATAATCCACTTCGGACATAATCCCCGGACAAAAGCCCCACAGGACAAAATCCCCAAGCTAGGACATAATCCCCCTCCCATGGCAGGCTACGATATAATCGTATAATATTTTAAGAGTTTATTATACTAGTCTGTCTAAAATTGTTACCAGCAGCAGCAAAATGCAGTGTAGCATTGTAGCACTGTAACATCTACTAGATGTTACAGTGCTACAATGCTACACTGCAGCTCTAGTATTTTAATAAATGTACTGAATGACTATTTTACGTACTTTGCACTGCTACTCTACCACTACTGCAGTTTACATTTTTCATGCGTGTTTACTATTTAGTGTGTTTGCTGTTTAATATTTTACTATTTTATTTGACAATTTTACTGAAACGCTTTATATAACAAACTTTGATTGGTTTGTGCAAGTCGTAAATATTATTTTATCATGCTAACACGTTTACTGGTTACTCTTTCTATCTAGTATCACGCAATGATGGGTTGGAGAATAACTTTCTAAAACTTTCATTTTTTAGAAACACCCTAACGCGCATATGGTTAAATAGAAGAAGTATTAAAGTCCGTTGTCCTTTCTCTCGGAACTAACGATTTAAACTCCACTTCACTTCGATCGCTTCCAACTAGACGATCTAAACCATCCACTACAACTCAATTCGCCATCGCCATCTTTTCAACACTTCCAATCAACTGACTTTTCGGTTCAACCGTCTCTTCTCAATCCTAATTCGCTAAGCGTCCTTCGTCGCTAGAAAACATATCGCGTCACGTGATATTTGAGTTTACAAATTTTAAAAGCCTTTAGTTTCATTAATATTATATTACTACTATTTATGTATCGCCACTTTAATTGATTAGTTTATACTAAAGCTTATATGTAATTAGTTCATTAAACAAGACATTTGGTAAGAACTATTTCGCTACAGGAATATAGTCGTTCTTGAGATTTGTTGTGACAGAGGAAGTGAGTGGTCATAAATGCAATTAAGATCCATGTTCATAAATTTAAGCAAGGAACTCTTCATCTTTTTAAGGGCATCTTCTTTCTCTTCCTTTTTCTTTCGTTTCTCAAATCCAGACTCTTGCTTCTCTTGTATCAATCAGACATAATTATTTAAAATTAAAACTATCCATTTAAAAACTCTTAAAGCCGTCAGCCCAGTGACTATCAAGGCCTACATGAAAAAAAATTATAAAGCAGTTGCCATTTTGTAAAGACTAAAGAGACGAAAGATAGTAAAAGCAATACCGGAAATATTGCATTAGATCTGAGTGGATATAAATTATTATCCAGGATATTAAATAATCAGCATAACAAAAAGTAAATTGATATTCAAAATCAGAGCAGTTCACTTGTGTAACTTGTAACTAGCTACGTCGATGACAACTACATTTGTTAAATTAAACGAATATTGATCGATTGATTGGGCATTTTCGTATAATGACGTCAATAAAATAATGTGAGTACGTAATAGGGTGGCAGCGAAAAAAGTAAGTTTTTTAATAATGCCTGGGACATCCCTCAGTTCTGTTCGTAATGGTAGTAGAAACTCAGGTGCAAATTCTTTTTAAAATATTCCAGTATTTGGGGTGCCACATGACAACTCACATTTTTCATATAACATTATGCATCATTGAAGCCGGAAAAATCAACTTTTTTTTTTTTCAAGAGCTGGATGAAAGTTAAACACTTCTAGAACCTATTATTTGATTACTGTAATATGCGAGGAGTGTCGTGTACCACGGATAGGCTAGTTGGTTACCTTTTTCTCTGTTGATTGGTTTTATAAATAAACGATTAAATAATTAATATATAAATTAGAACGAACTGGAGCTGAGGAGTAAATAAATAGTGCAAGGCTGCTTTCATGAAAACAGACATTGCAGGTTTTTCATTTGCTGAAAATCAGTGGCAAAACTGTTCGTGAAAGTGCACGCATGACAGTTGGAACAGTTGCAGCTTTTTGGAATAAAGCTCACTTGCCTATGACAACAATGCAACATGCAATCGGGAGATAGATAGATATTCGTTTTATTTTCTGACAGGTTGACAGACCGCAACCTGTTACGATAAAAAGAAATAATTAAATAATTAGAGGACAAAAACAGTTAGGTATATAGTCAGGTGAGACCTATGGCAGTAGGGCAAGCATTTTTTGTAAATTAAACGTGAGATAAAGTTCTTTATGTCCTTAGATGGCAGTTCAAAGTCAAGACCTCTTGCGCGGAGGTTATATCGTTGTTGCGCAATTGGCGGAAATAACCCTCGTAAGACATAGCATTCATTCCTTATTACTGCATGCAGCAGTGGCTCCTCAGCTGCACCCACCATCTCCTCTACTCCCGGCGATTGCGGTGGGAGGAAACCTATCCTCAGAAACGGAGGGAGGCTTGAGAAGATCTACAATGAGTGGAGGAATTCACAAAGGGCAGCATAGAGAGGTGGAGAAGCACAGAAAGTCAAAGAGCAAAGATTTGTTGTATCATAAGAGAAAACATTTAATACATGCATTTCACATTCTGATGCGGAAGTGTTAAATAAAAATCTCGAGGACAGTGCATTTCTGCAGGCTCAGCTTGGAGATGGAAGGATGTCAAGTTCGATGGCACAAGTGGATAACAAGTTGTAAAACAAGATGAAGAGACAGAAAGAGAGACAAGATGAAATTTAGGGCCACCATGAGAAATTGAGTCAATCTATTACTGCTACTCCAATGTCCAGGTCCAGGTTTTCGCCTTGATTTATTGTGCGCCAATCTACCTTTGATCTATTTCTCCCTGTATTAAGTATTACGTTGTATCTATTGATTATAATAGTGTCCTACTAGTATTCTAATTAATTCGCTAGATGGCAACAGTGACTGGTAACAACATATGAAATTGCGCTATATAAACCTGTAGTTCGACAGATGGAAGGAAGGTGACAGAAGAAAATGGCGATGTTGAAGGAGATGAAGAAGAGAGATCCTGAGTGGCCGAGTGGGTTGGTAGCCCGCTCACCACGTCGGCGGCCCGATTCCCGGTCGGTCGGTTTATCAGAGATTAATTTCTCGGATCTTTACTGCGGGGTAAACCCGTAGTTTAGGTTGCTAAATTATTTTACATCGTCATATTGAAATGGAAGCTAGATTGAGGAAAAAATTGTTTCAATAACTCGAAGTGGGATTGATGAAACTATTTCTGTCTTTAAATAGAAGTTGGATTGATGGAAATAATTTTTACCGTAAATAGAAGCTGGATTGATGAAACTTAGGGGAGCTGTTCAAAAGAGCGACAACTCAAAAGAGCGACGTAACAGAAGAGCGACATAAATGCCGTATCAAAAGAGCGACAACCTTTAAAATGAAAAATAATTCAAAAGAGCGACATAACGAAAGAGCGACAAATATATTTCTGATTCTTCACTCTATGAAGTCAAAACATTACGCCTAGACTATAAGTCTAATAAAGTGTCATTACCCTTAGGTTATAAGTCTAAAAAAGTGTCATTCAGGTTATAAGTCTAAAAAGTGTCATTCAGTGTCCGATTCTTCAACAACAACAACTCTATGACATGAGGTCAAGTGCATATTGTGGGCAATCCCTCGAAGGTAGTCATCGAGAGGGATAGTGCCATGTCTCCCCACAACAGTTGCAATCCTCTCTTCTCTTAGGTGTTGCTCTTTCTTCCTCTTTACTGCAATGTTCCCTGCAATAAGTCTCTCGACCTCTTGATCTGTGCGGTGGTTCTCTTTTATGAATTCTCTTATGGTCGAGAACACTCCCAGGTGGTAACGCGCCACTACAGTCTCGAATCTCCTGTGCCAAGCCTCCAAGCTGTTGTTTGTTCTTGGGAGGTTATGAGCTTGAAGATGGTGAACACTCCACAATTCTGGGGGAAATCGTGGTGGATGACGTCGTGGAATGCGCGGTGGTCTTCCTCTCCCACGGGTGGTGGCAACTGGCTTCCCCAACACGTAATTTTCTCCGAAATACTTAAATAAGATTAGATACACAATAACAAATAATTTCTGGCTACGAATACACGATCCCCCTAGTCTATTACCAATTACGATAATAACCAATTCGTCACTCTTTTGATGTGTCGCTCTTTCGTTATGTCGCTCTTTCAAATCATCAATATTTGTGTCGCTCTTTTAAAACTGCTGCCCATTTGTCGCTCTTTTGTTACGTCGCTCTTTTGAGTTGTCGCTCTTTCGAACCTAACCCGAAACTTAGTTTTGATGCAATAGAAGCTGGAATAATGAAAATAATTGTTTCCGTAAGTCGAAGCTGGACCAATGGGAAAAGTTCTTTGCTTACATAAAAGTTCCATTGATGAAAAATATTTTTCTGGTTAAATAGAAGTTTGGTCATTTTTCATTAAATGGAAGCTGGATTGATTAAAAAATTCTCGATGAAATGGAAACTGGATTGAATATATTTATGATAGACATAGGTGGAGTGCTTACTTACCAACGTCAAGTACGGCATTGAAGACATTATAATAATTTAGCAACCTAAACTACGGGATAACCGATCCTGGTAAACGTGGTATAGAGTTGGAAAATACTGGCCTTTAACTTTGATTAAGCTGAGATCCGCTTTAGAAGTGGTAATTGAGATAAACTAGGTTTAGTCCATCGATAAGCTATGACTAAAAAGGCCTATAACTATTATTGCATTGATTCTGAGCTGCTATTGACTGACAATTAGAGCTTTAGATAAGATTTTATTTTTGGGCTAAAGAAGTGTCCATTTTATGTTCTGTTACTTGATTAGTGAAGATATAATTGCATTAAATATAATATGGAAAGACAATCCTGCAAACCGTTTTATTCAATTAATTATTCACCTGATACACGTCAAGTAAGTAAGCAAATAGCCTGGCATTCGTTACCTGATGTGGCGGAGTTAACTGAATGTCCCAGCGGCCTAATTGAGAGGGAGCAAGGGAGGCCAGTCCAAATAGAGAGGGAGATAGATCCTTTTAATGTTCCTTTTGTCTGTGCAAAGGGTAAAACCGAACCCAGATGGGTCGTTGAGCACGACGGTCGGCTCCCTCCCCGGAGCTCCGTGCACCACTCGAGGCTTCTGGTAGATGTAGTCCCTTTGGAGGATAAACAGGTGGCCTCGCTCCTCCTTGAACTAGGTCGTGACGTCATGTACACTATAAACACCGCTCCCCATGGAAGGATTGAACCCTCTGTCCCTAGAGGTGGACCAGCCTCTCATGAATGTATCCCTGCACAGCTGGCGACTAGAGGTCTGCAGGTAGAGCATTTTTGCTACCCGACCCGTACCCGTAACACAGGACCGATACCCGTACCCGTACCCGACCCGTACTCAAAATTACTACCCGACCCTACCCGTACACGCGGGTATACCCGTACCCGTAATGCACCCGCCAAGTCATTAGCAAGTCGTCCCAGTCCCTACCAGGGTAATTTCATCTACTAGGCTTACAACTCAGTATGTAGTAACAATAATAAATAGGCTGATGATGATTATAGTAGTAGTAGTAGTAGTAGTAGTAGTAGTAGTAGTAGTAGTAGTAGTAGTAGTAGTAGTAGTAGCAGCAGCAGCAGCAGCAGCAGCAGCAGCAGCAACAGCAACAGCAGCAGGACAATGGAGAACATTAATTTATACCCATCATCATCATCACCACCACCATCATCATCATCATCAGCAACAACAACAACAACAACCACTTCGTCATCATCACAATCAATTCCTGACGCCAGTCATATTTGTCGGCGATGGGTACAATTAATGTTCTCCATTGTCCTGCTGCGGGTATTGGAAGGGTCGGATACTAATTTTTAGTACTGGTCTGGTACGGGTAACGGTCCTGGTAGCAAAGATGCTCTACCCGCAGACCTCTAGTGTGCAGACATAATTATGGTACTTAGATTTTGGACGTGCCAGTTAGCCTATAATAGTAAGCATTGCTAAGCAAGTCTTTGACGGTGCAAGATTCACTATTGTATGTAACGGTGACGTTGTAACCCCAAAACTTCAAGTCGGCACGGGTAAAACCGGGTATACCCGTTCCTGTGACGACCGTACCCGACCCGACCCGTGAAATGCGTACCCGACCCGTACCCGACCCGCGGGTACGGGTCGGGTACAGGGTAAACCAACGGGTACGGGTATACCCGCAGACCCCTACTGGCGACCCCCGGCGCTGGGGGAGCGTTCGCCACAGTATTAAAACAGCAGCACAGTTATTTGAATATGATTCCTCAGATCGTGATAACTGTGATGTGATATAGACTGCGTCGAAAACACCAAAGACTAAAAGACGTCGCCCAAAGAATATTATCAGTCCGCAAGTAGCTGCAGTTATTGATCGAATGAAGGTTAGCGATAGTAATGCGCGGAAACAGAACAGTATCTAGTTCAGCGGTTTTCAAACTTTATTTTTATTGTACCCCCAGGTAAAAAATTTGAATTTTGGCGTACCCCCAACAAGGTCAGATCAAAAAACAACATGCGAGCGTGAAGTCCCCTTGCAAATAACAACTCCTTTTAATCATTGATGAAAACCTGGTATTAGTCATAGGTTGAAAATTTGAAAAGTAATATAATTTTAACTTAAGAATGTAGTCATATCAATAAAAAAGACAATAAATCACTATTAGAAAGTGATAATGTGAGCAGTGGGCTCGTTTGACAAGCACAGATTTACAATATCTGGTTTAATATTATTTTGTCAATTTCAAACACAAATCTGGTTCGAGTTCAAGCTTTGTTCTGTAGCCTATTTGTTTTTGATCGCAAGCATAGCTGAAAAACCTGTTTCACACAGATATGACGTCCTGAAAGGAATCAAAAATGTTAAAGCTTGGTCAGAAATTAATCCATATTCAGCTCTTCGTTTCAGCCAAAAATTACACAAAGATGTCTTTCTTGAATTCGTTCTCAATCCACCATAACAATCATGATAGTTCAGCAAACTGGTCTCTTTCCTGGACTGAAAAATCAGCCGGCAACACTGTATACATCCGATGGCATAACTTCTTAGAAATGTACAGAAAAATTAGCGAACGGTGGACGTAGAATAGCTAATGAAAGAAAGATGGACAATGGACATGAAGTCCATAAACTTATAGAAAATTTTAATTTATTAAATTTTGCGCGTACCCCTTAGCGACACCTGGCGTACCCCCAGGGGTACGCGTACCGCAGTTTGAAAACCCCTGATCTAGTTAGAGTGTCAGCAGACTGAAAAAAGGTTGAGTGTGGTGATTGATAGGACAGAAAGGGGAGTGGCACTGATACCAGAATAAAATCAAATGCTGAAAAATAATGAAGACCAAAAGCAGGTGATGTATGACCGTCGAAAGAAGTTTCCGGACCCCAAATAAGGTCAACGGTCACAAAATGGCCCAATAAATATTTTAGTGTGTTAATGTTTTAATAAAACTGACAAGGTTGAATAATGCAGACCAGAACTTTTTAATTATTCTACTCTTAAGCGTAACAATTTAAGATTAACTTTTTCTTACACAAAATACGAAAAAAGTTTATAATTATTATCACAATTGAGCTTACACGATCTTTCTTTGTTTAAATTTGGAAAACTTGTCATCTCATGTGGCACAGCAAAACGATGGAATATCTTTATTATATTTGGATTATTTGGCACACTAGCTTAGTTTATCAAAATAACATAACCTGGGGCTGTCCAATCAATTTACTAAAAATACATTTCTTGAGCACCACCCTAGTACATAATTATGCGTTTAGCTCTATTGGAGAGCCGGAAGTTAGGGCCTACGAATGCAAGAGTGCCTAGGGCCCACGAAGACCGTACAATGGCCCTGTGAGTTTCCCTTAACAAACTGTAGGCCTAGTTACTCAAAATGTTTGACATTTAAACAATTTCTTTTTGGCAACGAAATGAGAGATCCCCTTGAAAACGAATCTAGCGCACCTACCAGAAACATTTTTCATTTTTTTTTCATCATTACAATAGTTTCATCTAAAATTGCTGGCAAAACATTTTGTTGTCTACAATATACCACTTTTCATAATTCAAGCGATCTGTTAAAGAGATTAGGTGTGTCCGATTGGCCTATGGCATAGAGAGCGCTGATGTGTATTATTCCGCGATAATTAGGCCTATATTATTGACCTCCTTTTTACTACAAGACTGCCATGATTATTAGGGTGGAGTGAAAAAAGCGAAAATGAGAAATTCAAAAAGTAATAGCAACCAAAAGTTGCCTTATGGTATGGGCTCAAAAAATGTCGAAAAAGTTTTTAAAAATTTTAATGTCTTGATGCTCCCCAAGAGGGCCAAAGTTACGAAAAATAGCGTTTTTTCGAGAAAATCGCAGGTTTTCTTTAAAAAATATTCTAATTGAAAACTAATTAACTGTCATTCAATATACCGTTGGAAAGAGCTCTTAAAACTGAATGAAATGATGTATTAATTTTCAGAATATTCCCGTATTTATAGAAGTTATTAACTTTTTACCATTTCCCATGTTTCGCAACATGTCGCTAAGTCTGAAAACGGTTAAACACTACTAACGTTTTTACCCTTCGAGATATTTCAACCGATAGTATGTCATTCGATTCAGCCCTGGACCGCCGTTCCAACGGTACATTGTGATGCGGGATTATTTAACAGGACACATTTGTTTTAAATTTTTTACAGTTTTAGTATAGTTTTGTTTGCAATCTTTCATTGAGTCTGTTGTCATTTAAGCTGTATGAACACTTTGTCCGATGAATTGAGCGCTAGGAACATTCCATTTTGTTCATGAATAATCGCGAAATGTCGAAGCATAAAAGCTACAATGCCTACTCGGTCTAAAACATAGTTTTCGATGTTCGAACACAGACAGGAACTACGGCAGACTGTTCTACCCCATATGAGAAATGTATCTCTCTTCAACTGGGCCACTATAGATTGGTCTTCACTCTCTAATGCCTTCTCTTCAGCCTGGATTTAGGAAATTCCACTCGACGGAATCTCTTATGGTGAGTTTTCTATCAGATATATTTCATTATGTGGGCCGTAGCCACATCATTCTACTCTCCCTCTATAACATCAGTTCCGCTTTTGACACTATTGATCACACCATCCTCTAAGACCTGCTGTCTAGGTCGTTTGGGATTGTTAACTCTGCTAGTCTGCTCTTCTTTGGTTCCATTCATGCCTTACCTTCATGGCCCTGCCGTCACAGCCGCAGCTCTGGTTGAACGTATTCTAGAGGCTTCAGCTGTTCTTGATTGATGGTTGTCCGTTAACCTTTTTTCTAAACCAAGACAAGACCCAGTATACATTTGGCTCGGTAACCATGCCCAGCTTGCCGGGATTGACTCTGAGTCCCTTCGCCTACGTTTCCCAATGCGCACTTTTCTTCATCTTTGCATGCTCTTTGATTCATTCTGGATTTCTGTCCTCTCTCTGTCTGATCATATCAATGTTGTCTCCCGCTCATGTTTCTACTTAAGCACCACTTAAAATCAGAGGCGCTCCCGACCCAGGCAGTATATTCACTGACAAAAAGATAGGTTTCATGTGCTTGAGTAACTGGTCAGAGGAAAGAGAAAGGAATTCAATCATAAGGGACTGAGGCAGTCGGTTTCAGCTGGAGGACCAATAAAAGCGAAATTCCTATATAGACCTATGGCTCACATATAGGTCCGCATTCCAGGGACAGCTAGCCAAATGGCTACAGGCCGAAGACCGAGGGGACCAAAGGCTATGGAAAGAATAAACTAAAGTACACTAGGCCTTGAAATAGTGATAGAGAGAGAACAGGATCGACAATGAATTAAAGAACCCGTGTCATTAGCATTTTGGTGGAAAAGGACACCGAGTGGACCAAGAACCCTAGCTAGATCCGAGTATACAAGATGAACAGAAGGGGAACAAGGACAGGGCCCTGAGGTAAGCCATAAGACAAATGGACACAGGAAGAGCGGGTAGGACCGAAAACTACAGAAACAGAGCGATCCGTTAGGAATGAATAGAATCAAAGAATAGCAGAGTCAAAAATCCCAAACGACCTAGACAGCAGGTCTAAGAGGATGGTGTGATCAACATTGTCAAAAGCGGTACTGATGTCAAAGAGGAAGAGTAGAGTGACATGGCCACAGTCAACACCATGAAATATATCTGCATAAAAGATTTCCTAAATTGAGACGGAAAAGAAGGCATTAGAGAGTGAAGATCGGGGTAGTTGAACAGAGATACATTTCTCAAACGTGGGTAGAATAGTCTGCCCTACTTCCTGTCGGTCTTGGAACATCGAAAACTATGTCTTAGAACGCGTAGGCATTGTAGCTTTTATGCTTCGACATTTCGCAATTATTCATGAACAAAATGGAATGTTCCTAGCGCTCAATTCATCGGACAAAGTGTTCATACAGCTTAAATGAGCACAGAATCAAAGAAATATTGCAAACAAAACTGTACCAAAACTGTAAAAAATTTAAAACAAATGTGTCCTGTTAAATAATCCCGCATCACAATGTACCGTTGGAACGGCGGTCCAGGGATGAATCGAATGACATACTATCGGTTGAAATATCTCGAAGGGTAAAAAAGTTATTAGTGTTTAACCGTTTTCAGACTAAACGACATGTCGCGAAACATGGGAAATGGTAAAAAGTTAATAATTTCTATAAATACGGGAATATTCTGGAAATTAATACATCATTTCATTCAGTTTTAAGAGCTCTTTCCAACGGTGTATTGAATGACAGTTAATTAGTTTTCAATTAGAATATTTTAAAAGAAAACCTGCGATTTTCTCGAAAAAACGCTATTTTTCGTAACTTTGGCCCTCTTGGGGAGCATCAAGACATTAAAAAATTTTAAAAACTTTTTCGACATTTTTTGAGCCCATACCATAAGGCAACTTTTGGTTGCTATTACTTTTTGAATTTCTCATTTTCGCTTTTTTCACTCCACCCTAATGATTATATACATAAATACTGGGAGCATTGGAAAGACTCGCGCCGATGATTTCTGAATTAGGCCCTATCATTAGTATAATCGTCGTCTTTTCTGAATAAATTAACCGTGATCTGTTCTTCTTAGCAAGGAAATGAGAAATCCCCTGGAAAAAGAATGTAGCGCACCAGCCTATCATCTGTTCCTTGTGAATTGGTACGGCTATGCGAATCATTTGAACTCACTCAAAGAGAGGCTGATATGATTATCAAAATTAATTACAAAGCAATATTGAACGCGTTAAAGCCTGCGTTACAGGCTTAAATGCATGCAATATTGCTTTGTTATTAATTTTAAAATAAATTATTCTAAAACTTTATATTTTCATCATTACACTTTAATATATAAACTACTCAAAATAACATTTTAAGTAAGAAATGAATACGTATTTCCATTCTTTTGTTTCTTAAATGTAAGTACAAATTCTTAGGTAGTATTTAAAATAGTTCAAACACTGCTTAAGAATTTAGTAGGCCTACTTGTTTTTTAAACAGTATTTAAATACCTGTATTAAAATGCTCCCCATCACTGTTGGTTTACAAATGTAACTCATACTAAGAAAACACTGACAAATATTCTCTTTGTAGGATTTCTATAATGATTTCCAGTAAGATAACCATTTTCAATAATACAAACAACTATAACGACTTGTACAACACATGGCTACTGAAAGTAAAGTGTTGCTAAACATTAGGGTGGTCGCATATCTAATGCAAAATTTTCAACGTCACTTGTTTACTTTCGCCAACCCGGCATTCCGTGCCAATTAGTTTAAAAGTAATGTAGCCCCAAAATTATCAAGATCGAACAAAATCTAGGACTTGCACAACGTCTTTGAAATTTTGATTTTTACAAATATTTTTTTCGTCATTTCGAGTATAAGTATTTGATTCGCATATTTGGACCTATGTTTAGTTTTAAACAGAAAGGCTAGATGATTTTACTTAAGCACAACTAAAAAATAATCTCTACAATGTTTATGTTCTCGTTGATTGTTTACTATTTATTTCTATTGGCATTTTAATGGTATTTGATCCGTGAGTTCCTGAGACCGATAACCACAACTCCATCAAAGCAAGCATACTGAATGTTAGGCCTAACTTAAATCTTCAATGCACGACAGTACACACTAAGCATAAAGTGTCACATAATTATGTAATACTATATAGTATATATACTGTTCGAGTGTTCTCATATTGATATATGTTAAAACTTTGATGGTGTTGTGCGAGTCCTAAATATTAATATTTTTTCATACAATTTTTGTGTGATGTTTCTGGATGGAATGGAACGAAATGGAACCTCGGAGAACAGTAGATTCACACTTTTATTTTTAAGGACCACCCTACTAAACATGCGAGACTATAATTGAAGGACAATATAACTGGTTACATTACGGTTTTAAGGTTAATCACCAAAATTATTCGCGCACCACAAAATATGCCTCAAGCGGACCAGCTTATTTAGCGGAACTAAGTCTAATAATAGATCACTAAGAAAACTTTGTTCACTTCAGGTCCAGCCAGTGTCAAGGCGGCGAGTGCCGATATTTTTGGTAAGTATTCAACAGTAAAACTAAATCGCGGAATTGTAACTCTAACTGACTTTCAATTCAGTCTCATTTCTCTGAGTTTCAGTTGTAATCTGTTGTTTGAACAAAGAAGACAGTTTGATATCGGTTTTCACGTTTTGTTCCTATTACCTGATGTGCTTAATGTTTTTGTTTGTTGCTGTATGATACAGAACCCATTAGTTAATGTTTTATTGCACAATGTTTTATTGCCGTTATCATAAAGCACAATGCATTAGCGACTGTTCAGAATGAACTCCTGAGTGGTGTTCCCAACCTAACGAAAGAAAATCAGTTCAGACAATATGGTTTTCTCGAGGTCAAAGTTATCTGGGACGCAAACACAGCCAATGACAACTGTTTGTGATGCGTCTTTATTTGGTGGAGCATAAAATTCCATTTGATCTCATGCATACCAGTCAGGATGGATCGGTTCTTTGATTCTTTACTGTAATTCAGTACTAAGAAACTTCAGACTCTTATGTTGCAAATTTCCTATCTTCTGCAATCTATCGGATAGGCGAAGGGATCGTCCGATCACGGAATCATGGGAACGAAATTCTTGCCCCAGTACCTTTTACTAAAAGTCGGCGCCTATGACCAACCAACATATAACCCCTGTGCTTAAATTTTGTAGCATGGAATATATATACATATAAATGATTGCAAATTATAAGCTAGTTCTTCTCGAGGACTCCAGTCCCACCCAGTTCATGCTAGTTCGACTTAAGTATCTTCATAAAAATGGCAATTAGATCTACAATAGCATTGTATCTCTAGCATTGTACTCTAAACTATAATTACAAAATTTACAAAGCGTTTAATGACAGCAGAGCTAGATATAAAATTATCTAAACGTACGCATCTATCAGCTCAAACCATCAACAGAATATTCGCCCTCTCTTAATAATGCATTTGGGATTTCCTTTTATAGGTTCTTTAGATTAGACTAGATTGCTGCCCATGGCTAGCGACAAAATCAGCGATATATAAGTGTTTTTTATTGGATTAGATTACATTCGTACAAATAGCTATATCATGACATTTGGCGTTATTCTCAATCTCGAAAGCTCAATCGAGGATAAAATCTGTGCTTAAATCTTTGCATTGGCTTCCTGTTCAGCAAAGAATTCGTTTCAAACTGGGGCTCATACTTTATAAAACTTTGAACTCTGGCCAACCACAATATTTAAAATCTGTTCTTATTCCTCTGACTTATCATTATTCAATGAGGTCATCTGATTGTCTTTGTCTGGCCATACCTAAATCAAGAACTGTTCTCGGTGAACGAGCTTTTTCAGTATCTGGACCTACTTTTTGGAACTCTCTTCCTGTGTCTGTACGCTGTGCTCAGTCGCTTGGGTCATTTCGTTCGCGGCTGAAAACTTACCTCTTTCAAATTGCTTTTCCACCGTAGGCTGTCTCTCTGTCTCTTATGGACTGATCTTTTGAATGTTGACTTGATTACGGCTTGGTTTTGGTGTGCCATCGGTTGATGCCTTGTGCATTAGACACCGGCGCAATAGAAGTTGCTAAATACATTACATTACATTACTCGGCCACTCCGGTTTTTGCTTTGCCAGTTCTTAGCTATATGCATGTGAATAATTGCGATAGTCAAAATGCATTTCATATTTGTCACAACTTTTTCCTTTTCAGTGACTTGGGATTTTTTACACTTTTGCCCAATCTAGGGAATTTTCTGGTAAGATCTTGGAATTTTAGAAAATGGAGAATGGTCGCACTGCTTTTAACTATGCACCTCTATTTATACCAAAAGGCCTCGGCCCTACGCCGGCGTACGGGAAGGGAGATCGAAGAAAGAGCCGCAAAGGCAGGATAGAGAGCAAAAAGGAAAGAGCCGCAAAGGCAACATAGAGACCACAAAGAAAGAGCCACAAAAGCAAGATAGACACGAAAAAACTAAAGAGCCCGCAAAGGCAGGAAGGAGAGCACAAACGACGCCTCCTGTGGCGATAGAGAGGTAGCAGAAAGGGAAACCGCTAAAGGCGATAAAGAGAGCACAATGAGAAAGCCGCAAAGGTAAGATAGAGAGCACAAAGCATTGCCGACGCGGAGGAGAGAACAGAAAGGACGCCAACTTCCGTGCGAAAGGCGGCAGTCGGCCAGAGCAGAAAGAGGAGCCGCTAAATGCAAGACAGAGAGCACAGAGAAATGCCGACGCGGGGAGAGGGAGCAGAAAAGACGCCGCCGGCTGAAGAAAACACAACATCCGGCGAAAGAGAGAGGGGAGGGCGGAAACCAATAGGAGGGACCACCCTGATCGCTACAATATTCAACCGTATTCTCATTCGTTACAATTTCACCAGATGTTTTAGTGTGCCTCATGACATTTTCGAAATAAAATGCATTCATTTAAAATTCTTCGTGGCAATTTAATTCCTGGATTCGTCGTTGCCAGTATCACTAGAAGCCACCCTGTCCTAATTTTCATCGCGATCTATAGGCCTTGTCAAATATTCGCGTAGGCCTAGCAACTCGTGCAATTTCGCTCTATCCGATCTTTTAGCATTTATCACACCCACTCGCAATAATATCCTTTATTTCGAAAATTAAGTTTATTCATCGAGAAATGATCAAAATAAAACATTTCTTCTCTTCGCCCGCTCTGTTAACCTGACATTGTCAGAAACGAAATAATTATGACGTGCTCTAAGCGGATCTTCAAACCTTCAGCCAACCACAGTGCAAGATTTTGCCACGTGCACCACGTTGCTACCCAAATTACAATTTTTTTTACAGCTAGCCGACCTTCGGGCCAATCTCTATGCATAATCAATAAAGGAAGGTCAGATTTTATTAATAGAACAGAGAAGCGGATTTTTTTGTTAAAAACGAGGCCAAGTAGGTCAGAATATGCAGATTGTAACCTAGTCAAA
Source organism: Aporrectodea caliginosa (assembly GCA_020284085.1). Classification (NCBI taxonomy): domain Eukaryota; kingdom Metazoa; phylum Annelida; class Clitellata; order Crassiclitellata; family Lumbricidae; genus Aporrectodea; species Aporrectodea caliginosa. Next base: position 986,100 of record JACEVL010000496.1, on the reverse strand, counting down.
TGTCACAACAAAGACAGCGATATTTTGGCTTAAATTATGATTTTCCATCTTGAAACAGATTTGGGGCTTTTGTTAAAAAATTTTTTTTTACACATTTGGATACGTCCAAACAAAAACTTTATATGTTATCTGTATTAAATATATATTTTTGTAATTGTTTTGCATCACTGTCAATTATTACGACAGGTTTGAGGTTTGGCATCATTTTTGGCCTTTTCTGTTGAATAACATTATTCGACTACGGAATGATTCGTATTGACGGGTCTCTGATTGAAAAAGGGTTGTTAATTATTCTGTTTTGTGTTATCGAGTAATAACAGGCATACATATTCAGAGTTTTATACGCTGGTATAGGCTATACATGACAGTGTTGATTAAACTTTGTGCTATATAAATTTCATCACATTTATCAGAAGGCTGATTGCGTATATTTTTAAAGCGCTACCCTAAAGCTAAACGCAGAGCATTAACTTATTCACTAGCGTTTTGTCAAGTGAGATGGGCTGTACAGAATGATGTCCAGCTGAGAAAATTTTGACTAGATAGATTAACTAGATAGATTATGCATTTGTCAGACTGTTGTGATTTTTATTGTCGCAAAGAACATGGAGACGCTGCTGGTGCAATTGATGTAGACCAAGCGGAGAACACAGGTATAGGAAACAATTTTATGATTTCATAGCCCTTTAGCTATTTATTCAGTGAATAAAACTTATCATCAAGACTTCTCATCAAAACAGTAGTGTTTACTATATTCTGACGGTGTAACTGTGTGGAAAAACTCTCTCCTTTCTTCGTACTTCGGGTGAAGCGGTCGACACTCCAACTATCTTCTCCCGGAAAACCTGGGTGGATGCCTCTCTTCTTCAACAGTTACCATGATAGCGTCTCTGAAATCACCCAGTCCTCAATGTCCGGCCAGGCTTGGCCTCTCCTGTCAGGCAAAGGACTAGACGATGCTTTCGACCACCGATCGTCAATTAGACGAAGAAACGACAAGAGTCAAGTCGAGGAAATCACTTGTATTAATCAACGAGAACTCAAAATGTAACTGATTTACGACAGACGATAACTGCACTGAAGAACGACTAAACTAAAACCCTCTGAACTGAACTACTGAGCGTCTTAAGCAGCGCTATTTATACTCAACAGTCCGGTCCCGGGGGACTGGGCGGTGCGGTTCCGGGGGACCGGGGGGACCGGGCGGTCCCGGGGGACCAAGGCCCACTCTACACGCAAACACGGGCGGGGTCACAGCGTCCATATTGCTACAACTGTTCATATCTTCAGTCTTCACTCAGTTTCGCTCAATATTCAAAATACCGTAAACTGGGGCTACTTTGAACGCTTTTTACGTTTAAACAAGAACCATAGACATGTGTTATGAAAATTCATTATTATTTTATTTTTAGATTAGGGGGCATATAAGGACCTGTTGATCCAGTAATGTAAAAAAATTTAATGGGTCATTTTTATTCCCTTTTTTAAAGAAAAATGACGTGTTCAAAGTAGCCCCGGGTGTGGGGTTACTTTGAACAGCAATGTTATGTCACTGTTTGTTCAAAGAAGACACATTCATCTGGTTACTTTTAACACATTTTATGTTTTTAAAAACATTGCTGACAGTCACCAACATGTTTAGAACATTCAAAAAGTGACACACAGTGAAAAGGGTTTAGAAAATTATCAGCTATGCTAGTTTAAAAAAAATCTATCAGCTACTGCAAATTGTCTTATATGGATGCAGTTCATATGGATACATGTATACATGAATTCATACATATAGACATGTGTGCATACCTGCCATACATTACATACATACATATGCTAAACAGCATGTATAAATGTATACATACAGAGACGTATACATGCATACATACACACAAAATTACATACACACAAAATTACATACATACATACATACACATATACATACGTACATACATACATACATACATACTTGTTTACATACATGCATTATGTACAATACTACATTATATGTATACATGCATAAATACATACATGCATGTTTACATACATGCATAATGTACAAACATACATGTATAGTTGTATACCTACATACATGTACACATGCATACATGTATACATTCATACATATATACATAAATAGATATACACATACATGTATTCATGCATACATATATACATATATAGGTGTTCAAAGTAACCCCAATAAGAGCAAATTATAATGTAGGAGTTAAAAATCAGCTAATTACACAGCAAATCAGCTAAGCATACACAAAATCATTAAAGTGCTGTCATGTAGTACAGTCAGAGGTTGAATAAAATGCTGTCAATCAAAATTGTGTAGTTTAGTTACTCTTGTGCAAACAAAAGTTTGACACGTTTGAAAACAACGTTCTCAAACCACAACCATTCACTTCCGTCTGAGAAGTATGTAAATAACAAAAGGCTATTAAATTTTTCTTGAACACTGAAGATTATGGTCGTGCCTACCAAAGAAAATGAACAATGAAAGAAATTTTACAATTACAATGACTTTATGAATTGTTTAAACATTTTTTGGAAAAGTGTTCAAAGTTACCCCGCCGTTCAAAGTAGCCCCAGTTTACGGGTAACTGTTCTGGAGTTAGCCGTAATTTGACTAAAAGTTATATAATCTGTTAATGAAGGTTAATCAGAATAACGAAGTTATTAACAGATAAATATTTAGATATCTATTTTTCATATGTTTTGAGATGTAAATGTATGTTTTAATAACAAGTCTGCCTGTTTCTTGCTACAGATCCAGGACCAGCTGCGAGTAACAAAGATGCCCGGAAGGGGAATGATGGTAAGACAACTGCAAATAATAGTTCATTGCCTTAGCAAAATTGTTCTCAAAGGAACGAATTGTGTAAATATATTTGCACGTTAATGCTTAGAAGTTTTTTTAATGCAGTGTATATATAAACTGTATTAAAGGACTTCTAAGCGTTAACGTGCTGCAATTGTATCAATTTGTATGGCGTGGCGCTAAATGAAAATGACCGTAATTGGTAGTCTGATAAAACACATAATTGTTTAAGATGTAAGTTTTTATATCTGCACAAGTCTTAGTTCACCTTTTCACTGTTAATTTATACCTATACAACTTGTATTCGGAAGCATGAACTCGTTTTATTATTCAAATGTTTGTAGGAATGGCTGCTGAAAAATCAGGTAGGCCCATTATAGCCTAGTTATGTAGCGTTTAAGATGATTGCACGCGTGCAATTTTGAGGCATATGGTAAAGAGATAATCAGCTAAGCAAACGATTGGTCCAGATTTCACAAATACCAGTCATATTGGTATATTGGGCCTCTCTCCCTCCAACAACCCAGACGCCCTTGTAGAGAGATTACAGCTCTTGATAGCCTGTAGAATGGTTGGTAACACTGGTGTTGACAAGGAGATCTCAGCCATTCTTGACGAACTGCTTCGTTCTGGTTCGATCCACAAAGAGTTAGCACTCCAGTTGAACCGAAGTTTGCTGACGGTATAATAATAATCCAAGATTATTATTTGTTATTATTCATCATTATTATTTATTATTTTGGCAACATGGAGCTCCTTGAAGAAATTCTCAAAGAAATCCGAGACCTGACATTGCCTAAGGAAAACTTTAGCATTATATGTTCCTCAGATCAAACCGACTATACCAGATTCTCACCAGTGTTGCACCTCAATCCCAACAAACGCTTGGAACTTGCTCTGGTAAACCTTGAGTCTTACAATTCGATTCCGAATCTTGATGGAACCAGCAACAAGTTTGTCTACAGTAACGATAGTGGCACAACATGGTGTACGATCAGGATTCCTGAAGGGTGTTACGAGATTCCACAGATTAACGCCGCAATTCAAAGACAGCTAGAACGGAATGGTCACTGGAACAACACCGTAAATCCGCAATCCCACTATATCACAGTGGGAGCCAACAGCTGAACCCTGCGACCTCATGGAGAAATTACGAATGCTAATTACCCTGTGAACTTCCCCCCATCTACGATCAGGTCTATGCTAGGCTTTAAACCTAAAACGCTAAGCTCTTGCTATCATGAGGGAGATAACCCAGTTGATATTCTCAAGGTAAACACCATTCTCGTCATCTGCGATATCATCTCTGGTTCATACCGCAATGGTCGTCAGACGCCAGTAGTCTACAGTTTCTTTCCAGATGTCTCGCCCGGCAATAAGATAGTAGAGTCGCCGAATAACCTGGTATACCTGCCTGTGGCACCAGCTGGTGATGTACAGCGCATGAGAGTGTGGTTGAGAGACCAGAACGGTGAACAATTAAACCTTCGTGGCGAAACGATAACTATAAGATTTCATATACGAGGCGTTTAAGAACATGTTTGTCTTTGGAGTTAGATCCAGTGGCGTAACGAGGGGGCAGGGGCAGCCGCCCCGGGCGTAGGACAGGGGGGCGCAAAATTAGGTCTGAAAATGTGTTTTGTGAAAGAAATCAGGTAAAAATAGAAAAATAGTAAAAAAAGTAACTTTTGTACGTGAGTCTTGGGGCGCTGGCGGGGGCGGGGGCGGAAAATGAGATTTGACAAAAAAAAAAGGTCATCAGGAATTTTGGCAGACACCGAGATCTCCTTTCCCAAACTTCTGGCTTTGGAGATAGGAGAGGTTACTTCAAAAGTTGAGTGACGTTATGTCACATGTTCTGGAAGAAGAAACTGCTAAGGGGTTTCAAGAAATTTTTATGCAAATCCTTCTTTCCTAAAACCATAATTTGAAACCTAAAAATAAACCTTTTAAGAACAATACGTTAAGAGGAACCATTGATCTAACGCAATGTCAACTGTGACGTCAAAGTTTGACGTCATGTCACATGGCGTCATGAAAGAGTAACCTTATGACACAAAACCTATGTTGTGAGCAAATATTTCCAGGTAACCTCACCAAAGGAATTTTGAATATCTCTTCCCGTTTGAAAGTTATGCATTGAAAACCGATGTGTTGGTAAACTCCACACAGGCCAAGCATGGGGGGGGGGGTATACGAAATTTGAAAAGGCTTTGAGCCACGTCTAAATGATCTTCAATCTTGCTGTAACTTTGCATTTTTTATCAGAATAGCCAAGAGAACCTTTGTAGAGGTTGGCCATTAAAATTTGAGGACTTTGGTTTTTCTGGGACACCCTAATGGGTACTGGTGGTGGACACATTGAACTCAAGTTGTCAAACAATAATCAAGTTTGTTTGATAACAATTATTTGAGAAGTGACTTAGTAAAATCGTTTTTGCTGCTTTTTGTTGCGTTACGTTTTTGAACCATCAAAAAACAGTGGGTGGACTCAATAAAAGTGATATAACTTTTGTTCTGTTTGTAAATTTTCGGTGAAATTTGGTCATTGTACGTAGATATGAATTACCTTTAAGCCTGTAAAACGTGATTTAAAATTTTTTACTTTTGGCCGAAATATTAGTCAAATGCCTAGGGGTTACTTTTTGGCCCACCCTGTACAGTTTGTACGAGAACTTTGGAGACCGCTACTACAAGAGAACAAGACTTTCGCTTCGAGACAGTTTCCAAAAAGACAAGACTTTCACTTCGAGACAGTTTCCAAAAAGTCAAGAAATGATCTCGAGACCGAGACCGAGACAGTGGAGACCGAGACATCAAGAAACCTGTCTGGAGACGTCTCGAGACCGAGACAGTGTCTCGAGACAATACAACTCTGCTTCTATTTATGGAAATAATTATTTCCATCAATCCAACTTCAATTTAAACAAAGAATTAGTGTAGTCAATCCAGCTTCCATTTAGGCCAACAATTATTTTCATCGATCCAGCATCCACTTTATCATTGGCAACATAAACTAATTTACCAGGCAAAACTACAGTTTACCCGATAAATTAGGCTACCATAGACTGCAGTTAGAGCTTACTCAGCTTAGCCTACAGCTTACAACCGAAACATACATTGCATGCACAATTATAACCTTTCCAGGTCTCTTTGCAATGAATCGATCCATTTTTCCATATGAATTTGATAATTTGACCTCTTAAAGAATCAAAATTGATGATGTCACCAAATTATAAAACCAAACATATGTAAGTAAAGTAGTGTGGACACACTGTGGAGGCGTCTATCAGCATTGCCGCCATTGCGAAGTAGGTCTACTATGCATGCATTGACGGTAGACAGCCAATTCATGTTAAAAATATATTTATTGCAGGACCAAAAAGTGGTGGTGACTATCACCACCACTTTTAAAAGTGGTGGTGACCGGACACCACCGTCACAATAGAAAGTTACGCCTATGGGCCAGACTACCGGTGGTTTTTACCCGAAGTGCAAGGGATCAGGATTTTTTTCTGTGGAAAAAAACTAGTAGGCCTACCTCTGAGCAACTTTGATATCGAAAAAGCCCGAGAACTGCCTAATTTCCGTGGTGTTTTCATGCGAGCTGGCCTGCCTGCCGTGGTACATGACAAAGAGTGTGTGGAATTGTTAACCTGGATTCCAAAAAGGCGATGGTACCCACTGGGTTGCATACAAAACTGATCTTGATCAAGATCAATTTTATATTGATCGGCCTACAGCCGTCTACTTTGATAGCTAGGCCCTATAGGTTGGATCCGCCTCGCGAACTCGTTCGATATTTAAATTTCCCCATCAGGACACAAAACTTTCAGCTGCAGGGTCAAAATGATGTGATATGTGGCCATAAATAAAATAAAGTTCAGGTACCCAGGAGCATTTCACCGCGCGCGTTGGCTGGCACGTGAGATCTATGCGATCAAGGTGTGGCTTTTCAGAGATCAATTTCCCATTCAAAAACGCCAGATCACAGAGAGGTCATCTCGACAATCCTAATCTCAAAAGGTGTGAAATCATTTACTTTTAGTGTCACTTTTGTGACAACAACTTACGTGAATTACTGATTCATCTGTACTTCACCCAATGAAGCCTAAAAGAACGATCTTGAATTCTTGAAGGCAATCCCTACTTACGACAAAGGTTGCCCTAACAGCATTTTCCCCGACACCTTCGGTATTTGTCGGAGACCCTGGTTGGCCTCAGCCTTTTTGACGATACAGTCACCGTCGACGAAAAGCAGCGCATGGTTTACATGCGCAACAATAAGGGATCTGATGAACCTCCAAAGCATAGACGTCTTAATAATAGCTGGCAGGACATGCAGCGCAGACGACTTTGACGTCAGTCGTATACAACAGTAGATCTACTACATCGTTCACGAATCGAGTTTAAAGTTGTACGCGTTAAAATTAAGAAATAAGTTTGAAAATTAACTTTGGTGGACCTAACAAACTCCTGAATTTGGTAAGTAATTCAAATTACGATGAAATTCTGAGACTAATTAATAATTTTAATCAAGAAGAGAGTCATTATCAAGCAGGGAATCAGCGTTGGCCTGCTGAGTGAGTTGTTTTTCCAATGCTAAGAGATTGTCGCATTTATTCATAAAATTGCCGTAAGTTGTTGTTAATTCTCGATTTCGGCCAGTGAGTTGTTTACTTTTCACTCATTATTAATTTATTAGGTTTTTCTGTTGCTGAGATACGTTTTAATTTATTTCTTGAAGAGAACTAAATTCTGCGCCGTTTCCGTCCGTGCTTATGAACTTTTGCATGGTCTGCTTGGGCACAGCGATTTCTTAACCATGGTTTCTTAATTTTACTGCTTTCAGCCAAAAATAAGAATGGCAGGCCCCATTTTAGCTCTGGTATTCATCAGTCACCCATGAACTGAAGAACTACTTTGTTTTAAATTGGAGTTTTTAAGTGTGAAACATTAAAGTTTGACTAACCACAGTGCTTAAAATCAGTCCTTATTCCCCAAACTTAACAGTTTTCAATAAGATCATCTGAATTTGTACACTGGGTTTGCCAAAGATGAGCTGTTTTGGTGAGGAAGCTTATGTGGTTGCTGGGCTAACATTTTGAAATTTTCTGTTTGTGTGCTTTTGTTTAGCCTAGTCTGTGCTTTGATTGACATTTTGAGCTGACCTGCGGCTTGAATATAGTATGCCATCATTTGATGTCCTGTGCAATGTGTGCATATGACATGGGTGCATAATATGCATTAGAAGTTCATAATTAATAATAGTAGCAAACACTGTAGAAAATAAAGACATGGAAATTTTGATGTAAAAACTTCACATTTTAACTTTAATTTAACTTCTGTATTTAGAGTTTTCATTCGTGTTATGTTCATTTTATGTGCAGAATACATGTGCATGTAAACATGGTCAACTGTGCAGCATATGGGTGCCGAAGCGGATATACGACCCAAAAACCTGCAACTGATGATTAGAACGAGGGCCATCAAAAGATCGAGGATCCAAAGCTGTCGTATCATGCCTTTCCCATTAAAGATAAGGATTTATGTGACAAGTGGGTTCGCGCGATTCGGAGAGAGGATTTTGTAGCGACTAAATATTCAAAACTCTGTTCGTTACATTTCAAAGAAACTGATTTCATCGAAGTAAGCAGAGACACTAATAAACAGAGGAAAAAATCGGATGATAAGCAGCTTCGCCGGCGATATCTAAAAGATGGTGCTGTTCATTCAATCCTTCCCAATGCTCCTCAGTACCTGACAAACACAAGAAGTGGGGTACCACGGACAACTGTTAGAACCACGTCAAGCAGCAGACTATCCGATGGCAAACTTAACAGCGGCAAAACAGTTCAAATGCTATAACGAGGTGATGGTTCTTCTGCACAGCGTTGGTCTGAATGTTGTCGCTATATCGGTGGATAATGCAGCGACAAACCGGAAGTTCTTTGTGTGATTTCCTCTGCAACGGCCAGCTGCAGACTAGCATCATTGATTCTGTCACTGAGCAGCCAATCTTCCTCATCTTCGACCCAGTCCATGACAAAGAATGTCTATAATAATTTTCAAACTTGAAAAACCTTCCAGTGTCCACCAATGGGTTCGAACTTGCCTCCGGAAGGCTGTACAGCAGAGTTTCAGCACATAGTAGACCTTTTTAACCTCGAGGCTGTTATAATAATAATAATAATAATAATAATAATAATAATAATAATAATAATAATAATAATAACAGTGATACACACACATAATAACAATTTATTTGGCGCCGTAACACAGCCATGCCGTTACAAGGGCGCCTCACAGTCAACAGTTTGGCTGGCTGCACCAACTTTCTGGTGCTAATTACTATATTTCCATGAGGCAGGTGCTAGAAAGTGACCGCAAAATAAGAGCCTTGTCTCTGCTCAAGTTTTCCTCATTGTTGTTGTGTGAAATAGAAGACAACATTCAGACAGACATGCAAGATTCACTTTCAGTTGAAAACAGTTATGCAGATAAGATTGTGGAAGAACTAACATTCAATCGTTCACCGTCTTCCAGTGATGCCAACATCATTTTCTATGTTAGCGGCTATATTGCGAGGTCAGTGTTCAGATCAAACCGTTGTGAACACTGCAAGGAGAGTTTGGTCAACTCTGATCCGCTGGAACCACTGACATTGAATGAAACACTGGACAATACGCCACAATATTTCTGGACAGCATTAATCGCGGTGGTCTGTCGAAGCCGACTGATTTGGCGTTCATGATGGCCATCCTCTGCTGGAGAGTCTGGGAAGAAGTAAGATCAACACCAGACATGATGCAATTATTCCTGACCAGTTCCTGTCAGCGATCACTTTTCTGTAAAGTGATGGACCGTGCCTCATACACCAACAACTTTGCGGATCAGTTCCATGGTGAGGACGTGTGTACTGTTGGCCACGATATGATGTCATTGATTGCAAGACAGTTCTTTAACTGTGTGGCTAAGAACTTAGTAAAAGAGTTCAACAATAAAGCCAATGAACAGCTGGGACAATCTGGAAAATCGTCAGCAAAAAAGCGCAAACTGGCCAAACTCTCCAGCACTTCATCACGCAAGTGAAAAAACTGCATAATTAGTGAAGCTGGAGTGTACTATTTGTATGGTGATTTTAAAATATTTCCATTATGCTTTTGATCAAATTGCAATTCAGCTTTTCAGTCATTACTTGAGTTTTGCTGTGTAAAATCTTATTGTATACAGTTTAGTAAATGGTTCTCTAAAGAAACTGTTCTAATGTTTTGGGGAAAGCGCCCCATTACTTGGGCCATTAGGTATTCTTAAGTATTTGGGAGTGCTTATAGTTTTTTTGCTCATAAACGGCTGATGTTTACTGTCAATCCTTTGAAGCAGTCATACTACCATGCATGTATTTTTGTATTTCGACTCCTACTTCCAGTTTGCTTGAAATTCATTTCCATTTACAGGAGTTTACAGGAGTTAGTCTTTACCCTAGTGAATGCATGCCCTTCCTGTTTTAACCTTCTCAGTTAGGCAAGTTGCTGAATGTTTGCAATGCAACTAGATGTGCACTTTTACTTGAGTTTGGCTGTGTAAAATCTTATTGCATACAGTTTAGTTAACAGTAATCTAAAGAAATTGATCCGATGTTATGGTGAGATCAGTCCATTAACTGTGTTGACTCTTTGAAGTATTTGGGTGTGCTGCATGTAATTGGTGGCCGTAAACAGCTGATGTTTACTGTCAATACTTTCAAGCGTTTATTCTACATATTTTATGTATTTCAACTCGTACTTCTAATTTCAATTAAATCAATTTACAAGAGAGGTAGTCTTTGCCCACTCGATGCATGCCTTGCTGCTTTCCACTGGTCAACTAGGCAAGTGAATGAATTTAATGTTTATCGGAACTCTGTATGTTGTCATATTTCTGTTTTAAGAAATGGGAACATGTCAAAAGTTTAATTAATGGAATGGGTAGATTGAATTTTGATTTCTTTTGTATAGTAAGTCATTACTTTTCATCAAATGTTGCTATACATATCTAATTTAGGCTGATTGGCAGAATGATTGACTCTCTACTCACCGCATGACTGACTGTCGGGGTAACGGGTTAATTGACCGGCTGATTGACTGACGAAGAGTCAACACAGTTAATGGACTGACCAATCAACCTGCTAGCTATTATATACACTGTGTCCTGAAAAAAGGGACCCCTTATGGTAATACGAAAAGAAACTAGTAAATGTTCATCGATTTTTAAAATTCCAAGACCGTTTTAATCCTGACATAATTATCAACAAATTTGTAATTTATGAACGGCCCAGTTAAAAAGATTACGTCATAATGACGTCTTGAAATAGCAAATTCATTCATTCATTTCATTCATTTCGGATATTTATATATCGCCCCTTCAAGATTTCTACTCAGAGGCGCTCCCAAATACAGCGCGGACACTGAATCGGAGTTTCACGCCGAAGCGCATGAACAATTGCGAGTGAAGGACTTGCCCAGGGTCCCTACGCGGCGGATTGAGGTGGATTCGAACCCGCAACCCTCCGGCTGCAAGGCACCAAATATACCCCCTTGAGGTGGATTCGAACCTGCAACCCTCCGGCTGCAAGGCACCGAACATACCTCTACACCACCGCGCCCCACGTAAAAAAAAATTGTAAAAACAACAAGGTTAGAAAATTGCGTTCAGCCACGATGACACAATTGAATACAAGCTTGTGTTGAGGCAGAAGGCGGACACTTTGAGCACGCCTTGTAGTCTAATATTATTCAAATATAACAATTAAATTAAACTAAAATTTATAATTGATAAATGACAGTTTAAAATAATATTGAAAATTTTAGATGATTTTTGTGCCGTCCTTGACACTTGAATTTTGATGAAAATGACGTCATTATGACGTCATTATTAAATAACAAAAACTTTTATACTTTAACCAGTATTTAGCAAATTATGTCAGGATTAAAATGGTCTTGGCATTTTAAAAATCGATGAACATTTACTAGTTTATTTTCATATTACCAAAAGAGGTCGCTTTTTTTCAGAACACAGTGTAGAAGTCCATGCCCTGCCCAGATGCATGCTCTGCCGTCATATACTGTCTTACCGTTACAGTTACAGTTAATAGGCTACATGTAGATCTAACAGACCGGCTGACCGACCGACTGACTGACTGACCTACCGACCGACCGACTGACTGACCAACCGACTGGCTGACCAATCAACCAACTGACTGATGGGGACCTAGCGATTGACTGACCAACCGACTGACTGGCTGACCTACCGACCGATTGACTGACTGACTGGCTGATCGACCGACCGACTGACTGACTCGTTGACTAGCTGACCTACCAACGGGTAATCAATAATTACAACATGGCTGATTGTCTTTCTGTGGTATTCATGAATAAACAAGAAACCAATCTTCAAATTTTTAATAAGCTTTTGCCTTTGGCTGTATTGCTTTATGTTGCTTTTCTGCCTAGCTGGAATAATAAAAGGTGCTAATAAAACATGCACTCTGTGCTGCAAGCTTAGCAAAATTAGTAGAAATGCTTAATAGTCCATCTTTCCAGGCTTCTTAAGTGCTGTGAGAGCATTAACTTGGACTATACTTTCTGCCTACTGTAGACCAACTGTTGTATACGATAAATGACAGCTGTATGTCCTGCTAGCTATTATATAGAAGTCCATGCTCCAAAGAGGCTTCCTCCTATGCATAATCCACCTATAAAAACACTACCTGACTTCTTCACCACTTCAACCAACAAAATATCCCAAATCCTCGGATTGGATGACTCTTTTCTTGATCGAGACCCCCAACAGTGGAAGTCAGAACAATCATACGAAAGACCTCATATCCGCCCTAAGAGTGACGAACGATTTGGCGGAGAAATGAGTGGCTCTCATGCAGTCCTTCAATGAATCCCTGGTCAGAAATGAGGAAGATAAACAGTGTGTTCTGCAAATGGTCGAGTTTCATCGGAAAAAATTCCCAAAAGCACTAAAGGGAATAAATAAATGACAATAACTTACAGTATTGCCTTTGATGTTGCCTTATTTCTTATGTTTAAGTGCTGAAATTTGGATGTTATCGTTGAAAATTACAAAATATCACTTTGGTCTCTAAGTGATCAATCTTCCGGGGCTTTGAGCAAGTTCTAAATCCTTTCCGATTTTAATCTTATTTTTTTCAAATGACAATGTTTCTCAAGGTGGAACACAAAAACAACCTGGCCGATATTAAGTTTGAAACTTAAATTTTTAGACACACCCTACTGTAGAGTATTCCTTATGATAAATAGCCCGTTTTATTTTACTTTTTCTCACCAAGGCACAGCTGGGGATGACAAGTCGAAGCCCAACATCGGCAGCGGCCCAGAATGTTTCGTCCTTCTCCAGCTATTCTTCGCCTTCATCGCAGCTTTCGTTGGCTTTGTCCAATTCTAAGGTCAACACACGAAACAGAAAATGAGACCCTCACATAAATTGTGAATTGCTGACATTTTCTACTATTTTTTTATACTACGTCGTTTACAAATCTCATCTCTCGAATATAATTCATGGTTAATTTTTATCTTTTCAAGCCACATAGCCTACTGGGAAAGAATAAACGTTACAATGATTTGCTTGTATATTTTATAAAGGCATATTTATAAAAGGACGTGTACTATTTCAGTATAAAAGTGATCCTATATGATAATAACTAAAACAATATGTTAAAAATTAATATTCAGATAAATCCACGCTATTTTGCATATAGTGAAAATGCCAAAAATACTGCAGCTACGTTTCAACATCATCCCATTGCAGGGGCATGTGTAGGTCTACGCTACTAAAGCTCCTTGCCTTTGCCTGTACATATGCTCCTTTTATTATATTACACATGGATTTCGTTATTATGGTTTAGTAAAATGTTGCTTTTTAGCATTGAATGCATCACTTGCATAATTTGCTTATTAAATGCTGTAAAAATTCTGCAACACAACGTTTAGTTTTGTTTTTATGGTTAAGCAAACAGAAGGTGTTTAGCCTACTGATTGCCATCTATTAATTGCTTAACTTATAAATATCATCTATTAACTGCTGAACTTATCATATTAATAATAATAGTGATGATGATGATGATGATTATTATGATTATGATGATGACGATGATGATGACGATAATAGTAATAATAATAATTTAGAAATTTGAGAAAATAAAAATAATAATATAGCAATAATAATGATGATGATGATGATGATGATGATGATGATGATGATGATGATGATGATGATGATGATGATGATGATGATGATGATGATGATGATGATGATGATGATGATAACTCTCTGCCTGTCACTTCCTGCCGTATGAAAGTGAGCAACGAGGCGTTTAAGAATGGCGGTGGAACTACTCCTGGGAGGTAGTATTATATGCCAATCAATCACTTGTGGCGCACTGGTCACCGCTTGTCTTTCTCGCTTGGTTTTGGTCGAGTGGCTCGCCACGGTGTCCTCAGCCTGATCTGCTGGGCACTAAATAAAGCAGGATTTCCATCGGTCAGAGAACCAGCTTGAGTCTCAGAGGCTCAGACAGTGACGCGGCTGCGAGACTTCTCCATAGGCCTACAGGTTTTTGATGTCTCAATCTTTTTGATGTCTCTGATCCTATTGTCTCGGTTTCGGTCTCGCGGTGATTTCGTGACTTTTTGAACACTGTCTTGAAGCGAAAGTCTTGTTCTTTTGTAGAAGCAGTCTCTGTAGATCTCGCGTAAACTGTCTTTAGTTCTGATAGTCTCGCGCTATAAAATTGTCTTGTGTCGATCAGATAACTAGTAAGATGGAAGTGCTAAACACTGGAATAAAAGCGCTCTTTCTGGTTCACACTACTTAACAGATATTGAAAAGAGCATATTTCTAGTTTATTTCGATTTTCTCCGATTTTCTATCAGTGCAAAAATCAAAGTGTCTCATAAAGAACCTAAAATGGTCAGTTGTCACGGGTTATCCCGTAGTTTATGTTGCT
>JACEVL010000496.1:747500-970757 GCA_020284085.1 Aporrectodea caliginosa | reverse complement strand
TCAAAATAACAGATCACCCTCACCTCATTATGCAATGGAATTATTCAAATTATTCCGACACACAGAGCGATAGCATTGACAATAACCATAGACTTCTACGACAATCTAGAGCAGCAGTAGCACCAGCACCAAACTGGATTGAAATGAAAAGCCACAGACTTTCTACAGTAACTGGTCATTGAATACAAATGTTCATACCACAGATATATCTAACGTCACAACTTCTTTACCATTTTCATAAACTACAAACATTGCATCAACAATATCAATTGGTTATTTTAAAATAATCTACAACGTTTTTAAAGAGCTAACTGTCAGTCTCCTCTTTTGGTGACGAATGTTTTTCATCAAATAAAAATTCTCAAGGTTTCAGAAAACAACGAGGAAACATTTGAATTGTCAATAACACACCCGACCAGGTGCGCCAAATGTTACTACGCATTTTTACACAAAAACTGAACATAAACAAATAAACAATATCAACTGGGTCCATTTAGGTAAAACAAATTTACTCACAATGACAGTTAGGTCTTTCTATTGTGTTAAATATTGGCTAAAGCGTTTCTGATGGTCTTAATAAACCATCCACTTCTACTCCAACTGGATCAGCTGACCTATAAATGTTTGGCGCAAGCGAATGCAGAATCAACTGTCATTTCTTTCCTCTCAAATAATTCATTCAATTTCACAGTTCTGAAATAAAGTCTCAATAAACTGCAAACTCAAACCGTTGTGTCAACTGGACATATTCCTTGAATCTGTACGGTTTGTGCTTCTAAATCCCAATTAAATTTCACACTCCTCATCCAATCAAATCCGATTATCAATTCCGCTACCTGGTCAGTTACTAAAGCCATAGTCTCGAAAACGCGTCCCTGGATCATCATTTTTAAGTTTACCTCGCCGACCAAAATTATTCGTGTACCGTTAGCTGCTGTCAAAGTTTGCTTAGTTGGCTTCACATCACGTGGCTTACTGTAACGAGTTGGCAAGATTACACTTTGGCAACCACTGTCTATAAGGCCAAAGAGATCTTTTCCTCCTACCTTAACCTGTATATAGGCGCTAGAAAATTGATTGACCTGATTCACTCTAACATGTGCGTCGATGTTATGGTCGTGCGTCGGTGCGTTGTAAGTGCGTTGGTTAGCGTCAGCTGTTGCAAATCTATCGCGGCCGTCAAAATTTCTGTTCATCGGCTGTCTGTAATTCACATACTGTCTGTTTCTCTGCGGGCAGTTACGTATTTCATGGAAATAACTGGCACAACCATAGCATTGTTTGCGCTGATTCGTCTGTCTGTACGCGTTATTATTTGTTTGGAACCTATTTCCATATCTTTGATTCTGCTGCGTTGTTTGTTGTGATCTAAACAAATTCTGTCGCGGAGCACGGATGTATGTGTTGCGAAGAGGTGTCCGTTGCGTGACGTCATAGTTTCGGTGAGGCGGCGTGCGTCTTTCTAACTCAGTCAATCTTTGCTCAAGCATTTCTGTGCGTTCGTCATTCTGCGTTCCAGTCTGTGTCATTCTGACTTTAGCATGCGTCCTGTCCGTATTTCTATGTAAATTTCGTTCGGCCAGTTTGTAAGCATAGACCTTTGAAGCGGTCCGTGATGCTTCTGCTAGTGTCTTCGGTTCTGTAATGCGTGTCTGTAGAGCAACTTCCCTGTCAGTCAAAGCGTTCAAGAATTGTGAAATGCCTAAACTTTCTCTATGGGCACTTTTCTCTCCTGGATATCCTCTCTCTAGTAAGTAAGTAATGGCATCAACCAATTCTGGGATTCCTTCACCTTCCTTCTGATATCTCGAGGACAATTGTGCTTGGAAAAGTATCATTCTATCAGCATTTCCGTATCTTGTCTTCAGTCTCGAAATGATTTCGTCTGGCGTCATGTCATCAATGTCGTCGTTTTCTCCTATGACTAAACTAGCATTTCCAACTAAAGCATGAACTAAATGATGTAGCGCATCTCGATGGTTCCATTGATTGTGGCTCTGGCATATTTTATACTTGCGCAAAAATTCAGTCAAGCATCCCGTTCCGTCGAATTGTGAAAGTTTTATGAAATGGCGCTGTTCCCTCTGAATGTTCTGTGCGTAATTTGTTTCATTTCGTCCATCCATTGTCTGTACGTAAGCAGCATTTGTATTTCTTGTTTTCGACGGCTTCGTCGTCATTCGCTGCTCGGCTTTGTCATACTGTCTCGTCCGGTCACTGTCTGTCTGTCGGTGCTGCTCTCTAGCGAATGCATTATTAATTTCTCTATGCGGGTTCGTCTCTTGTCTGAAATCTATAACTGCAGCCTGCGGCTTGTATGCGCGATTTAACAAAATTTGTTCGTACCTATCTCTGTCATTGTCACTGTCCTTACCTATTGGTCTGAAATTTCTAGACATGATCGGCGGATTCTCTAAGTAACTGACATTAGTCATGTCTCGTCTGCTAAATCTTGTCGTTGCTTTATCTGTCTGGCCTATAGTTCTGGTCAGGTTTTCTGGTGCTGACCTAGTTCTTTCTCTAACTATGGGCGATTCCCACTGGACCCCGTAGTTTGGTTTTTGTGTGTGTGCGGTGCCTTTGTATGCATCATTCTGGACGTCGTTTCTGTTTGAATGGGAGGGTTTTTGTTTAACCCTTTGCGTAAGTGTATCAGGGCCGTTTGGAGAAGATTCTCTTGCTGTAAATCGTCCATTCATTCCATTCACATCATTATTTAACACACGCCTTTCATATCCAGTCCAACCGCTTCTTTGGGTTGTACTGACAAATTCATCATCATCAACATCAACATCATTTTCATTTTCATCATTTTGCATCATTCCTACACCTAATGATTTGAAAGTTATTATGTTGTCACCTTTCCTTCCGTTATCCAGGGCATTCCTCCTTCTATCCGAATCCTCGTCGTCAAATGTAAACAGCTTCCTTCGTGACCGCTGGAGGTCCCTGGATAGGAATAGGTGGGTTCAGTAATCTCTAAATCACTGAAGGTTTCATTGAGACTTTCCCTATCAGGCTGGCCAGTATTCCCTTTCCTTAGGCGTCTAAGCCGTTCACTTCTCCGCAGCATCGGAGGCCTAAAATCGTCTTGGGGTCCTGACGAAGGTGGGTTTGAATTGAGTGGAAGGGCGGACTTCTGTCTGAAGTCAACCGGGCAACCAGACGGATTAGGTCGGCTGCCGCGATTTGGGCTATCGTAAGCGGTCCATTCATCTACGGAATACATCTCAGCCTCTAGATCACCCTGTCTGTCTAAAACTGTCTGTAACGTTTCCATTGTTCTTCTCTCACTTTCCCAGGCAGCTTGCTTACTCTCTCTGGATACAGCAATTACCTCAGCCATCATCCTTTCAGTTCTCTCCTGTCTCCTTCTGTCCTCCTCCTGTCTCCTTCTGTCTTTCTCGTCCTGTCTCGCTACCGTCGTGGCTAGTGCTTCAATGGAGCCTAACAGTCTATCCATGGTGAGGGGGTTCATCTCCGATCTTACTTCTTTACTCGTAGTGGCCCTAATGTCCTCGCTATCAGTCATGTCTCGGCTAGTTAGCAGTTCAAGAGACTGGGAGGTCATTTTCAGAGTATATTCGCTAACAAACTTCTACACAATGTCGTACAATCAATGATTACAAACAGTAATTTATAACGATCATTCACTCCTCATATTCATCACTTTCATACAATCAAGACGTTACAGCAAGATCACTCCGGGATCCTCTTTTTCTACTCGTCAATTACGGACTCTTAAGAATATCTATTCAGCGGATAGCCTATCGTCAATACGCACTAATTACCCTTGAATTACACTACTGCAACGTTACCTTGTAGTCGACAGTCAGTCGGCGGTCATGTCATCAGATGGAGAGCCAGCGGTCTGCACTCTTGTTCCTCGTTCATCAAAGTTCATCAGCGGACGTGTGTCTGTCTTCCTTCGACTCTCTTGAGTGTCTTTAGCAGTGAGTTGTCTATCTCAATGAAGCGTACGAGTTTCTAGTTATAAATCTGTGTCGTCACTAGCTCTTATTCTAAAGAGATTGCCTGCATCGTCGTCTGTAATCTTTAACGAGGTTGACTGCGTTCTCTCCCTCGGTTTCTCTCGGCTTCTCTCGTCTCTTTCCGTTGCGGTCCTCTTTGTCCTCTGCCTCTTGCAGGTAGCACTTGTCTTCAGCAGGCTTCGTCAATCTGAAGCGTTCCTCTCTCCTCATCAGGAGCACCAAAACATCGCGTCAGTCACCAAACCGAGAGAACGACTTTTCTCTCTGTGTTCGGCTATCTTATAGTTACTCTTGTCTCGTGGAAAGGGTTGTAGGCGGTGTCCCCATGTTTCCTTCCTTCCTGACTATTGGTCGTCGCCGTGTCGCTCCTTCCGTCCGTCGCGTTGTAGAACTTCTATCTGGACCGGTTCATTTCCAGATGGACGGGTTCATTTCACTGCAAGGCGGGCGTAACTTATCGTAGAACTTATGATGGACAAGTAGGCGGCATCAGAAGGCGGCGCGTGGCGGCGGTTGATCGACGCTTCATCCGGTCACCATCCCTACGTGGGGCTGGCAGGCGTGCGCTGCTAGTCCGTCTCTGTATCCGTCAGTGTCCTGTTGTCTGTCCGTCTAAATATTCCTCTAGTCAAATCTCAGTAATGATTACGTTACAATTACTACTATTGTAATTCCCAAATCCCTTACACTACTACTACTACCACCACCACCACCACCACCACCACCACCACCACCAGCCACCACCGCCGCCACCACCACCACCACCACCACCACCACCACCACCACCACCACCACCACCACCACCACCACCACCACCACCACCACCACCACCACCACCACTACTACTACTACTACTACAATTATTATTATTATTATTATTATTATTATTATTATTATTATTATTATTATTATTATTATTATTATTATTATTATTATTATTATAATAATAATAATAATTATTATTATTATTATTATTATTATTATTATTATTATTATTATTATTATTATTATTATTATTATTATAGCAAAGTGAGTAATTTAGCATGGTAAGGTCGAGGAAAAACAGATGGCGTTCCCGCGTTGGACAGCTACCGAGAGTCTTTGGAATAGGTAGTTTGTTTCGAGGGTGTCATGGGTTGCATCCGTCAACCTTCGTCCAAGCTCCAACACAAAATTCAATCCTTCTGAGCTCCAAGCACCGCTGGACTCAAGTGCTACCGCCACAAAAGCATGTGTTCGGGTGATTGTGGCGTATTTCAATCTCTTGGCGGCGGCTGCCCGGTTTGCGGCCTCACCCGCTTCGGTTGATGTTGTTGCCAGATGTGACTTTGCGAATGTATCCGAAACTGTCACATCCCAAGTGAGGCATCTTCCGCATGACCACGGGATGAGTGTCACGCCGTCCGGTCGTTTACCATCTTCTCTGGTGAGGCCCAACGGTTCTTTCTGAGAAGGGATGTTTGCTCTTCCGAAAGATCGCCATATGATATCGTTGAGGATGTTATGCCGTTGATGTCTGCCAGCGTTTTTTCTGCAGGCCAGACCGTGAAGTCCTCTGGCGTCGACTCTCTCACCACAGTGACACACATGAGGTTCGCACAGTGTCGTCCCGAGTCGCATTCCAACCGCGATCCGTATTACTTCGTCAGTTAAACGGAGTCCCAATGCAGTAACCGGAGGCGCTAGCAACCAATCTCCCGCGTGTGGTGCCTGAGAGGCCAAGAGACGAGCCCGGTCTAGTGTGTTGTTTGCCGATTCGTGCAGAGTTGTCCATGCTTTACTTATCCAGCGGCTGTCCCATTCTCTTTGGCGATGAGCTGCTGATCCTGTTGGTGGTTCTGAATCCGTGAGTAGTGTCCATGCTTTCAGAGCTGTATCTACGAGATCGTCTGAGGTATCAGCTGATTCCGGTGGTAGCATGTTTGCCTGGAGTTCGCTAGTGCTCGCAGCAGATGCCAAGAAGGCAGAAAGTGCCAGCGTTGCAGCACAGCGAATCCCAAGGCCACCATCCTTCACCGGAAGGGATGCTTGGAGCCACTTCTCATCAGATAGCTCCACATTCAAAATACTGGACAATCCATTTCTTAACAGTGTGTCAAATCTTGTAAGACTAGGGCAGTCGACGCATAAGGCTGTGATTATTATAAGGCTCTTATTATTATTATTATTATTATTATTATTATTATTATTATTATTACTTCTACAACAGTTACTACAACTACTTCCAGGACTACCACTACTAATTATTATCACTAGTAGTATTGATAGCAGCAGTTATATGCCGAAACTAAGAAATATACGTCACCAACATTTATAGCCATCGTGGCGTATAATGGCTACCTCTTGGAGATGGCTTATTCGTCTTCGTTCTGCCCTGGCATTGAACCCCAATCTCTGTGTAGACAGTCCAACACGGTCACCATTGAGACTCGCTCACCATCTGATCTCAAAGAGAAAATAAATAAATACATCGGGGATCAAGGTTAGTCGTTTCTGGGTTTGCTCCGAGGCTACAGGGTGATGCTTCACATGTAGGCTCTATTTATTGAGAGCGACTTGGACCGAGAAGACCCTGAGCGTATCGAGCTTACATTCAACTTCATCTAGGATGGCGTAGAAGACTATTTCTCTGTGTGGGGCTATATAAATTTCTGTTACAAATTGCAAAAATTGTTTCCACATATTTTTTTAGATACAGTCTTTTATCTCAGAGGCTTTGTTTGTCCCTCGACTCTTCCTTCTTCCGTCCATCTCTTGTCTGTCTATCTGTCTGTCTGTAGATCTGTCTGTGTGTATTTGTGTCTGTCCGTCTGTCTGTATGCCTGTCTTTGTGGCAGTCTGTCTGTCTGTCATTCTGTCAGTCTGTCTTTGTGTCTGTCTGTCTGTCTGTCTGTCTGTCTGTCTGTCTGTCTGTCTGTCTGTCTGTCTGTCTGTCTGTCTGTATGTATGTGTGTCCACTCTCACTCTGGATCTCTTTCCTCTGCTTCCCTCGCATGTCCTAATCCATTATCATGCGTCAGGCAAATATAATATGATTTCCATTCTGCATCATGTTTGACCCGCTGCATAGTCTGTCTGTCTCTCTGTCTGCCTGACTATGAGTCGGCTTGTATGTACGCATGTGTGTGTGTATGTCCGCCTGTCTGTCTCTGTCTGTCTCTGTGATGGCTCTGTCGTTGTCGCTTTTCTCCATCTTTGTCTTTAAATCTTTCTGTGTGTCTCTCTGTATCTCTATATGTCGCTCTGTTTCTGTCCTGAACTCTTTCTCTCTCTGTCTCCCTGTTTCTGTTTTATGCCTACCTGTGTTTCTGTCTGTCATTCTGTCTTTCTGTCTGCCAGTTTGTATGTCTGTCAGTCTTTCCGTCTGCCAGTTTGTATGTGTGTCTGTCTTTTTTGTCTGCCAGTCTGCCTACCTGTCTCCCAATTTCTCTGTCTGTCTGCCTGTCTGCCTCCCTGTCATTCTGTCAGTCTATCTCTCTCCGTCGGTCTGTCTGTGTGCCTATGCAACGGTCTTCCTGCCTCGCAGTCCCCTCTCTCCACCATTTGTGTTCGCTTCTAACGAGCTTATTAGCCTGTCGGTGGCCGTATTTTCGCCTGAATTAGCAGCAACAACAACAGACAATGAATGTACCGACTTATTTAACCAAAATAGACCGAAAATCAGTCGGTGCTTGGCGGGAGATTCTGGCTCATGTTGCTTCCTGTCGTCTGCTGCGAAGCCTAAGGGAAAATGTCACCGAGGGCGCTAAGTTTCGGCATTTCGGTGAAGCGAGCAGCAACGAAACTCACTCAGTTGTAAAGTCTTGGCGTGATTTGATTAAGCACGGGTGAATAGGTTTAGTTTTTCGTTGTGAAGCTTTTGTGTGGGCTGAGAAATTGCGGAATTTTGCATTCAGTAAGAAATATATACTTCAGGATGTATGTATATTATATGTATGTATATATGTATGTATGTCTGTATGAATGAATGTAATTAGTGTAATTAGTAACTTCTATTGCGCCGGTGTCTAATGCACAAGGCATCAACCGATGGCACAATGTATGTATGTATGTATGTATGTATGTATGTATGTATGTATGTATGTATGTATGTATGTATGTATGTATGTATGTATGTATGTATGTATGTATGTATGTATGTATGTATGTATGTATGTATGTATGTATGTATGTATGTATGTATGTATGTATGTATGTATGTATGTATGTATGTATGTATGTATGTATGCATGCATGCATGTATGTATGTATGTATGTATGTACGTATGTATGTATGTATGTATGTATGCATGTATGTATGTATGTATGTATGTATGTATGTATGTATGTATGTATGTATGTATGTATGTATGTATGTATGCATGCATGTATGTATGTATACATGTATGTATGTATGTATGTATGTATGTATGTATGTATGCATGTATGTATGTATGTATGTATGTATATATATATATATGTATGTATTATGTATGTAATGTACATGTAATGTAATGCAGCAGAACACTTGTATAGTGCATCCTAAGAGTCTCTCAGAGGCGCTATGTACGCAGCTATCAGTCGGAAGAAAAATATTCGAGAAAATGCGATGCAGTGATAAGTGGAACAGAGCAAATTGTATTAGGTAGATTGTTCCACAACGATGGACCAACGACAGAGAAGACCGACGTGCACGCATCGAGGTTTGAGAGCGTGAAACAAACGAGGTCATTCCGCATCGCAGAACGAAGCATCGGGCGACCGGGCTGCAGTGGAGACCGGAACGCACAGCTCACTGATGTATTTAGGAGCAGTACCAGTCATGGAACATCGCACAATCATAAGGATGTATGTACGTACGTGCTACTTGAAAAGCGACTTTTCAGAACCTTGCAAGGACGCTTAACATTGCAATCTAACAGATGTAATGTAAATATAATGTAATTAGTAATTTATTGCCACGCCACTTCACGTTTTCTGCATAATTTTTTTTCCATAAGTAATATAATTTTTGCATTTTAGGTGTCTGTAGCAGATTCATTGGCGCACATTTTGAGGTAAACATCATGGTGGTAGCCCACGCCATTCAAAAGTTATACCTGATATACCCGAGGCACCAAGGGGAAACACTTTCCTTAGTTTTCGACTATAGCTTATTGACTATTCTTCCTAGAAGAGAAACAATTATACCATTCTTTAGAGGGAATGCAGGGATTCATTTGCATACCTACATCTTTGTCTTGAAAACCGGAAGTGATCAAAATAAATAATAATACGCGTAATATGCGTGAAAATGGCTGAATGGAAGCACTCCATTAGTTTTTATCTGTAGCGTATTCATTTGTCTTCCGGGAAGAGAAACAAAGATACCATTTTTAGAGGGAATGAAGGGCTTCATTTGCATACCTACATCTTTGTCTTTTGAATACGGGAAGTGATCAAAATAAATAATAATACGCGCTCTGTGTGAAAATGGCTGAATACAGCACACTAACGTAAACCGATATATATGTATGGATATATATGTATGGATGTATATTTATACTATATAAACATGTGTAGGGATGATTGTGTGTATCTTTTATACATAGATTAGTTTCAAAACACACATAATCTTATATTTGTTTATCCAAAAGTACAAAATGTACGAATAATATAAAATATTGCTAATTAATGGGTTCCGTTGTTAAAAGTGATGTAATTTCGAGGTGCATTCACATAATGTACAACTAAATATAGCATTCTGTGCAGAATTGAATGCTGAATCCATTGCTATATTACAAGTTATAATATCTGAAACCAAACACGAAATCCAGGGGGGTGGTAACCACCCCCCCCTTGGTAGCCGATGTCACAAAAAAGCTTGGCATTCTTCTGCTACTTCGCATTCTACTTTACCTTCTTATAAAACTCTTGTAGGTCTCTTGAGAAAGTTGAGAAAACATAAAAATTATAAAGTTCAAACATCATACAGCATTTTCAAATTATTTTCCGAGGTTTAACTTACGTTGCCTGTGTTTCTTGAAACTTGAAATCGACTTCCAGTTGCAAGCAAAGCAGTCATTAATCTTTCATATCTGTTCGTGAGTCTATGCCATTATCTCTCTGTCATTTTGCCTTTGTCTTGGTATTGCATGCAACGGAATCCATGTACTCAAACAGGCTAAAATTTTCAATTTCCGAAAATACACCGCAGCCAAAAATAGCGACACGGGTAAATCCTTAATATCCGTTCCAATCCCACGGAAGACACGCTCGGCAGTCTGGATCAAATCCACATTGTCCTGGCTCAGATCCGCTACGTCAGATTCTGAGTCAGTCTATTCCAGGAGAGGCTGGTTTCGCTGGAAAAGTATGAAAATTGTGTTTCCGTCCCTTGGGATCAAATGAATCACGGGCATAATAATAATAATAATAATAATAATAATAATAATAATAATAATAATAATAATAATAACAATAACAATAACAATCGCGATAGAGACGATGGGACCTTTGGACCAGGAGGGCCTGGCTTTCATCAAGGAACTCGGCAGACGGTTGACCAGAACAACGGAAGATCCACAAGAAACCTTCTTCCTTTTTCAAAAGATCTCTGTTACTGTCCAGCGATTCAACGCTGTCGCATGCCTTGCTACAATGGGGCCCTAGAACTCTGATCTTAGAGGAACAATAACCGTTTTATAATAATAATAATAATGATGATGATAATAATAATAATAATAATAATAATAATAATAATAATAATAATAATAATAATAATAATAATAATAATAATAATAATAATAATAATAATAATAATAATAATAATAAAATGATAAAAAGAAGATGGGAAGCGGCCAGACGGTGTTACGCTGATCCCTTGGTCACGTGGACGATGCCTGGCATGGGATGTGACAGTGTCCGACACCTACGCCACGTCTCATCTTCCTTATACATCAATCGGAGCTGGCGAAGCCGCCGAACGCGCCACTGTTTCAAAGAGGGTGAAATACTCTACAATTACTACCAGCCATGACTTTGTAGCTGTCGCCATGGAAACCGGCGGCGCTTGGAGCAGCGAGGTCTGCAATGGGGACTCTGTGAGCAGTTCCTTTAAGCGGCGATAGGCGTCGCCAGTATGTGATGTGGTCAAACTTTAGACCATCGACCTTATTGCCTCAATAGGTCAATGCTTTAGACAACTTTAGCGTAAATAAACCATAGACATCATATATTAAATGTAAGATGTCTATGAAATAAACCTACCGCACAACAGAGCACACATTTTACCTAGAGTAGCCAAACTATATCCCATCCTGGCGCCACCTATAGCAGCCATTTTTACAGCGTCCCCAATTCATATTAGAGTTGGGAAGCCGGATAACGGACGCAACGCACGATCCACTGGAGACATCGTACTTGTTCCAGCGTATCTCAGTAGCTCTGCAACGGGGGAATGCCATCTGCCTCTCCGGAACATTGCCAACGCTCTCTGAGATCTGCTGAGATGACTTTTCAGATAATAATAATAATAATAATAATAATAATAATAATAATAATAATAATAATAATAATAATAATAATAATAATAATAATAATAATCCCCCATTCATATTAGAGTTGGAAAGCCGGATAACGGACGCAACGCACGATCCACTGGAGACATATCGTACTTGTTCCAGCGTATCTCAGTAGCTCTGCAACGGGGGAATGCCATCTGCCTCTCCGGAACATTGCCAACGCTCTCTGAGATCTGCTGAGATGACTTTTCAGATAATAATAATAATAATAATAATAATAATAATAATAATAATCCCCCATTCATATTAGAGTTGGAAAGCCGGATAACGGACGCAACGCACGATCCACTGGAGACATATCGTACTTGTTCCAGCGTATCTCAGTAGCTCTGCAACGGGGGAATGCCATCTGCCTCTCCGGAACATTGCCAACGCTCTCTGAGATCTGCTGAGATGACTTTTCAGATAATAATAATAATAATAATAATAATAATAATAATAATAATAATAATAATAATAATAATAATAATAATAATAATAATAATAACGCTATAACGCAATCGCGTTCCGAGGCACTTTCGCCAACCAGGACAACGACGAGTAGGGTCATCTCCAGACAAATTACATCATATAAAAAATAAAAATAAATAAATAAAAAACAATGATAATAATAATAATAATAATAATAATTATTATTATTATTATTATTATTATTATTATTATTATTATATTATTATTATTATTATTATTATTATTATTATTATTATTATTATTATTATTATTATTATTATTATTATTATTATTATTATTATTATTATTATTATTATTATTATTATTATTATTATAGGTGCCGTTC
Source organism: Aporrectodea caliginosa (assembly GCA_020284085.1). Taxonomy (NCBI): domain Eukaryota; kingdom Metazoa; phylum Annelida; class Clitellata; order Crassiclitellata; family Lumbricidae; genus Aporrectodea; species Aporrectodea caliginosa. Next base: position 958,428 of record JACEVL010000496.1, on the reverse strand, counting down.
CAGACGTTTTTATTCTATTCTTAATTAATGTTTAAGTCCCTGAGGGATCATGTATACCTCAGGGCATAAAAATAATAATAGTAATACGCTCTTCAGATAGTTTCTTAGAGCCTAGGGATTATTTCTACCTCGGGCGAAATAATAATAATAATGATACCTCAGGGCAGATTATAACAAAAATAATAATGATACGAGACGTACTTTGATTTGAGATTCCACGGTAACAGAGAGTCCACTTGAAGTTCATCTCACGAAGTTTGACGATATACGTAAGCTTGGCTTCCAATTAGCATTGATGATTTTACTGCATCTTTTATATTTCCTTATTAATTTTCCTCTTCCTTCCGATACCACTTTCATCTCAATACTATTAAAGGCCGTTTCAACAAATTCAGGACAATTTTTATCACCAGTCGCCTGCGCAACCATTGTGAGAAACAAATAAAGAAAAGTTGATCTATTCGAACAGCTAATCGCTTCACTATTAGAATTAGCTACAAATTGCTGATCAATTAGAATTAGAATTAGGATTAGGCGACAGCTAATCGATTGGAATTAGAATGAGTTGTCTGTCTAATCGATTAGCTAATTGAATAGCATCTAATCGATAAGTTACCCATCTCTGATACAAACATACATACATACATACATACATACATACATACATACATACATACATACATACATACATACATACATACATACATACATACATACATACATACATACATACATACATACATACACAGACATACACACGTATACACAATTTACACATACATACCTACATATATACATACATACATACATACATACATACATACATACATACATACATGCATACATATATGAGCCTTTTAAGAACCTCATTAGGGCGCTTAACACGGTTTCAAATCACTTCGCTGAACTAGGAGCCGACCATCATTCACAGGAGACACAGCAAACTCGCCAGAGCTGCAGTCCTCCTCGCTGTGGCAATTGATCGCTCTGAATCATGCACTTCCTCCATTTACCTTATTAGCATCACCTTGAACCTAATGCCGCAAGCGAAACCCTGTCACGAATTAACCCTTGCGCTGCCGCATTCGTGAGCGTCGCGAGTTCGAAGCCTTGACAAAAGAGATGGACAGAGCTAATCACCTTTGTCATGAGACGGCAAACTATAGATACCTCTGCAGTCACGAAGCGGGTCCGTGGTGTAACGAGACAGGGAAGATAGAACTCGTTATATTTTTCGCGGGATTTCACCATTCAAGGTTCAATATTTAAGTGTAAGTTATAAAGACTAATGACATCCGGAATATATAAATTGGCGATTGCGTTAGAAAAATATGACAGCTTCGTTTGAAAAAAATGTTTTCTTATATTTTTATATAATAATAATATTAGACCCATAGGCTAACTAATTTTGCTTCTTCTGTTCTCTAGGTAAATTTTTCAAAAGCTCTATATAAATGTCCGAGTAATTAACGAACTAACCGACTAACTAATTAGTTTTCATAATAAATATTCCGCTTGCGCAGTGCACACTCGACAGTGTATTTGCTCACTCCTAAGCTCTATACGCTCACTCATTTCTATGCATTCCTTCTTATATAATTGCATATATATCGCACATTTATATTGCGCCACGTCAGGAGACTCTGACCAGATGCTTTCACTATACTTAACAACCCTAAACTTATTCGTCATTTGCTCATTCCTTCTTCTCACTGAGTAAGTCCCTTCCGCTTTCCTACATTCATTCATTTCCGCAATAACGCCAACAGTTACTGGCATTGACGCATTTTCTTTTCACCAAAAACTTTGCCATTTTTCAGCAGTTGTTGCAAAGGCGATAATATCAATTTTTAGTTGCTACATCTGATACTTCGACAATTAGGTCTAACGATGCGCGACCAACACTGCCATAAGCGAACGCTGTCGACATTTCAGAACGTATAATAAATTCATTTTTTTACTCCGATTCAAACTTGCCAAGAATCAAGTTTTCTTGCTACAATTTCTTCTCCAAAAAGCTAAGTCTACCAGAACTAATGATCTTGGGTCTTGCCGACCCAGCTGGTATAAACTCGATTCCGTGCTTCTTCAAACAGTCGAAATAATTGTGTATTTGACAAAAGGTGTGTTCTTCCCGCGGCAGAAGCACGGCGTCTTATATTCGGGTACGGCAAATGCTAATTACCACAATCCTGAATTTTTTACCAATCGGCGTGCCATTTTTAAGCGTTGCCTTCGTAATCAGACGTATCTGACGGTCGCCAACTCGTCACAATGAGACCCTCGAGAGCAGTGAGGCTAACTAATGCTTTCTGGTTCGATTCACGATCGAATCTGTCATTGCCCACCGTCATTACTTATCCACCACTCCAGTGCGCTCCAGGGTTCATTGACATCATGTGAATGATTATAAAGTCTGAAAAGAATATCAGCCACAAATGTCTGGATATAGGAAACACTGTTGTATGACTGGAAACAATCTTCTTGTAGAAAGCAAACTATTGCAGCATGGCAAAACTAGTTCTACTCGAAATTTTAGGCTCTTTGGATAATTAGAAAAAATTTTTCTGAATTGAAATACCCAGTCAATATCCATTAACACCAGACAATTTATGGATGCGATGAAAATGATGATGAAAATATTAACAAAAGTAATAAAAATAAAAATAATAGTGATGCTAATAATAATAATAATAATAATAATAATAATAATAATAATAATAATAATAATAATAATAATAATAATAATAAATAATAATTAACAATAATAATAATAATAATAGTAGTAATAATAATAATAATAATAATAATAATAATAATAATAATAATGATAATAATAATAATAATAATAATAATAATAATAATAATAATAATAATAATAATAATAATAATAATAATAATAATAATAATAATAATAATAATAATAATAACCTACGTCGGTGGGTGTTTTACTCAGTGCCCCTCAATTAAATGATGGCTCGTGCAACTCAATTCCGACAAAGAGCACGCTCCAACTGAAATCGTGACCAACCATTAAGCCAGAGGTCAGAATGAACGTTGAACTTTGTAACCCCAAGGTGGCTGACATTAGGACGTTCGTGTAAATTGCTACAGAAAGGTCCATCTCATCTTCACGGTTCAGTCTGGATTTGATCAAGGGTCGAATCGACCACAAGCAGCAATTTATTCAGATGATCAGAGTCCAGAGGGGATGTAATTATCAGGAGAGCCGCAGCCACATCAAGAGCAGCGTACGATCGTAGTGCCTTCCGTCCCTTAGGGCTTCCACGCGGATGTAGAGGACGACGTTATCGACATCCGACATCGTTCACATTGCAATATTAACATTATACTATTAGCATCATTATTGGCATGGTATTATTAGCATTGTTAACTTTGGTTGTTACATTTTTATTAGTAACATCGTTAACCTCGTTGTTAGCATCGTATTGTTAATATTATTGATATTGTATTGTTAACATTGTTAACATTGTTAACATTGTACTGTACTAACATTATAAACATTGTATTATCAGCATTAGGCCTATTAACATTATAACGTTATAATCTGTTTTGTTTTTCGTTGTTTTTCTATAATTTGCTACTGCAATGTTTTGCTATTGCTTTAGTTGTTTGGCTACGGTCTAGTCCTAACAATGTTAATTAAGTTTCTATAATCATACTGATCATAAAAATCGTCTTGTCATCTATAACTGTAGGGCCTAATGTGGAAAAGTGACAGTCCTGCACTAGCGGGTTATTTTATCCTTTAGGGCTGTCCTGTTGACGGCATCAGCAGATCAGATTAGAAAATTACTTTCATCACTGAGTTTGATCATTCCTGTAAGTTTCTGTTCTGTTGTTGTTGAATCAATAAACGGCTTGGTTGATTGATTGAAACATTGTAATAATTATTAGCGTACTATCAGCAGCATTAGGCATAATCATGCATTGATGTTTTAAAAGTCTTGACAGTTATGAAATAAACGAAAATACAATACAATACAATACAAACAAGGCAATACTGTTATATTTTAAAGTATTGGCTATATTGCATTATTGGCGTTGTATTACGAACATACTGTAATTTGTATTGTAAATTTAACCTTAATCACACTGTGTTGTAAGATATTGTTATTGGTGTTATTAGCATAATTAAGTGACATTGTCATAGCGTTAACAGCATTTTATTTTAACAGACTTGTTAATGATTTATAATTATCATTATGTCATTACTGTACTGCATTATAAAAATAATTGGCATTAAATTATTAAAAATGTAGTATTACTTTGTATTTGTATCGTTGTATTACGATCACGCAATACCATTAGTAGCTTTCATATTACGTGCATGTATTGCGAAAGAGTGGAGATTATCTGGAGCAGGAGATAATAATCCAGGGCACAGTTCCAGGATCAAGAGCTCAAGGAAGACCTTAAATGACATGGACTGATACGAAAAGGTCGTGGACTTGTTCGTCGCTCCATCAATTATTGAGACAGAGACGAGATACAGCAACAGCTGCAGATGGAAGGCAATTGTTCGTGCTGTGACCTATCATCGGATCTAGGGCAACTGAAGACAAGATAATTACTAATATATAATTAATCCCATTTTAACACGGAATTTCACGAACAGTAATGTGATTGCGACATAGTGTAGGCTCGAAGCAACCTTCTGTAGAGGAATACTAAGAAGCGCGTTACTTATAGAGTGCTTCTATAGATGCATGTTAAAACGGGTATCCTATCACAAGGGCGATTTCGAAAGGGTGACTTATTTTTTAGTTATAGCAAAAGGGCGCATTCAAAAGATGAATACACGAGTTTCGCCGCTTGAAAGTCCTATATTGCATTTCCTATTTAACGAATTTTTTATAAGGGCGTTAACGATCATTTTATTTTCGTTAACGAACATTTTCGCGCGTTAACGAGAATCACACTGATCAAAAGGGCGCGCAAGAGAAAGGGCGCTGTCAAAAAGGCGACCAATAGGTTTAAATCGTATAATAACTGAAACAATTGGAAACTTGTAATATTATTGACATAGTAGTTGATACACTAATGTATCTTATTAAACTGTTCAGGTTGAGATATCCATGATTATGATAACTGTCATCAATCCAGCTTCCATTTAAGGCAGAAATTTCTCATCAATCGAACTTCTGTTTAAGCGAAAATTATTGTTATCAAGCCAACTTCTATTTAACGAAGAATTTTTTCACCAATACAACTTCTATTTAGACAAGAATTATTTTCGTCAATCCCACTTCTATTTATGCCAAAAACCTGATCGATCCAGCTTCTATTGAAGCAAAGACTTAGTTTAATCAATCCAGCTTCTAATTGCGGATACAATTATTTCCATCAATCCAGCTTCGGGTAAAGTGTAGTTTAGCGTCGTAAATTATTCGCCACTGCATGAGTTTCAGCATTGGTCGAATACAAGTTGGTCTGATACAGAGAATTCTTGCTAAATAGACGTGGGATTGATGAAACAAATCTTGCTTAAATAGAAGCTGGATTTATGAAAAATAACTACAACGAACTTTCGCCTTTTCGATTGTTGCCCTTTTATTGGCGCGCTCTTTTGATCAGCGCCCTTTCAAACATGCGCTTTTCCTAGCGGCGCCTTTTTGATCGCGCCCTTTTGATGTTCGCCCTTTCGAAGTCGCCCTTATGATAGTAAATCGTTAAAAAGCATAGAATAATAATAATCCCGACCTTAGTCATTGTGATTTATCATGTCGTTCCCTTTCCTTGACACTGTGGGGTTCTTTTTGGACACCGTGCATATTAGGAATTTATATTCATATCGTGGATATTGTTCATCATAAATAAGTAAGCAGGCAAGCGTGACGCCTCGAGTCTAGAAGACCAAGCAACCCCTTCGCGGGGTGAGGTGATAATGCGGGGGCGTTACGGCGTCCAGCCGTGGACCGCGATATCTTCGGATAGTGGTTCTTCTGGTCGGCCATCTTCCGTCAGGTTCGTGAATCAATGCAATGAATCAGGAAGAACGTCCAGTGTTGCATCTGATTGTCCCAATAAATGCGATGAACGGGCAGACTACGTGCGCTGGTGACTACTGGTCAGAGACACAGTCCCCACCTCCCACCCCAGGAAGCGGTAATGTCTGCCTCTCCATCTCATCTCCATGCCCCTGTATGTATCATTGATTGCCTGAGTGTCCACGATGTCCACGATATCTGCTGGCAAGCTGACTGGCTGACTGACTGAACGAATGATTGACTGACTGGTTCGTTGACTGACTAGAGCCTACTGAGTAGGATGCTTCTTCATGTACCTTTACATGACACGTTATAAATAACATGCTTCTGAATATACCTCTACTCTAAAGAAGTAAGTAGTAAGTGACATGCTTCGTATTTTGCCTATATAGAATACGTTCTAGGTAACATGCTTCGTAATATATATCTACAGAAGAATGCTATAAGTGACATGCTTCTTAATATACCTTTACATAACACGTTATAAATAACATGCTTCTTAATATACCTCTACAGAAGCATGTAGCAGGCAATATGCTTCTTATTATGCCTGTACAGAGCACGTTATTATGTAACATGCTATTAATATGCATATACACAAGCAAGCTATTAAGCCCTACTTTGGCAAAGCTTCAAGTCACAGATTTTAGTTTCTGAGAAAATGCGAAAAACAACTCAGGCCTGAAATTGTTGAATTTTCCTCAACAGACAAAAAGCAGCGTCCATGCGTAGCCATCACCTCTGATGGACGCTTCTGTTTGCCTTGGAATTTTCCAGTACTACTTGGACATGCTTCTTTCTGATTCTGCTTTTCCGCCAGAACCACATGCAATAATAACTATTTATATAGTCGATTGTGTTGGACTTGCTTCTTGAACCAAAATGATACCGATATGTCATTTTAACCTTAAACTGGACTTGCTTCCTTTTGCCATGGCACGGCAGTATAAGTGACATGCTTCTTAATATCCCTTTACATAGCTAAATAACATGCTTCTTAATATACCTCTACAGAAGCATGTTGTAGGCAATATGCTTCTTATTATGACTCTACAGAGTAACAGAGCACGTCATTATGTAACATGCTTCTTAATATACATCTACAGAAGAATGCTATAAGCGACATGCTTCTTAATGTGCCTCTCTAAAAGCATATTATTATAACGTGCTTCTTAATATTCCTCAACAGACGCGTGCTTCGAGCCATCTCCTCTGAGACGGTTACTGTGTAGTAGGGACCTTGAGCAAGTCATTCACTCACATTTTGCTCAGGGCCATCGATTGATAGTCAGAGAGTGGCGCGCCTAATAAAGACAATAAAAATGTGATATAGTTTCCTGAGGAGTACGAGGAGAGTGGCGGACTGCTTAAGATGAGTGTTCTAGCTATAATGACGAGAAGTCCAATACAGAGCGGTGCAGTTCAAGAGGATTGATGAATTGACGAGCGCAGGGGCTCAACAGGCAAAACCCTTTAGCAGATTGGGCGGACCAGAAGATTGAACTGGCAACGCATAAAGCATTCCGAAGGTAACAAACGCAACGCAACGAATTAGGTCTCAGCCTCCAACATGCACAGTCATCAATTTTTTTCACTGGGAAGGCAGTTAGGAATATATATATATATATATATATATATATATATATATCTAAAACATAATATATATATATCAAAACATAATATATATATACATGTATATATATATATATATATATATATGGTCTTTTTCTTATGCGTTCTACTCTAATCTAGAGACTGTCCTCTTTAGCCGGGTTGGTCGGAGGCGCTCCAGAGTAGTAACCTTGAAAGGGAGCTATATAAATTCTCCTAATGAATGAATATGTGCGTGTGTGCCTGTGTGTGGGTCTCTCTCTCTCTCTCTCTCTCTCTCTCTCTCTCTCTCTCTCTCTCTCTCTGTGTGTGTGTGTGTGTGTGTGTGTGTGTGTATGTAGGCCCTATTACACTACAATTAAGAAGAATAAGGAAGAATAATATAAGAACGCGAGAAGATGAAGAAGAAGAAAAGAGAAGAAAAAGAAGAAGGAGGAGGACAGGACTAGGAGGATAGCAGTCTTAAGCTAGCCTTAAGGCACTCATGGGTATGAAGTGTCAGCTACTTCATTTTCTTAGCCTCGGCATATGAAGGTGGGTACCAAGTTCCCCTCCTCACCGTCATCTTTCCATCGGCAGTGTACTCAGTATGGCTGGATTGGCTAGGCGGCGAAAGTGGAGCAGAAAATTAATCTCGAACTCAAATTTCTGTCCTGGTGAGGATTTGAAAACCCGACCTCTCGGTTGATAGTCCAGTACGCTAACCACTACACATTTAAATACAATAAATACGTAACAACTGATATCATATAATCACAATACCCACATTAGACACATTAGAAACAGTAATACATTCGCGGTCGCACACACGCACCCAGACGCACGCGCTTGATTAGATAATATATTAGATAGGATATTGAAGCAGCACTTTTGTGACTTGCTAAAATGCGGCATATAAAGTGTCTTTATACATACTTGATACATAAAAGCACACGCATCGCACACATGCACTGAAATAGAAATGAGGTGAGAGGGTGCAACGTCATACGCCAGCCACCCTTCTTCCTCCATCTCCTCCTCCTCCTCCATCAGAGCCAATTTCTTGGCTGCGCCTTATACAGCGGGTGCGTGCTATACAAGCGTCTTGACGGAATCGTTGAAGATAATACATCGGTGGGAGATGACGGAAGGAAGGAATGACGGCAATGGCGACGAATGACGATGATGGATGATGAGTTGAACTCGGATGGCGAGAGGCATGATAGATCGGGTTGCTGAGGATGAGAGGAGGAGGAGGAGGAGGAGGATGGATGCTGGCTGGCGGGAGATGGAGAATGGAGAAACGATCTGGAATTGGATGACGATGCTGAGATAAACAATAGTGAATGCTGGAAACGAGATTACGAATCTCCTCCCTCCGAGAGGATAAATAGTCGGGGCAACGAACGGACGGGTGGAGCACGACGTAGATATGGAAAAGTTGGACAGTAAATGAGGGCGAGTGGAAAATCGATAAAGAAATGATAGGGGAGAGAAAGGCCGATGGATAAGGAATAATGGACGATGTTGGAAAGGATAAACGAAAGAGAAATGAATGAATCGACAACAGAAGATGAGCTGAAAATCGAAACAGTTGGGCAAATAATAAAAAGAGAAAGAAGAAAACGGAGTTACAAAATGAAAGATGGATAGGTATCCGGAAGAATGACTGTGCTTTGCAAAAAGATGAAATTGTGCGTGTGACAGAGACAGAGACAGACAAAAAGATAGACAGACAGACAGAGAAAGAAAGAGAGAGGTATGAGAAAATAAAAAATAAGAAAAAGCAAAAAGGAATGACAGCTTAAGTAACCACACTTAAGAAAACGCACAGTAACCTAGAAAAACGCAGAAATAGACTTACGCAAACAGCCAAACCGCTTCAATACAAAGCAGTCTTTAGAAAACATGAGAAACATAACAGCAGTGATCCAATCGATATCATATTTTCGAATCGTGATAGACAATAGTAGATCCGACAACAGCTTATCGGCAACTGTTACCATAACAACCATCGACCTCTTATGTAGGCCTATAATAATAATAATAATAATAATAATAATAATAATAATAATAATAATAATAATAATAATAATAATAATAATAATAATAATAATAATAATAGGGCCTAATCTTCGTATATTTCAAATTGACAAGTACTCAGGATGATTACAAATCATAGTATGAACGGATGATAACAAGTTATTAGAGGAGTCGAATTTAACTGTTTGGCTGCCATGCAAGGCGCCCATCATGTCCTGCCAATCATTTTTTCAACGCCACCTGGCGAATGAAAAGGCTAAGTCGACCTTACGGAGGGACCGGGAAGCGACCCCGGGTCCATTGCCTCTACGCGCCAGAGTGTTACCATTATCCTAAACCCCCCATCGGGGCCATCCCCAATAGTATTATAATAGACAGAGCACGTAATCGTCTTCGGTGATTTTCTAATTGTTCTTTGGTTTTCTAATCGTTCTTTGGTTTCTAATCGTTCTTTGGCTTTTTAGGAAGTTAGTTACTCTTAGGCTGATACCTTTACTTCTGCCATGACTACGAATAATTCTGATATGCTACGTATTGATTAGGTAGAAGGAGGAGCAGAGAATGGCTAATTGAAGCCTACAAGATTATTACTGGAAAGGAAGCAGTTGAGGGGAGACGTTTATGAATTAGCACCAAACAAATTATAGATGAAAAAGATATAGGCCTACAAATTATTCAGTTAAAGCGGGAAATGGTGCATTGCAAACTGTTTCATGTACGACGTCTGATATCCCTTAGCCAATTAAATTAACCGCTTAACGCAGTGCTGTCCAACCCGCGGCCCGCGGGCCGCTTGCGGCCCGCCGGCAGATTCTAAGTGGCCCGCCGCAGCTTGCTAAACATTTGCAATTTCTGTTAAAATGAAGTAAAGACAGTGACTGGCCTACTTGCATAGCTATTCGTTCGTAACTTGGCTTATCATTTGACAATGTGTACACAAAATCCAGTTCCCAAGACGCATCATTATGATAACTCCATAATTAATTATAATACAGTTAATAATTTTCAATAAATTTTAATCGCTGCTTTTGAGTTGACTGGTGCGGCCCTCGGCTTCAAAAATTACTTCTTCGGTGGCCCGCGGTGTCAAAAAGGTTGGACAGCACTGGCTTAACGTAACAAAACTTAGACCTAGGGCAGATGGAGAAATAGATTTACGCAAACAACTAGGGGGCCGTCCATAAAGTATGTCACGCTATTTTTGACCATTTTTACCCCTCCCTCCCCCCTGTCACAAACTGTCACAAAACTCGGACCCCCCTAAAGTACGTCACACTTTTGAACATAGAAATAATAATACTTCCGAAAGCAAGGCTAATACATAAACAAGGCTTCGCAACAGCATTATTACTAGCGCTCCTAGCGAGAGGAATCGTGAAAAACACATTCAGGAGATATGCATTTCATGCTATTTTGACATAAAACTAATTAAAATGTTTCAGAAAATTTTTGAAAATTATTTTTAAAGCTATGAAATTCTATTAAAAAATAAAAATAAATTATAAATAAAATTAAAAAAAAATAAATGTGTGACGTCACACATGGCCTGACCCCCTCCCCTGTCACAAACTGTCACACTTTCTTAAACCCCTTCCCCCCCTGGAGCGTGACGTACTTTATGGACGGCCCCTAGGCCTACACGGCTCATAGACCAGTGTCTGACCCACACAGGGTATCTATTTTTGAGTGGGGGAACGCAGACAAAATTTTTTATGTAGGGTCTAGTAGTCTATAGACATACCCAAACAAGAATCAGTTGAGTCTGCATGCATTATGGGTTAGAAGTAAAAGTTAAAGCACTTTCAAGATGGCGGCCAATATGGCACCCCAAACACACAAAACTAAAATTAAATACAAGGCATGTCTTTAATATAAGACACGAGAAACATCGCAGCAATCGTTTAGGCCTACCAGTGTTGCCAAGTACTTTCCGGAAATCCCGCCCAAAGGCTTCAAAAAATCCGCCCAAAAGTAGCCCAATATAAATTATAGCGTAAACAAAATGAAAATAGCTGAAAATTATCCAAATTTATGCAATTATTTACTTCTAATTGAACTTTGGTAACTTGTTTCATCGTAAAGTTCAAAAATTGAATGCATCTGAACAGGGTAATTTCTTCAACATCTCCAACATTTCACATGTTAGCATCTGAATGTATTTTTCACAGTCTTTGCAATACCGTTTTCCGTATAGCGGACAAGAATGAAAGTAGCCCAAAAAACCGCAACCCGCGGATAGCGATTTTTTCCCGCAACTAAATTTTGAAACTAGCCCAATTGGGCGGGAAAACCGCGGAACTGGCAACACTGAGGCCTACATATTTTCGAATCGTGATAGAGAAAAGTAGTTCCGACAACCGTTACCACAGCAACGGCGACTTCCTTGTGCACACTGCTTTTGTAGCGCCTTTTTTCAAGGAAATGGGAAACAGGAAGAGGCAAAAACAAGAAGAAAGATGCCCGGTTTTCAACGAAAATATAGTATCAGATGACAATAACTGAATCGGAGATGAGACTATTAGGAACCTTTTACGACAAATGATGGCCGTCCGCTGCGTTTAGTAAGGATGACGTCAACGGCGATCAGTGACGTCTTGATTTTCCTTCGAATTGTTTTTGTCGTCGTCGTTGTTGTTGTTGTTATAACCATGGTTATAAGATAGTAGGCCTGCTGTCTTGGGGCGAATGATCTTTCGAAGATTAAAAATTAGCCTAGGTTAGAAGTGCGCCTGAAAATAAGCTCTGTCCTAGTTGTATTTTTTATTATTATTATTACTACTACTAATATTAGTACTACTACTCTTGCTGCTGCCACTACTACCACCGCTACAACAACAACCACTACCATCACCACTATTGCTACTAGGCCTACAAGCCTACTACTGCCACTAGGTCTACAGCTACTAATACTGTGGGGCGCGGTGGTGTAGAGGTATGTTCGGTGCCTTGCAACCGGAGGGTTGCGGGTTCGAATCCACCTCAAGGGGGTATATTTGGTGCCTTGCAGCCGGAGGGTTGCGGGTTTGAATCTACCTCAAGCCGCCGCGTAGGGACCCTGGGCAAGTCCTTCACTCGCAATTGCTCATGCGCTTCGGCGTGAAACTCCGATTCAGTGTCCGCGCTGTAGTTGGGAGCGCCTCTGAGTAGAAATCTTGAAGGGGCGCTATATAAATATCTGAAATGAATGAATGAATGAATACAGTACTACTACCACTACTACAGCCACTACTACTACGAGGCCTAGCCTATAACTTATCTATAAGGCCTATATACTACTACCACAACTAGGCTACTGCTGCTGCTGCTGCTACTGCTACTATTACTAGCCTATACTACAGCTACTATTACTACTAGCCTACTACAGCTACTAACTACTATTACTTCTACTACATATATTTTACTACTATTAGGCTACTACCTTTACCTTTTGTTCTTGTTAGGAAGTTGAAGTTGTTCCTCCTCCTCCTCCCCCTCCCTCGTCCTTCTCCTCTTCCACCTTCTCCTCCTCCTCCTTCCCCTTTTACGACTGAAGACCAAAAATGCAGCCCACAGCATTTCATCCAAATAGAACATCATATCAAACGAATGCCGTCAATGAACTAAATGTAGTTACGCACTTGTCACAAACAATGTGACATTTCCGACATCCAATCTACACATTCGACACACACACACGCACACACCAGACACACACACACACACACACACACACACACACACACACACACACACACACACACACACACACACACACACACACACACACACACACACACACACACACACACACACACACACACACACACACACACACACACACACACACACACACACACACACACACACACACACACACACACACACACACACACACACACACACACACACACACACACACACACACACACAACGCAAACGCGTGCGCATAAATACGTTCAAACACACATAGGCCTACACACACGCCCGCATACATAGCCTACATAGGCTACGCGCATACTATAGGATTTATGTATAATACAATACAATATGTACGTATTTATGTGTGTATATATATATCTATATATTACTATATATTATATTCTTCTTTCTTTCTCCTCCGTCAAGTATTCGCTGACGATGAGGCTCTAACAAAACTTCTCCATTTCGGTCGGTCTCTTGCGAGTTCTATTGCCCTTCTTAAGTCCCATCCTCTGTCTTCTATGTCCTCCAGTACGTTATCTATCCATCTTTTCTTCTGACGTTCTCTGCTCCTCGTTCCCTCCACCTCTCCGTGCAGCGCCTTTGCCGGCATTCTTCCGTTCTCCATCCTGATCACATGTCCATACCATGTTAGTCTTCGTTTCTTTATATAATTATATAATTATATATAAATAAATATATCTATATATAAAGCAGCACACACGCACATAGGCCTATATTAATTACTGTATAGTTTACAAATATATTATATATACATACCATGTGTATAATATATTTGTATACTATACAGTAATTACTATATATATTATGTGCGTGTGTGCTGCGTTGCGTAGCCTCCAATTACTTTTAATGTCGATTTTATTCAATATATTGTTTCCCAAATGCGTCTTGCGTGAAAGTGGACCTGCTTCTAACAGACATAATTCTATTCGAGAAAAAACCGCCAGTGATGGTGGAACTGGCGTCTCCATGTCTTTATGTCTGCCTTCGGGGTTGTTGATGCCATTTTGTTATGTCCAGCGCTGACCTGTTTTTCGACCACTAAGTCCATCGTGGTCAGCGAATCTTACGCTGAGATCAACGATGAGCTACGAGATTGTTTTTCACACATACGTCACCGCGTTCTACCTTCAGGTAATGCAATTTTACAATATTAATACACGAGCGTTCATTGATACTTAGATGCATACATATGCGTGCATATAATGCGTATGTACGTGCATACATACACACGTACGTACACACATACATACATAGTATAGTATATTACATACATACATACATGCATACATACAGTATGGGAATTGTCAAAAATAACTGGGGGGTTAGACGTTGATTTATGTGCAGTTTGGGTGTGAAATGTAGACTTTAGGCCTACTATGGGATCCTAAAAAAGACTAGGGGGGTTGAACCCCCTCAACCCCCTGCCGGCAATTCTCACCCTGCATACATACATTAAAAGATGCATACATATGCCTACATAGTATATTACATGCATCGAAACACACATGCATATAAATAATAATATACAAACATACATAGGCCTACATCTATACAAACATACATACCTAAAAACATGATGCATACATACATACATACAAACAAACTTATATACAAGCATACAAACACACATAATTAGTATGTGGCGTTTCACTTCTGGTCATCGTAAAGCATTCACACTTCCACATAGAAGATGTAGCCTATGTATTAATTTTTGGTGTGCCTTACCGACAAGAAATCATACCTCAGGGTATGCTTTCCAATATTTCTGTTTATCGCCGTGTAGATCTGGTACTGTATATATACTCCACTATTATGCTCCAGTGCATGATTAAACACAGACAGAAGCTGCTGCAAGACTTCGAATAATCTTATTAACAGATGGCGCGGTAGGTCAAAGGTCAATTTAAGTGCACTGCAATTTACACGTGGGACTCTCTCTATCTGCGGCTGCAAGAGGAAGTAGATTGAGCAATTTCGCCCTGTCTGTGGCCTTGCACCTCATTCCATCAAGGCCTACCCCTCACTCCCTCACGAGGGTAAGGCTATGATTGATTTGCATCCATCGATCGAGTGGGAAGATGAGGAAAGGCGGTCGCTTGGCAGGGCGTTGTGGTTGAAAGTAGCGGAGGAAGAGAAAGATGGAAGAGAACGAAGATAGTGGAGGATGGAGAAGAATGAGGTGTACGGATACAGAGGTTGAGCAAGAGGAAGAGGAAGGTGGAGTATGTATGTGCATGAATTCACATCACGTTTTCTATGACTAGGTGAGTAGGTGTGTATGTACAGTAGTATGTCTGTACATATTCACCGACAATTGCGCCCGTGACAAAAGCGTCCCGACAAAAGCGCCCCGACAAATGCGCCCCGACAGTAGCGCCCGACAAAAGCGCCCGACAAAAACGCCCCGACAAATGCGCCCCGACAGTAGCGTCCCGACAAAGCGTCCCGACAGTAGCGCCCCGACAAATCGAGGGGTTTAAGCCAGAAGGTCGTATCTACGATTTTTTGTCAAATGGACATTTTCACAGAAATTGAATCAACTGACTACAAAGCAGGTACTGCCAGAAGGCCGTAGCTATAAGGCTTCATTTAAGAGAGTTGGTTTGAAGATACAACCCAAATTATGGGTCACATTTATGCCATAAGGATGTAAAAATAGCAGTTTTCATGCCAGAAGGGTTGCATCTTGAAGAAGATACATCCATCTGGCAGTACGTGAAACCCATGCATTGCTTAGATACGTCTCTATGGCACAAATGAATTATTTTTAGGCAATTAAAATTAGCGTGAAAAAATGCTTATTTTACTTACTTTACTCTTCAAACAACTTAAACCACTTACTTACTTGCGTAGAAATTGGAGAGCGTAATATCATCTATGTTATTCTAAAGTTATTAGTTGTTTATACCATTTTGTAAGGGTGCGTTTTATGATTTTACACCAGAATATTGTATCTTCAGAAAAAAATTATTATCTTGGCCCATAATTATTAATAATTTGTGCTAGATTGTGCAGTATGACTCAGTGTTTCTTCAGATAGTTTTTGTTGGTGGTTATCTTGCAAATTACACAGAATTTATGATGGTTTCATCATAAAAAGTTTTCTCTTGCCAGAAGGTTGCATCTTGTCAAACTTTGACAAAATTCACCAAATTGTCACGTTATGTGTAAACAATACAATGCATACTTTAATGCATTTTGAAAAGGAGTCTTATTGCTCAGCATTTAGCTAGAAATAATTTTCATTGTTTAAATAAAAAATGCTGAAAAAATTGTTTACAAAAAATACTGTAACAAAATTTCCGTTTTCTTCGTTTATCTCGAAATGTCAAAAAACCTTGTTACTCCCGTCTGGCTTAAACCCCTCGAAATGCGCCCGCCCCTGTCTGTTGAATGAGACGAAAAATGAGACACAACGAAAGCGGCACAGTGCACGATATTTTTATACATCTAAATAATAAACTAAATAGTAACTTATAAAACATTCTAAAAAGAAAGTATGTTGCTAGGCTGACAGTTACACAGCTACAGGTTTTATCTTTTGAAAGACGATTATCATAAGTTCCTCTAACATGTCAGACAGTGTAAACTTTAAATCGACTAAATTTGTAAATTGTGCGCAATTCTCCGGAGATACCGGGGAAGTCGAGGATTGGAAGAGTCCCATAACTGCTGGAAACCACCTGCAACTGACGAGTAAACCTTAACGTATTTTTTATTCTTAGTGGAAGGCTGCCTTCGTTCGTCTACCGAATGTCGGGATGCTTTTGTCGGTTATTTTGGGGCGCTACTTTCGGGGCGCAATTGTCGGGTTTTTTTCGTGGTTTTTTGGCGCATTTGTCGGGGCGCTTTTGTCAGGACGCATTTGTCAGAGGCGCTTTTGACGGGTCACCGTACACCAGACTGTTCATAGGTATATATATACATAAGTACGTATATAATATGTACGTACATAAGTATGCATATATGTATATAAGTATGTAATTTGTATGTATTTATGTATGTATGTATACATGTATGTATATACGTATATATGTATGTCTGTTCAAATGCATGTAAATAAGCATGTACGTACATAAGTATTCATGTAAGTGCAGTGCTTTGGTGAGGTTTAATGCAACCATTTGGTTACCTCAAATGGCACAAATTAATATTATAAGCGTCTTGATACATACATACATACATACATACATAGCTTAACCATCGGCACAATATAAAATCAAATCCCTCAGAGGCTCAGAGCCATGTTTTTAGGAAATCTTCAGCGGGTCAAAGAAATGTACATAAGGGATTGAAGATCATCTCCTTGATCAATTTTCATTTCAGTTGGATGGCACAATTTTTGATGGATCAGCTGCAATTTAGAGCATGCATGAAAGATTGACAAAGTAGGGCCTACATATATTCTTCAATATAACAAGCTGCTTAGACGTTTCTATGTTTTTAATTTTGTTTAATTAGGATTTAAATTCGTCGTAAATCACGATCCTCTGGGCAGGATCAATCTCTCTCAACTTGCGTGCCAACTTCTGGTTTCTCTAATCTGTAGACTGTTGGATTCTTGAATGGATTTTGAATGGATTACAACATTTTTACAGTGATTTCACTCAAAGCAATCGTTTGACTGAGGTTTGGAACAGAGATGGGTACAATTAGTTAAACTGCTAATCGATTAGAATTGGAATTAGCTACTGAAAGTTGCTAATCGATTAGAATTATAAAAATCTTGTAGCTAATTGATTACAATTAGAATTAGTCAAACTTAGACAAATAACTAATCGATTAGCTAGCTGATTAGTTAAATTGCTAATCGATTAGAATTGGAATTAGCAAAATCTCATAGCTAATTGATTAGAATTAACTGTTTGTCTAATCGATTAGCTAATCGATTAGAATTTAATCGATTAGTCACCCCATCTCTGGTCTTGGATATTATGATAACTGGGCGCCATATAAATCATTAGATTAGAATAGTCCCATATTAAAGGTCCCACAAACCTTTGTAATTATACTTCCATGAAACTTCATTTTTCCCCAAACTATCAAAGTCTTCAATTAAACCTAATTCCAAAGATCAGGAAATCAGCAAATGGCATTTACGGGAAATCTTTTAACAATACAGAAATCACACATGCCACAATACTGCTAATTTAAATTCTAATTCTACAGTAATGTAAATTAAACAGCAAAATGACAAGTAATTCATACTAATTAAACACAATTAAAACAGAAACCACATTGTCAATCTCTCATGTTTGCTCTAAATCGCAGCCCATCCATAAAAAATTGTGCCATCCAAATGGATCGAACATTGATCAAGGAGAAAGATCCTAACACTGATTGTGCCATGATAGATGATTGTAAACAAAGATTTAAATAGATCAGAGATTTTGATCAGTTAGAAGCTTATTATTATTATTCTTATTATTATCCGAAGTGTCATCTCAGCAGAGCTCAGAGAGCGGTGGCAATGTCCCAGACAGGAAGATGGCGCTTCCCCTATTGAAGAGCTACCGAGATGCGCTGGAACAGGTCTGATGTCTCCAGTGGATCATCATTACATTATCGTTATATTTATTTTTATTATCATTACAATTATAATATTTATTATTATTATTATCGTTATTATTATTATTATTATTATAAGTTTCCTCAAGTAGCTATGATCCCTCAGGTTCTTAAGACAAAGTCCAGAGATAATAAAAAGAATGTCTGGAACGGCTAATAACTCATCAAGTTCTCGCTGACCACAAGTGCCATGGAAAGAAACGGCACTGAATTGCTGAATGGTAATAGCAAGACTTTGGGAAGAGGTAGCAAGTTTCTTTATTATTATTATCATTATTATCATCATTATTATTATGAACACTTTTAACACTCGCAAAGTCATAAAAGAATCCGAGGCATGGTTATTCAGTCGCAAGGTTCGATTTGATTAGATTAGCCTTCACAAATTCTTAATCCATTTCTTCTCTAGTGCCAACGTCTGTAGGCTCTTTGACAGGACATCACAAAAGACCTCAAACATCACATCCATCCTTATTATTACTACTGTTATTAATTATAGTATTATTATCATTATATTATTATAGTATTATTACTATTATATTATTATTATCATAACATATTTATTAGACACCACTATCTGATGACCAAGCATCAATTAATGGCACTGAACAATGTCTCTACACAGTAACCGTCTCAGGGAAGAGGCTCGAACCCATACCCTCTGTGTTACAAAGGAAGCACTCTGACCATTTTGGCTACCGTGTCTTTAAGACACAAACAATTAAAAATTACATGAAATTCTTTATGCTTAAAAACTTACAAATGATGTTAAATTGACTTGCGTAGCAATTACATTAACTAGCACAGGAACACGATTTAATTTAATTCCTTTAAAATGAACTGCATCTCAAAATCCGTAATTTCCTGTAATTCCAGAAAAAATAAACTGTCTCAAACAATTATTCATTTCAGGTAACTCCTGTAAAATGAACAACTCCACAAATTTAGTAATTTCACTTAATTTCTGTAAAATATACTGGACCACAAAATAAATAATCACGTCACTCCTGTAAAATCAACTGCTTTAAAAAGTAATTTCACTTAATTTCTTTTAAAATCAACCGATTCCCAATTAACTAATTCATAGCTAAACAAAAAACTGTTTACCCTAATCATCTTCCAGCCTCAACAAACTACTGGACTAGAAATTGAAGTTAAACTGGAGCAGATGTCAAAAGTGCTGGCTCACACACGGCAAGCATAAACGGTTCCGCGACAAATCGTCTACAGACTTTTCATCTACGACAGTTCGTCTACAGACACTTCATCTACCGACATTTCGTCTACAAGTGTATCTTTATCCATTACGGCTAATCAATAGAGGCCGCTTTCTTGTAGTTTCGCTAAAACGTGCTAAATATCCTCAGGAATCCAGCTTCTAATTACTGAAACGATTATTTTCATCAATCCAACTTCTATTGAATGGAAACTTAGTTTCATCCATGCATCGAGCTTGGTATCCATCTTCTATTTACGGTAAAAATTATTTTGATCAATCCAGCTTCTATTTCAACACAGGAATGTTTTCATCAATCCCACTTCCATTTAGGGAAACAGTTTTTTTCATCAATCCAGCTTCCATTTTACAATGACAATATCAAATAACTTTGTAGACGAAATGTTGGTAGACGAAATATGTGTAGATGAAGTGTCGTCGACAAAATGTCGGTAGACGAATTGTCGTGACACCAGCATAAACATTCCCAGTAAATGTACAGATTGCAAGAAAAACTTTACAGATTGCAACAGAAAATCCTAGTAAAACACCAACTACAAACAAGTCAGCTAATTTTACAAACATTACAATTATTATGCATTTATTACGCACCACTATCTAACGACCAAGCATCAATCAACCGTGCCGCACAACTGCGAGCGAATGACTTGCTCAAGGTCCCTACACAGTAACTGTCTCAGGGGAGAAGGCTCGAACCCATACTCTCAGTGTTTCAAGGCGAGCGCTCTAACCAATCAGTCTCACAAACGTAACGAATATTGCGGTCAAACAAAAAACTCACAAGTTGCAATTAATGCACAGTTAATTAATGCACAAAATTATTAAGACTATCATCAAAGTCATTGACAACTACTGACTAGTATATCGGGACTCAAAGCTCAATACTCGAGCTCCTAATAACACAAAGACAGCAACCAGAATAGAGTGTAAGTTAATGCAATGGTAAAACAGTGAACTCTATATATTAGCTATAGTATAGCAACTGTCACTACAGCAAACATTGGATTATAGATTGTCATTTTGATCGGCCTAAATGGATTGATGACATGATTGTAGATATTCAAGAGGTTCAATAAACGAATATTGATTCATAAGACCTTGTACGCCTTGCAGGATCATAAACTGCATTCAAACAAAAGGTTTCATGAATGAATAAATCTGTAAAAATGAAATAACCGCTGAAGAGAATCAAGAGAAAGAAAGACTGAAAGACAAAACATGATGAACTGCACTTAATGGAAATTGAAACATCGAACGTAATAAAGTACCGTAACTGTAAAGTATTTCACGAATAAATGAAAGAAGTAATTCTCAGAACATATACTGACCATTCATATCAATTGAAGAAAATGAAAAATTACATTTAAAAGAATTATTGAATAAATTGTAGAAACTGATGAAATAATTAAACACAAAAAATTACAAGAATTAACACTTTAACGAGCTGCATTGGTTTCCCAGTCACTTTTAGTACACGCTCTTCGTTAAAGTGTTAATGAAAAAACAGAAAACAGATCGACTAGTCATTAATAAATAACATATGGAAAAACCAATTTTAATTGATTAATGAACAAAGAATGAAAACGAAACAATACTGGTGACTAAAATTAACCGATGCCAGGTGAGAACTCCATCTCAGGCTACGCCAGGCTCCGAAATCGTAGCCAAACCATCACACTCAACATCACACATCTCTTGTTTTATAACAACATTCGGATACGACAAACCGTCTGACTCACATATTGAAACCGAAATAACATTCCCGATCGTCAAATCGTCATTTTCCAGGTCTATACCCAAAGAGTCTCCACCAACCCGGTCCATTTCGACCGCCCCGTTTTCCCTACACCCCGCCCGAATTCTCGACTTCCTAATATTGCTCAGTACAACCTTTAATTCAGGACAACCGACTTTCTTGTCCGTTCTCGACGCTCGACTTGCCCGCAACAACACGTCCTGTTCTGAATCAGAATTCAATGTTGACACGACTTCGACTTTTTGTTCTGAACCGCAGTCGAGTCCGTCGCAACCCAAAGTGAAGTCATAGTCATCCGTCGACACGCTGCCATCGCTTTTCCCATCGCCTTGCTCCTGTTTGACGCCGTCTTGCGGTTGCAAGTCGTTCAGCAACTCGATCCTACAACGGTGGCGTCTAATGCTCGATTTACATCGGAACGAGACGCCGCACTTGTTGCATGTCAGCCGAACACCGGTGTGGATGCCTTCATGGTATTGCAGGGAGTTGATGTACTTGAACGTTTTGTCGCAGACGTTGCATTTGTACCGACGCTCATCCGAGTGGATCCGCTCGTGGCGCTTGAGGTTCGAGAACTGGTTGAACTTCTGGCCGCATGTTGCACAGCGGAACGGCTTCGCAAACGTGTGCAGGACCTGGAAATGAAATTAAATGTTCTATTTTTGTTTTATTTTACCAGCTATGTGCTTAATGGTCTAGTGGTTAGAAGGCTGAACTGCCAATCGAGAGGACAACCTGTTTGGTTTTCAGCCGAGAGAGGAGAAAGAGAGGGAGGAAGAGGAGGAGGGAGGAGGAGTAGGAACAAGAACAAGACGTAGGTACTACCAGTAAATGTAGTAGTCATAGCAGTAGTAGGATTAGTAGTTGTAGTAGTACCCTTGTAGTAGTTCAAATCCACACCAAGACAGATTTTTTCCAAATTCTGCTCCACCTGCACCCCCTAGCCAACCCATCTATAATGAGTACAGTGACTGTACACTGTCATTGTGAAGATCAGACGGCAAGGGAGAGGATTGGCCACTCCACCTCATACGCTGAGGCTAAGAAAATGAAGTTGCTAACACTTCATACATATGGCTGTCTTAGCCTAGCCTAAATGACTGCTCTTCTCTTCTTCTTACCAGCTATACAACTTATGCCTACATGTATACTCATATGCATACTTCATGTATACTTATTTGCATAATTCAGTGTATGCAACCAAACACTAATTATAAAAAACCTCTGTGATATGCAACTCATGACCTTTCAGGTAAATGATTTGCAACACAGTTTCAGTAATCGATTTTGTGAAACAAAAGTTACTTAGCTGCAACAAGATGGCAACAGAAATCACTCGTGAGTTACTAGTATGTCAAGTACCACAATATACTAGTAATGTAAAGTACCACGACTTACTAGCAATGTAAAGTACCATGACTCACTAATTATGTAAAGTACGAGTTACCAGTAACATAAAGTACCATGACTTACTAGCAAAGTAAAATACCACGACTTACTAGAAGCATAAAGTACTATGGGATACTTAGATCATGTCAAGGTTATTTTTGTAACAATTTCTTTACTGTGGTACTAGTAACAGTACTCAGTGGTTTAAAGTCAGCACTGATCTGGGTCAAGAGCACTTATGAACCGTTGAGTGGTGTTTTATAAATGCTCTATTACAATTAAATTTTTTTACAATGACATCATGTGGCTACCAAGACTGTTGAAGCTACCTTACTCAACCTTAAAAGGTTAGGATTAGATTATGTTCACGGCTCATGGTACCAAAGTTACTTAATTGAAGTGAAACACTTGTTTACACTGGTATACTCAGGTTAGCACTTGGTGGTTGCTGAAGTCCGTTTTGGGGGTAAATTAGGCAGTACTTGGTGGTTGCTAAGGTACACTTTCATAGTGAACCACTTGTTTAAGCAGGTATACTTAGACCAGTACCTGGAGGTTGCTAAGGCATTTTTTCATAGTGAAACAAGACTAGTACCTGGTAGTTGCTAAGGTACTTTTTCATAGTCAAACTGGACAAGTACCTGGTGGCTGTTAAGGTACTTTTTCATAGTGAAACTGGACCAGTACCTGGCGGTTGCTAAGGTATTTTTTCATAGTGAAACTGGACCAGTACCTGGTGGTTGCCAAGGTACTTTTCTATAGTGAAACTGGACCAGTACCTGGTGGTTGCTAAGGTACTTTTTCGTTGTGAACCACTTGTAGCAGATGTTGCACTGGTACTGTTTGATGCCAGTATGGCTCCTCAGGTGGTGATCGAGGCTGTACTTGCTGCGGAAAGCCTTAGGGCAGAGGTCACATCTCCATGGTCGCACGTCGCCATGGATACGCTCATGCTGCTTGAGGTTCCAGCCCTGAACAAAAGTCTTGCCGCACTGCTTGCACCGATACTTGCGTTCGCCGGTGTGTGTGCGCTCGTGACGACGAAAGTCCGACGAAGTCTTGAATTGCTTGTTACACACCTCGCACAGGTACGGCTTCTCACCTGGAATTGTAATTATCATTATTACTATTTTATTACTTTATTATTATTATTTTAGAATTTTTATTATTTTATCACTTTATTATTTTAGAATTTTTATTATTATTGTATTATTTTATAATTTTTATTATTTTATTACCGTTGTTATTTTTTACTGTTATTATTACTATTTTATCCAAAGGTAGCTATGATCTCTTATTTTTTGACCCCGCGGGCCACCGAAGAAGTTATTTTGATTGGTATTATTACCATTTTATCCCAATGGTAAATGATCTCTTAGACAATGAAAACAATGTCCACAGACAATAAAACGAAATTCTGGAACGGCTCACAACTCATCAAGTTATGTCTGAGTAAAAGTGCCAACAAAAGCATTGGCACCGAATTGCTGAATGATAATGCAAGACTTTGGAATGACAACTCATTAAGTTCAGTAAAAGTTTATCATCATCATCATCATCATCATCATCATCATCATCATCATCATCATCATCATCATCATCATCATCATCATCATCATAGTCATGCATTTAAGTGTTATAATCTAACAATTGAAGGCGTTGAGCAACTGTGAGTGCAGGACTTGCTAAAGGTCCCTACACAGTAACCATCTCAGAGAAGAAAGCTCGAACCCATACTCTCTATGATACAAAGGCAAGCATTCTAACCAATCAGCTATTGTGTCTCACATTACATGTCAGGTAGGAATTTGGAAGCTTTTAAAATGTGGTTCTAAAAAAATGCTATGATTTAATACAAACAGTTTACATGAGAAACACATTTCTTCAGAGTATCAGTTTCAAGCTAAAATGAGGGTTTCTTCACAGTATTGATAAATTGTATCGAGAATTTTTTTTATGTAGCACTACTTCATGAAAAATTAAATCATCGACTAATCAGATAGATGCTTGCGCATTCTGACAATGGCTCTTCAGAAGTCATTGGATCAGACTCAGCCACTAATTTTGTCAGGTACTTATACACACACATATACATACATAAATACATACATACATGCATACACACAAACACACATACATATATGCACATACATACATATACACACATACATATGCATAGGTATATGCAGATTCATACATACATAAAAAATATACACACATATGTACATACAGAAAACATACCTGTGTGCTTGAGCATGTGAAGTTTGAGACTCGACAGGTCGCGATATCTCACGTCGCACGTTTTGCAGACGTATGGCATGGCACCAGTGTGAACGCGACGGTGACGACTGAGGTTGGCCGAGTTGGTGTAAACCTTGTCACACTCCTCACACTTGAAAATGCGCTCACCTGATGCAGAAAAGGGCACGACTAGTTAAAGTGCTAGTCCATTAGAATTAGCTAATGAAATTTGCTAATCCAATAGAATTAGAATTAGCTACTGAAATTTGCTAATCCAATAGAATTAGAATTAGCTACTGAAATTTGCTAATCCAATAGAATTAGAATTAGCTACTGAAATTTGCTAATCGATTAGAATTAGAATCAGCAAAATCCAGTAGCTCATATATTAGAATTACAATTAGCTGATTATCTAGTCGAGTAGCTAATCGATTAGAGCCTAATCGATTAGCTACCCACCTCTGGTGTTTACTTCTGAAATTTGGAGTGAAGACAATATCAAATACAGTTGAATTGTCTTTTGCATTTTACACAGATGCAACACAAGTTACTATTTACATTACATTACATTACAGAAACAGCAGACAGAAGAAAAAAGATTCAATTGTACAGTCTACTCTAGATGCTACATAACTGCCTACATGACTAAACAATGAAAGAAAGGTGTTAGAGAACTAAAGAGAGATGTCCTGACCAGTGTGGACGACGGAATGTGTCCTAAGAGATGCCAAGTCAATGAACGCTTTTCCACAGATCGGACATTCAAACGGTCGGATACCTGCAAGGAACAAAAACGACACAGCCAACAGGTTACAGAATCTGTTATGCAGGTGTTTAACAAGTGGCTGCCATGTCCCATATATTTATGTAAGGATGTATAGATACATTTAAATCAGGGTGGCCAACCTTTTTTGGTAAGCATGCGCCGGGCCACAAGTATTTGTCCTCACAGCCTCGAAAGAAATACAAATGTTTATTTCATATTTTTAAGACAAGTATAAAACAGGAACAACTACACTAGGTCGCAAGAACTTACAACACTAAATTTTTAGTGTTTTAGAAATCATTACCAGACAGTATTGTAGTATAGGGCTAAGTAGGTGTAAAATAAGACAAAACAATTTATTTACAAAGGAGTTATGTGGGCCACTAATCAACAGCCCGTGGGCCGCCCCGGGCTGTGGGTTGGCAATCCCTGATTTAAATACTTGTAACATATGTATGTATCTATGTATTTATTTATGTATGTATGTATCTTATCAATTATATCCCACTTTTCTGAAAATCTTAATAAACTTCCACAAATTTTGTTAGAGCACTAGACAGCTAGTACGCATTGTGGGTGGGACACTAGCAAACACAGAAATTGGAATCCATTCTCTTCCTTTCAGCAATGCCTCAAAACTCACTATTTCTCATAGGCTTTCAAGAATTTGGATACCTAACAGCTCTTCTAACCACATCTCCTATTCGTATTTCTGTGTGACCTTGCATGCATTAAAAAGTCTGTTATAATAATAATAATAATAATAATAATAATATAATGATAATAATAATAATAAAATATTTATTTAATAATAAGGGCAACATGTGACAAAACTATGTCAGACACGGTAAGTTCTTCATTCTCTCACCCTGGTGAGCTCTCTGGTGCCTGCGGAGAGATGAAGCAGCCGTGAAGCACTTGTCACAGTCATGACACATGAACTTTCCGGTTCCAGTGTGAATAGTCATGTGATACTCCAGATGAATTCGCTTGTTTGTTGAATACGGACAATCAGTGCAACGGAACTTCTTTAGCTCACCTGAAATATTCATCACTTTTATTATCGTCGTCATCATCACTTGTCAACATCCAGCACATCGTAATCACAATCTCGTTATACTTAAAACAATTTTTATTTTAAACAATTTTAAAACATCATCATTATCATCAGGATTATCATCACAGCCCCCATCACCATCCTTCACTTCTTCTTCCTCATAAACATCATCACTGAGGTCATCATCATCATCATCATTATTATTATCATTATCGTCATCATCGTTGAGATACTACCATGACTGTCAATATCACTCGAAACATCATTATAATCAGCAGAATTAGAATTAGCTACTGAAATTTTCTAATTGATTAGAATTAGCAAAATCTTGTAGCTAATTGATTAGAATTAGAATGAGCTGTAATCAAATAAATTAGCTATTCAATTAGAATCTAATCAATTAGTTACTCATCTCTGCTCAGCACTGATGCTTGGTCATTAGATCGTGAGTCATAATAAATGCATAATAATAATGATATTTAATAATAATAATAATAATAATAACAATAACACTAATAATAATAAAAATAATAATAATGTCTTACTTACTAGACTTCCATCTCTTTTTTGCAATCTTCACCCTCATTTTTGACGGAATCCTTGAAAAGACAGTTTCCTCGTCCCCATCATTGGGCTCGGCCTCGCTCTTAACTCTGTCCTCAACCATGTCCTTCGCAAAATCGCGACCATCCAGCAGTTGACTCTCACCAACAGATCCACTTTCCTCAGTTTTGATCGCAATTGGAGTTTCCGACGATAAATTCTTCGCTTTACCGGATCGAACTTTCCGGCTGCTCACGCCGACTTCACCGCCATTTTCCAACGTCTTGGGACTTTTAGCAACTTGCTTTTTCCGCTTGACTTTGGGTTTTCCCACCTCCACGACTGTACACGACTTTCTCTTTCGACTCTTTCCTCTCAGCGATTTCTTCTCTCCGTTGATGGCCGAATGAATCAACGTTGTCGAAGTCTTGCTCAACGGTTTCGAAGTCTTGCTCAATGGTGTCGAAGTCTTGCTCAACGGTGTCAAAGTCTTGCTCGACGTCGGTCGAAGTCGAGATGACTTAATCAATGAATTCAGAGAAGACGCATTGGATTTAACGATTTTCTGCTGCGAGCCTTGATTTCTGCCGGCTGTGCCGAATGGGGAACCAGTGTAAGTGTCTGCCAACTTCTCATCTGCAGATGGAAGATCGTCTCGACCGCAGACCTGAAGAATGGTCCAAGCCGATTCTGTCGGTTCTTGCTTAATGTCTAGGCAGCAACAAAATAAAGTAATGTAATGCAGCCAGCAATTCATATAGCATGTTTTACAAACCTTACAAAACATGGCTATCTCATGAATCTGAAAAGATGCAACTGAAGTTGCCATGTAAACAAAAGTGCAGATATGCAATTGGCAAAATAAAGAACCTACTTAATAATAATAACAACTTATATGGCGCCATGTAACACAGCCTGTTACAAGGGTGCCGATTTACTGAAGTTGAAAATGTTTCTTGAGACTTCTGTGCAAGCAACACTTCTAGAACCTTCTAAGTACCATAATGTATTGCAACATATATTATATATAAAATATTACATATATATTAGATACAGTGCAATGCACCATAATTGAACATTTTCATAGCACTTCGAAAGAATCTCTTCACCAGTTGAAGTAATGCTAAAGTTAATTAACAACATTTTAATCTGTATACAAATAATGCTCAAACCATACGAAAAGTCACCACCAGCAGTCTCTCGCTTACACATAGAACCAGCATGTACAAGACTGATGGTTACAGTTTTATACGACCATATTACGAAAATCTGTTGGCATCATCATCATCACCACTATTATGTAATTAATCAATCAATGGCACCGAGTAATAGTGAGTGAAGGACTTGCTCGAGGTCCCAACAAAGTAACCATCTTAGAGAAAAAGGCTCGAACCCGTACTCTCCAAGGTGAGCACTGTAACCAACTGGCTACCACGTCCAACAAAGTGTATATGAAATAGTTGAAAGGTAAAAGGTCAAGAGCATAAATAGAGCTTGCTTACCCAGATTTCCAACGTGATTGCCATTGTTCCAATGGTGGGGGCTCTGTGTTACCCCCGGCCAGATGTAGGCAACCCCATCACAGCTGGAATCGCATGGTACAAACCGCACAGAAGCAACCCTGCAAATTTAAAACACATCAAAACTAATGAAATCGTAATCATAGCTTTAAAAAAGTGCTAAATAAATTCCTAGACCTACATTTAATCATGCATACATCATCTCAGTTTTATCCTCTCACTTAAGTATACTACAACATCATCTGCAATACTAGTACGTCATCTCAATACTAGGATGTCACTTAAATATTAGGATGTCATCTCAACTACACGATTTATATTACTGTCATCTCAATATTAGGATGTCATCTTGTTATTAGCACGTCAACTAAAAGAGCAACCCTTAAGCTAGCCTTGAGGCAGCCATCGGTATGAAGTGTTAGCGACTTCGTTTTCTTAGCCTCGGCATACGAGGGTGGGCTGTCAGTCTTCTCCATCTCATCTTTCCACACAGTGTATGGTCAGTGTACTCATTATAGCGGAGTTGGCTGGGGTGCAGATGGAGCAGAAATCTTCAAATAAATTTCTGTCCTCATGGGAATTTGAATCTCTGACCTCACGATTCAGTCTGGACAGCATGCTAACCACTACACTGTTCATCATTAGACAGAACCCGAGAGCTGGCGTTTAGATGTACCGTCCACAAGTCATCTTGTTGACCGCATGGTTGATGATCTCTTGTAGGATGACCAGTCCATCCATTTGACAATCCTTTGGTAGAGCATCAAAGATGGACACGACCAGAGTTGCCTAGCAACAGAAGACAAAGATCCGTTAGAGCGCTCGGCCTGTAACGCGGAGAGTATGGGTTCGAGACTCGCCTAAGTAAGGACCTTGAGCAAGTCCTACACTCACAATTGGCCTGATGTTCTGACATATGGTCGTGTGCACTTCTGAACTTTGGAAGGAGGGCAGTATCAAATACAATTGATTCAGTGGCTAAATTCAGCTGGGTCTCCCTCGATCTCAGATTCAGCACCTAAAACAGAAGACCCATAACCTAAATGTGCTTCTGCAACAGTAATCGACCACATGCACATTGTTTTATACACTCTATGTACTATGTTATTTTCTGAACAGAGAATAGCACGAATTGGTTATATATATATACTCATCACAAAGGCTTAGGTTTTATATGTGCAAAATTTCTGGGTGAGCAATTTAACCACTGGTTGCATTGTATTGTATTATTGATTAAAGCCCCAACATTAACCTTTCAGAGGAGACTTTAAGTAGCAGCCTGCAAGCTGCAAATCAGTTAAATTTACCCTGTGCCATTGCCAATAGTAGAGTCGCTGGTGCTTTCTCTCGCAGTGTTGATTACTACAGCTCACTGTCCTCTGGTTCAAGGGACTTCTACATTTCACATACATCTCTTAATATACGAGGCAGTTCAATCTTTAATTGCCCCTTCCGTTGGTTGGCTCCACGTGTGTGCATGGACCCACCACTGGTGACTTCTTCTACTATACTGTGCATTATTTTGTTACCCGATGTAATAGTCTAGTTGCAAATGACATTTAACATCATATAGGCCAGCACAGAGAAAGTAATTTTGTGAGATCCTTAAAAATGTGCAATATTAAATGTTCTAATACATATACACAACGTTGTTTAACATACCTACCAGTGCACACTGATCAACCAGCATATGTGTGGACTGCTATGACGAAATCTCGTGCTTTTGTTTGCATTGGCCCCACTCTATGGAACCAACTTCCTCCTATGACTCACTCATAGCTTCAAGCTGGGTGCCTCCCTGCACCCTTTTCGCTGCTTAAAGACGGCCTTATTTTCTCCGGGTCTCTCGCACTGGAAGCACCTCTGATTGGTGTAGCACTGAGAGTGGCACTTGATAAATTTACAGATACAATACAATACGATACAATACGATGCTTCAATGGATGCACTGGAGGCATCTCTGAGGATATCTCTAGTAAAAACCATAATAGAAATTTATGTGCAATTAGTCAGTTAAAATTACATCCCTACAAGAGTAACCCAATTAGTCTGGTAGTTAATTAACGTCCCTACCTTTTCTCTCAGATCGTCCAGCATTGGATGTCGGATGACAGCAGACACACACTCATCCTTAACGATATCCATCTCTGCCGTCACGTTGGGTTCATCGTGAGTGTCGGCAAGGGTCAGGTTAGGCGTCGTGAGGGTCGGTTAGGGTCAGGGTTAGTGTCATTAGAAACCTGGTACCGTCTGGCGTTCGCACAGCATGCCCAAAGATACTGTAACCTTGCCTTATTTTTAACAACCCACCTTCCATTTACGCAGACACAAGAGAAATACTAAAATATGCTAAAATACTTGGTCCGCAGCATCATGAATTAAATACGCTAAAATACACGTTTACCCTAAATTGTACTGCTTTAGAATCTTTCGCTAATTTTACATAATAATTCTGAAACAAGCTCAGCTTGTAACAACCAGACGAGCGATATTACAGGACAAAGTTGGTTGACTACAAATAATACGACTACTTTACAAGCAAATTCTACAATGATCTTTACAGTCAAATTAAGACCACAGGGAGCTCAGAAATCGCCGAAGTAGCGCGCAATGGTTAAATGAATAAAATATAAATAATAATTATAAATTCACTTTAAGGAAAGAGCTTGTCTGGTTCTCTGCAGCGGCTTACAAATAAATAAGTATGAAAATCAAAGCTCAGTAACGGTCATCTCATCACTAAGATTTGCAAATCGTTATATAGCCACAGCTGTTTTGCCTCTTTAGAAAAACTCCCGCAATTAGGCCTACTACGACAAATATCGGACCCGAACCAAAACTCACCTCTCGCCATTCACAGGTCTTCACTCAAAAGCAGAAACATTGCCTTTTCATAAATCCTACCCGGATTCCTTCAATTCCAGCTGCCCCTCTGGCCGTTTCAACACAAGACATCACCCACCTTAGCCGTCCGACTCTGGATAACTGCCCATCCATTTTGTTTGAAGCGCCTTTCAATAAGCTAGTTCCTGTAATTTCTGTTTTTGGGCGCTGTAGAAGTCTCGACTTTCATACAAAACATTTACGCTGGGTCAATTTACATGCTCTGCGATTTACAAGTGGACTCTTCATTTGCAGTTGCAACCGAAGCAGTGAACAATTGCGCCCTATCGGTGACCTTGGACCTCGTTCCGCCAAATCCAACTACTACCTCGCCAAGGTAAAAGGGCTTTGATTTCAGCCAGTGGTCGTCTGGAAAATAACTGCTGTCGCAACTTGGAATGTGAAGGACGGAAGGATGGGTTAGTAGTAGGTGGAAGGCAGGGTGGCCACAGAAATATGATTTCAAAATTCTCCAAGTTTTCCAGTCATATTTTTATTTTCCAGAGCACATTTTAATCACTTTCCTATTAATTCATTCCGGAGATTTATATAGCGCCTCTTCAAGAAGCCTACCAAAGGCGCTCCAATATATAGGCCTAAAGATTAAAAGTTACAAAACGCTGAGTGGCCTCCTCTCCTTATAGCTGCACATTTAGCCTCTAACTCCTTCATCTCATGCTCTAGGCACAGCACTGTCTGCATCTCCAGTCAGCTTGGCTTTCCCCACTTTGAGATCTTTGCTGCACAGACAATTAAATAACAACATACTGGGACTGGTTGTATTGAACAGCGTTAGCAAGACCTTGAGGCAATCACATACCTAATTTCTTGCACAAAGAAATCATGCCAAAACAGGCGTTAAATATATTTATCGATCTGAACAAATTCCCCTAGTGATGGAGGAATTCCCAGTTTTGAGAGTTTTCCCCGAGTTAAGGAAAACTGGGAATTTCTTGTTTTCCAGAGTTGTGGCCACGCTGGAAGGACACAGGAAGAGAGGAGGTAGATGAAGATGGACATAGACGAATATACATAATATGTATGTGCATGCACGTATCTCTACGTCCGTCTCGACAGAGCATGCATAATTTACACAAGTATGCATGCATGCAAGTACAAATGTACGTATTTAGCATGTATGTACATGTGTATATTGTTATAGGTCCCTCCCAAAACACAATGATTCTCACCAAACAACTTTGTAAATAAAGTAATTTATTCCCATTTCATTAGGTTTTCAACCAAACATAAACATAAACATTCAGTGTAAAACAACCAACATAAACCTTTGTACACACTGAATAATTATGACAATTGCTATAGCATTATCAATAGCAAGATAACAAGTATGTTTTACACAACACACGCAAAAGACGACAGCACACACACGCACGCATGCCAACACAAACGAGACGACAACACACCCACAACACACACAAGAGACGACAACACACCCACACCCCACAAGAGACGACAACACCCCACAAGAGACGACACACACACACACACACCCCACAAGATATGACAACACACACACGCCCCACAAGAGAGACAACACACACACGCCCCACAAGAGACGACAACACACACACACCCGCACAAGAGACGACAACACACACACACCCGCACAAGAGACGACACCCCACAAGAGACAACACACAACCCACAAGACAAAATACACATACACAGAAATACACAAACAAGACAACTCATGCACCACACACAAACAACAAAACACAACCACACGACAACACAACACCCACGTACATCATATAAAATCACACACACCCACTGTCAAACTCAGCCGAACAGCAGCTAGATAAAAATAAGTATATCTATCCATCACAACAAATTTCCTGCACCGCAAATCACACACACAAACTGTAAAATGCGACTATGCACATAATCTAGACAGACAGCCTAGAATCAGTTTTTGCAGGCGATTTTTTGTCGTCCATCACCACATCACGCAACCCAAGACGCACCTCAATCATAAACATACAAATCACACAATGTTGTTCCGAGACTCTCAAGTGGCGCTATATAAATGTCTTGTTACATTACATTACATTACAGTACTACATTACATTACAGTACTACATTACATTACATTACAAATGCGATCGTATGCATAATCTTCGACCGACAGCTAACAAATACAATCAAAATGGAAAACAAACTCAGTTGAACAGAAGCAATTAACGAAACAGACGATTTTTTTATCCGTCTACCGCCAAATCACACAACCTATCGCTTCTTTTTACTTTTCCGTTTCTCACGGTCTGTACAAAGTACCTCCACCTTAGTGAACAGGTCCGTGGTCTTCGGACGTTCGTGAATGTCTATTTTGTACACATAGTCCGAATGTGTCTTACAATATCCATTTACGAAGAACCAGCTGTGATCTGGTTTACCAATCGTGCACACACCGCACCGCACGTTACAGCCACCCTTCTCCATTATCTTCCGCTTGAGGAGAACTCTCCACCCACTTTTCGGATCGCTCTTCGTCTCCGGCGTAATCAGACCAATCTCCTCAGAATCCAGATCGAAGCTGAAGGTCATGCGACTGCAAATGCACACAGAAATGGTAATGATTAGACCCGGCTTCAGAAACTTGTTATGTATAAAAATACAGACCACAGGTCTCATGGCATGCATGCCATAAGTGGCATGTGTACAAATTTTTTTGGGCACACGCAATTCAGAGCATATTCCAAAATGTCACACTTCAAAATACACACCTCACTCTAGGAATCCACGGTTATGACCTGCAGACATGCAGTCACCATATCACCGATTGCCACCATAGCACCGTGCCGACTCCTCCGCTTTACCTTCCAGGATTCTGACCTGGCACCAGAACACACAGGCAAGCCAGGCTATTGCAGACTTGATTCAACATAGCACTGGTGAATAAGCTGGTTTTCCTGAAGTGGCTTTTGTGGGTGCCGAGAAAAAGATTTACATTGCATTACATCATTCAGTAAACATCGCTGAACCAATTTTCATTACATCAGAATCTGTTATACTTAAATGTGTTCACGGAGTCGGTGGTGCAGCAGTAGCAAAATTATAAATAAAAACCATAAAAAGAAATTAGCACAATAGAAGCCATCAGACTAGATTAAGATTAGATTAGGATGTTCACCTATAGCATTTCGGAGCTGGCACCAATTCTTCGGAAGACGGCACAGATTCTTCTTCGGAAGACCTGGGAGACGGCACAGATTCTTCTTCGGAAGACGGCACAGATTCTTCTTCGGAAGACGGCACAGATTCTTCTTCGGAAGACGGCACGGATTCTTCGTGAAACCTGCAAGATAAAAACCACTTGTGTAGTGCAATTTCGCAACTCTCGCACCGTTCCATTATTATAATGCACACAGCAACAATTCATGATCGCTTCTAAGCAACTCCCGAAAACAACACTGCAACCCTTTTCTAGTCTTTCATTCTGTCAACATTTGCTTCCAATACCCATTACCTCAAAATCAGCTTCCAGTAACTAAATACCACTTTCGGGAGGTAATTTCGTTACATTCCATCAAGTTAACAAACTGCTCTACAAGTGCCAATGAGCACGACATTTCTAACAAAAATAACACTACTGAATTGACAAAATTATAGACAGGTGCCTGGCTACCTGACTGCTGCTGCCCGTGCGAAGCCCTCGACGGTGGGAGAGCTGGGCAAGCGATCTCGGACCTCTGCAATGCCAACATCTGCCTATAATCAAAGAAGAAGAAATGAGAAATGAAGAACCTTCCTCTTCAGATCAGATACAGAACAAATATTCAGATGCCAAGTCATAACATTCACAACCCTTTGCTCACATTACGAAACATCACATAGGCTAGCACAGAGAATGCTTAATTTGCTCTACAAGAGGAACTATATAAATGTTTGACCACGATTATGACTTCCCCATTAAAGGATGAATAAAAATATTTATCAACCAATCAATTGATCAAATATTTGACAGCCTGTTCCAGACAACCAGCCCACTCTACATCTGCCAACTCTTCCACCACATCAACCTCAACCACTCGCCCCAAATATGCACGGCATTAGTAAAGTTCTGCAAGGACAGTAGATACTCGTGAAGTTATGGAAGCTGTGAATTCAGACGATTTTCTGCATTTGCCACGATTCCATAAACTTCCCCAAATGCCGTGAATTCCAATGTCCCCAAT
This sequence comes from Aporrectodea caliginosa, assembly GCA_020284085.1. NCBI lineage: Eukaryota > Metazoa > Annelida > Clitellata > Crassiclitellata > Lumbricidae > Aporrectodea > Aporrectodea caliginosa. The sequence continues at coordinate 921,926 of JACEVL010000496.1, read as the reverse complement.
GTCCAAAACTGATTTAAGCAACGCAACAAATTACCACGACTTTCTGTTCCAGCAGACGTCGCGACCTACGGAGTGGTTGTCGTATTCCACCTCCACCTGGCACCGCATTCACAGATTCTAAAAAAAATCAAGCAGTCTGTCAGCACGCAACAATACATACACTGCTTTGTTCACTGAAGACATACTTAAACGAAGCATAGTAATCAGATTACAGTTTAGGCATTACTGACTATAATAGGCATTGAAGGGTGAAATCAAAAGTAACCGAGTTCCATTGCAACATTTCACGACCACAGTCTCAACAGAATGGCTCGGCTACTTTCCACGAGCCACATAACTCGAAGAACTTTGGCCTTAAACGTTTAAGTTCAGCATTAACCTCCATCGATAAAAGAAGAGAAACGAAGGACAAGTAGGAACTTATCACAAACAAAATGTAAAGAATAAAGAAAAAGCAACATGTTGGCCCCACCTGACCTTACTCACCAATTAGCATAGCACATCGTCCTCATTAAGTTAGCCATTGAGACAATCAAATCAATGAATCGTTCGACCAATCACTCAAGCCAGTCATCCAAATCAACCAGTAAGGGAATCAGTCACAATCAAGTTGACCAAACCAGTAAACCAATCATTCAGTTAATCAAAAAACAATCCAGTCAACAAAATCAATCAATTCAATCAGCCACTTAGTCATCTATCTGACAGCCAATCATAGAGATGATTAAGTCAGCCATTTATTTAGTCAGCTATCCACACATCCAATCAATCATGGCTATCATCCAGCACGGACACTGACCTGGGCGGGCATCCGCGTCACGGCGGGCATCCGCGGCACGGCGGGCATCCGCGGAACGGCGGGCACGGCGGGCATCCGCGGCACGGCGGGCATCCGCGGGCATCACGGCGGGCATCCGCGGGCGGGCATCCGCGGCACGGCGGGCATCCGCGTCACGGCGGGCATCCTCGGCACGGCGGGCATCCTCGTCTCGGCAGGCATCCTCGTCTCGGCGGGCATCCTCGTCACGGCCGTTGGGAGAGACCCCTTCACCTGTAACAAAACATCAACATACCATTTCTATCATCTGTATTCAATTGAAAGAGCAACTCCTCCCAAACACATCTTCAACAAAGCAAATTACGTAAACAACTACAACGGAATCAGTTAAAAAAATAAGAAACAATTTGTTTGGATAGAGAAGAATGGCAAGGATCCTGCTGCCGATGCAAACGAGCACAATTGTCCAAATACCATCACTAAAAATACCATCAGTTGATGGAGCAATAGATACCGCAGTCCCGTCAGCTAGCCCGAGAGGCAGCCATGGATTTGAAGCGTTAGCAACTTTATTTTCTTAGCCTCAGCATACGAGGGCAGGTGGCCAGTTCTCTCCCTATCTCATTTTCCCAGCGACAATGCGTGGTCAGCATACTCGTTATAGCAGAGTCGACTACATGGTGCAGGTGGAACAGAAATCTCAACACAGATTTCTGAGCTGGCGGGGATTTGAACCCCGATCTCTCGGTTGACAGTCAGAAGGCTAACCACTAGACACTATCATGCATCCACTGACCGAACAAATGGCCGACGTCACATTGCTCTTCCTCAGGTACATTGCAATCATCTGCCACCTGTTAACAAACAAAACATCATTGCACTCCTCAACAGTTAAGCAAGTAAGTAAATTCTTTATTATACCAGCTACCAGACCACAGTCTGGTATTGTATTGTATTGTATTGGAACCCACAACCCTCCAGCTGCAAGGCACCGAACATACCCCTACACCACCGCGCCCCAGTTGTATTGTGTTTTATTGTACTCCACGTTTATATTGCGACCGAGCCACCCGCAGTAAAGATCCGAGAAATTAATCTCCGATAAGCCGACCGACCGGGAATCGAATCCTGGCCGCCAGCGTGGGATTCCCGGTCGGTCGGCGTGGCGAGCGAGCTACCAACCCACTCGGCCACTCAGGACCCTTTTTTTTACTCTGGTGTCCCTACATCTGAAATAGCATTAAAGGTAATAAATGTACCATAATCACTCTCCATATTAGCATGGCCTATTCAAAACATGGCCCAGATTTCTCAGACGCACAGCATTAGAGACCTGTCAGCTACGTAACAGAGTTTTTCAAAAGTAGAATTATCACTGGGGAGGTATTGTAGATGGATGGATCAACCTGCCTCAATACAATGAACCACATTAAACACAATCTGTTAATCATTGCTGTTGGCGACTGCGCATTTTATGGTCACAGGTCGAAGAGAGATTAGTGCGTCTGGCATAAAATGCAACATCTAAAATATTTATTCGATTCCTTTAACACCAAAGCAATACAGATCACAACAGATGCCAAGAGCCAACAAAAGCCCACGAACAAAGTCAACTAAATTCGCTTTCCCTTGTACTCCAATAAATATTCGTCCATTTCAGATATTACAAGCCGTCAGAAATGTAGCTTGTTTACAAATCATGATTACAGCTTGTGTAACATGGTCTAGGCCCTTGGCCCACAAGAAAATAGTTTACTGAAGCTCACAAATCATTCAGAAAAACATTTAAAAAAATCACTTGTATAATTCTTATACAATACAATACATCGGTCATTAACTCACCCGTTTCAGTTGTACCAACTGGTCGAGGAGTTGCTCTTCTTCCTGCTCTGCATTTTTTACTTCTAGAATCGCCTCTACGTGACGCCTTTCAAACGAATCCAGTCTGGCCTTCGCGCTGGCCGTTTGGCTCTCGACCTCTGTCAGCCTTCGCCGAAGGGCCACTTTGTCCTGCTTTTTCTTGTCGAGTTTTTCGGTCGTTGCCAAGGCAACCTTTGCCTTGAGCTCTTCTAACTTTTTCTTCGTTCCCTCTGCCTGGTTTTTGATAGAATCAGTCATCAGCAAGAACATCAGGTTAAGTTCATCAGATTCTCAGTAATTAATTATCATTAGAATTAACAGCATATAGACTTCCCCTCATGTACTGCACCTCCTGCTTGGAACAATCTTCCTTCAACACTTCAACGATGGGCTGTATTATTTCCCAGTCACTTCTAAAAGGTAATTTTTAAATGTCTCCCTACATTACACAAACCTACTTCCACAAAGTTTAAATCAACTTCAAATTGCATCTTCAAGGTGTATCTAAATATTTACTAAGCTCCAATTATCTAACGATATGCAACAATGACTGATGTTGCCGCCAGATGGATTGCTTGAAAGAACGATTTCTCACCTCCAGAACTTTTTTTTCTAGTTCAGCTTGTCTTCTACTTTTTTCTACCAACTGGAAACTGAAAGAAACAAACATCCAAACTCAATCAAGCAACCAATCAATTTAATTCACACAATCAATCATTAGTTAAACAACCAATCGAATAAGTTGTCAAAACCCATGAAATATGCAAGTTCATTCATTCAAAGCAATTACATAGCTACTGCACTATATACCTATTCAGGCTTTCCCAGTGCAACTCATAGATCAGAAGCCAGATTATTCCACATGGTAGGCCCGGCCCAACCACTGAAAAAGCTCGACGTTGCACCTCTGGAGGGTATGCAAAGCGAACAAGTTCACCCGAGATGCAGAACGAAGGCCAGCCAAACCTATGTGGGGCAAAGAGCTCCGGCTAATACACAGAGGCACTGACCGTCTAGCGCCAGCAGACCCAGACCAAATCCTAAATTCAATACAGTGCAGAACCAGATTCATATCAATCATTCACCATTTGAAAGAGTAATATTTTTTAACGTTCTCATCAATTCTCACCTTAACTGCTGCGCCTTTTCTTTTGCACTTGCTGTTTCCGTCCTAAAGCAAAACAATGGTTGCTTATCACCTCCGCTTTCAACTTAAACGATGCAGACAAAGGACAACTAGATCCTTTGTCTCAGTTCATTCCCACAACAGATTTCATCTTCATCAATTCAATACAAGGAAGAATTCATCTTCTACAGATGTTAATTCCATCATCGTTAAAACGCGCCTCCCAGAAGAAATAAATACCACTGCACGGATCCCAATATATTTTACGAAATTAGTTTTAGAACTATATCTCAATACCTGTGATTCAAACACCATTAAACGATTTAAAATTATCAGCAACACGTCATTTCAAATGCTGGGCTCAATCACAGCACACAAGGAGAATGCACACATAGATCTTCAGTTAAACACTCAAAAATTACTCAGAAACAATTGCTTACCGAGATGCATGCAATTCTTCTTTCAACTGCGTCACTTCGTTCCTATCAAACAGATTAAACAAGATATGCACAGTAAAGTACATTTAATTAAATTCTAATCACTTATCAGACAATCTCCATCAGCATCCCAGACCACAGGCTTGTTCTGGATCCATCAGCAATCCAGAGTTTAATGACCTCTTATCAGCAACAACGGTAATTGAAATCAACAGAAATCAGTTCACATAATTATTAAACTAATAATTAAGGCTGTCATTCTAGAAATACCTTATATTTATATCAGCCAGCTCAGCAGAAAAACTCGCCAAGTAATGCACTGTAAATCATATGCACCCACAAACTCGCACTTAACAATTCATTAATTTAGATAGAAATTGAGAAGCACACGAGTGGCACTTGACTATGCTAGATCTCGTCGTCCAAAAGGCTTTTAAATTTTCAAACAAAATAGAAAAATTGCAACAGATATTTATAAACCATAGAGCTTCCTGAACTTGAGGACTTGATCAAGGCCCCAAACACAAAGAGGGACTGCCCAATCAGAAGGTCGAACCCATGCTCAGAGTCACAGGCAGAGTGCTCTATCCCTTAGTTTAGACCATTGTGCCACACAATGATCAGGCTTTATTTTTTAATCAAAACACTTTTCCAACAACTTAAGACAAAGACTCGAGAGCGACAGAGGACCCACAGCAACTGCAATCAACCACAAACAGTTCTTTACAACCGACGCCCATCAGCAGTTGAAGCCAAACAGATCAAAAAAGCTCCATTACACACAATTGGAGAAGCAGACAGAGACAACAGCAACCACAACAACTGCAGCAAAGACATGGTCACAGATAGGATCGAGCACTTGCCTTGCAACACGGAGAGTATGGGTTCGAGCCACTTACCCCTAGACGGTCACCTGAGCAAGTCTTTCACTCACATTTACTCAGCGACATAGATTGACAACTGGTTCTTAGATAGCACCACAAAACAAATATTATTTAAGAACAAAACTTGCAAGCAACTGGTGAGCAAGAATAACAGCAACGCACTCTAGCAGCTTGAATTGAGCAAGAAGTTATGAACGTACCGAGCCCTCTCCAACTCTTCTGCGTCACATTTCAAGCTAAGAGCTGTAATATGTCAAAAATAATCTTTGTCGGCAGCAACGGCCCATGTTGTCATAAGCTGCCATTAAACTCTGGATCCATCCATCATGCTCTTTAACCGGCTAATTTCTTCTAAAAGAATTGCCTCTTCCCTTTGCAGGGCATCCCGCTGCGTGGCCAACTCGCTGTCTCAGGGGAGAGACCTCCGCCTCTAGTCTGAAGTTCTGGAAAAAAGAATAAGAAATACAGGATGCAAACAAAAACACAGCTACAACTACCAACTCTGAATCAGTAGCAAGACAACGAAAGCAGTTGTAAGCACGGACATATTCTGATAAAGCCACACACCCAACATACTCACTCACATAAAACTAGTCCATTATACCCTGCTTTGGTTGGCAACATCACCAACGATCAATCTACTCATTACCTCGGTGAAATTAAGCTTATAAATCCAATAAACTCACAGCTTCATCAGAAGCAATCAGCTAATTTAACAACCAAAAGAACTCTGTATATAGTGCAAGCTGCTCTGGGAATATCTCAGGCACTTTGCTGTCAATTGTCAATCCCAATGCCTAGGCCTTTTCACCTTTTCTTATTCTTATACCAATACATTTAACCTGCATGTACCTCAGCTGCGGTTTGCTAGCTCCGATTGGTTCTATATATACATTATATATATACTGACATGATTCGGATCTTTATATAGTTTGATCTTAAATCTTCCAGCCTAGACATATTTACGTTGACCTTTTCAGCCAACCTCATACCGTAACAAGTTAACCTTGAACCATGACTTTAAAACTTGACCTCATACCTTGGTTTAGAGTTCTCGAATGCGTCGATTCTTGTCGCACTTCAGCAACTGGAACTCCTCCTCCTTCTTAGTCAGCTTAGCTGCAGTCTCCATCTTTGTCTGGAAGCACATGGAAAACATACAAAATGCCATACACCTCGACATCACTGACGTTTTCGATAGCACCACCACCCCTCCCCTCACCACAAGATTTAGAATTATCATAGCCACAAGCAACAATTTCCTATGTTAACAAAATTGTTCTTGTTCCATGATCCTTCAGTCTGTCATTACTCTCTTAATTCACCAACGCATCATGTTGGCATCCATAATGACTGTTCACGTAATAAGTCACAAACATAAAACCAATAGTAACTAGAGGAAAAGATGGGAAGCAAAGAGAGAGACATACAGTGAGAGCTAGACAGGCGGACAGAGGCGTCACATTTCAGTTGTAAAGAGGATGAATTTGGCCTCACTGACCTTATTTAGCTCCTGGCGGAGAATCGTGGTAGAGGTGACCGAGGACCCTTGTTCTGCCTGCGACTCCTGTACACAACAAACCACTGCAAATACAATGCAGTATGACTCGACAGTCTAAACAGTCGGCGTCCAATCACTTTCTATCAGAAAAACTCAAAATGAACCAAGCATCACGAGGACTTGGATCGAAGGTTCTGCTCCAGACATGTTTTCAAAGCAGTATCTTATGAAACAATTGCAATGACAAACGAAAAGGAGGAGGAGGAAAAGGAGTAGTGAGAGAAGCATCAGGAGTAGTAGGAGGAATAATAGGAGTAGCAGGCGAGTAGTAGTAGGAGTAGTAGGAATAGCAAGAGGGAGAAGGAGGAGTAGCAGAAAGAGTTTTACAAGAAGGCGACGATAACAAGTAGGAGGAAAAGCAGGAGGAGAAAAGAAGGGGAGGAGATAAAGTAGTAGTAGGAGTAGGTGGAGGGTAGTAGGAGCAGCAAGAGAAAGAGTAGGAGTAGCAGTAAAACGACCAGGACAAGAGGAGTAGTAGTAGGAGCAGAAGCTGGAAGAGGCAAAGAACAAGGACGATGAGAAGAAGGTGGAGAAGGAAAAATAATGAATAGGAGGAAAGAGAAGATGTTGAAGCAGGAGGAATAGGAGAAGCAGGTCGAGGAGTTAGTAGTATTAGTCATAGGTGAAACTGGAGTAGCACGAGGGCAAGGAGAAGAAGCAGGAATAGAAGGAGTAGTAGTATGACCAGGAGGAGTTAGCAGTAGTATGAGCAGTAGGAGTAGCAGTGCCCACCTCCCACACCGAATGACAGCAAAGTGCCCACCTCCCATACAGAATGACAACAAAGTGCCCACCTCCCATACAGAATGACAACAAAGTGCCCACCTCCCATACAGAATGACAACAAAGTGCCCTCCTCCCATACAGAATGACAACAAAGTGCCCACCTCCCATACAGAATGACAACAAAGTGCCCACCTCCCATACAGAATGATAACAAAGTGCCCACCTCCCATACAGAATGAGAACAAAGTGCCCACCTCCCATACAGAATGACAACAAAGTGCCCACCTCCCATACAAGACTGTCCTGTTCGACCGGGGTTGGGCTGGGAGCGCTTCTGAGTAGGCATCCTTGAAGGGGCGCTATATAAATTTTCTGAAATAAATAAATACAGAATGACAACAAAGTGCCCACCTCCCATACAGAATGATGCCAATCTGATCCAATGACTTCTATAACTAATCTAATTTCATCCAATGACTTGTATAGTGCTGTTCTCATGATGAACAAAACATCAATTGATGGTCACTTCAAGGGAAATTGCAATCAAAATCATAATCCAATGGAGAAACGAGGTTGAAATCCAAAAGGTCAGAGGGTCAAATTGTCAAAGTGCAAACCTTTTCGGTCAGCTGCTCCAATAGTCGACCACTCTTCGATCTCTCTAGTCTCTACGTCAGCATCAATTCTTGACTGCGCCAGTTGTTTCTGAATATAAAAAAAATCAGTCAACAATTCAATAACAGAATTTCGATATTGCCCTTCTTCCAAAGTTAAGAAGTGCACACCATCATAGACAGAACATCGACGACGCAGAGCAATTGCGAGTGAAGGATTGCCCAAGGTCCCTAGAGTAACTGCATCGGGCAAGGCTCGAGCCCGTACTCTCCGTGTTACAGGCCCAGTCCTCTAACCAATAGGCCACCCCGCCCCACAATCAAATCAACTGTACTCCACCATCATGTTCTTCTCCCTCCTCTTCTACTTAACTTATTGTTTGCCAAACTGTACCATTTCCCAAACAGGAGCACATTAGTGCATGCTATAAATACACATGCAAAGTAAAATACTCATTCAAACTTACAATTTGTTTGCTCATGAAAACAGATGCAGACAAACACTAAGTCAGACCATTACAGTTTTTAGTTTTCTCTGCGACTCATCATTAAAGTGGCCGCCACAGACAGCAAGAGAAACGGGAGATAGAATTAAAAATGGTGGAACACGCACCTCAAGAGTGATGATCAGCTCCAAGTTTCCTGTCTCGTTTAGGCTCTCCATCTCGGCTCGCTCAAGGTCATTCTTAAAATAAAACGAAACGACTCATTGAATGGGTCTACAGACAATAAACTGGCACTGCATCCTCAGAAACACCATTTGTCTCATCGAAAAAGTCAAACTAGTTCAACCATTTCAACAAGCACAAAGCACAAAGTGCAATGGTTAACGTGCTGGACTTTCAAATCCCCAAAATTTTTGTTCGAGATGCACCTGCACCCCAAACTATAACGAGTACACCGACCGTACACATTTGGTGGGAAGACGAGACAGTGAGGGAGACCACTGGCCACCCACCCTTATATGCCAAGGCTAAGAAAATGAGGTCACCAACACTTTAATCTAGCCGCGAGGCCTCACAGCTAGCTAATAGGACGGTTCTCTTCTTCTAAGAAATCTTTATTCAGAGAGTGTGTCAAGTTGCAGTTAGGTACCTGTTTGGTTTGCAGGTTATATATCAGCAGATCCTTGTCCTTCAGAATGGACTCGAAGTCTGTAGAAGCCATGTCCTTCTCCTTCAACAGATGCTGGTTTCGATTCTCCGCCAAAGTGAGTTTGTCCTCGGTAATTCGGATTTGCTGCAAAAGAAATTACATTGCATCTAGATCAGATGAATAGATAGGAAAACAGCAGGTAAGACATTGCCATATTAACGACTGCTTCAATGCAAAAACTGCATTCCAAAATCAAAATATTCTGGACAGAACCAGTCCAAATCAGCGAGGTCCTAAAAGACTAAGATACACAAGGTCTTTGTTGATCAAATAGCACAGCAAAGAATGAAAGCATCAAAATGTTCTGTCTTATGATAATCTGAAATTCTGTAATAAATTCTGTTTCCATCAGCCTGTAGACAAACATCATATCCTAACCTTAATGTTAGAAGCAAGATCGATACAGTTAACTGCCGACATATAACGGCGCTATAGAAGTCGTTAGATTAGACTCAACATGTAAACAGTAGAAAGGACATACTGTGAGCTGTAATATGCCAAAAATAATCTTTGTCGGCGGCAACGGCCTATGTTGTCATAAGCTGCCGTTAAACTGTGGATCCATCCATCTTGTAGATGAGCTACTGTGTGCTGATTTCGCATCATCATGCCGAGACGGTCGTTTGAAAATGACAACTGAAATCCAATAGCACAGATCAACTTTTTATCATGAAACACAGAAAAGATCAGCCAGCAAGATCAACTGTTAAGATCACGATCAACTGTTAGAAGACCCTCAAGATCAGCTGTCGATCCTGGAGATCAACTGTTAAGATCCTCTATCGAGATCAACTGTCAAGATACCCAAGATCAACTGTTAAGATACCTTGGTCTATGTCACTTCAAGTAAAGAAAGATAGCAAACAGTTTTTTTCAAACACTAAGACGTGTTTGATAGATCTGCAACCCTTGTTATAATAATTAGAGATTCCTTACAGTTAGGACGAGATGGACAATATCACATATCGGACATACAATCGGAATGCTCACCTCGGATGAAAGTTTTACACCAATCATCGTCGAAATGACGGCGTCATTAAATAAACGATATTAAGTAAGTCAAGGTTCTGCAATCAGACAAAACCATACATTTAAGTAAGAACTCATTCTACCAAAATATAGCATAAATTACAGGAATTACTTTACCTCCATTCATTCATGTAAGCTGAAGTTATATACTTATACAGCTTATAGGAATTTCTTTCATGTAATTACAGCTGAAAGCATAGGTGTTAACACTTAAGCATTTGGGAGGGGGTGTTCATATCCTGTTTGTAGGCCATTGAGCTGGCAACAGACGAATCCCAAGATCCTGGACACATGGCCACTGCATCACAGGAGTTGCCGTTTACATCTCAGCCTACGTCACCGCACCAGATGTAATCCATAGGTAGGACCACTTCAGTATTGGTTACAATCTAATCAATCCATTCATTACAAGTTCTCCTCTGCAATTTCTTACACATTCCATCATTTACTCTAAAGCCTCTGGTGTGCACTGCGAGAGGCGCTTTATAATTTTAACATTAAATAGATATAGATACAATTTTCATCCAAGAAACGAGAATCTATCACTTACAACGCTCGGCCAATTCGTACAACACGTATTAAAATACAGACGATAAATGCTAATTACAATCATCGGCCACTTACCTTTTGCTTCTGCGTCGGTCATGCTGATAAACAGAAAATTCCTGCAGCAGTTTTATCATGGCAGTTCTTGTCTGTTGTAATGCACTTTCTTCCTCATCAGGAATTGGAGTAATCAACGTGAATGGAGTTGACAGAATCGTTACACAGGCTGACGAGTGGCGAGGAAGCTAAAGAGGAATTACAGCATTCGTTGTCTCACCAAGAACCTAAATTTTACTTTAATTTTAAATTAAACGAGATTTAAATGGACGTCACAAGCCAAGAACACAAACGGCTATCATTAGCAGAGACTTCGATACTCCAGCACCCAACACAACAGTAACAAACCACGAAAAATCGTTTAGCCACTACCTCAAAACCGAAAGCCAATTATCCAACGAAGACAGACCAAGGAGCATAAGCCTCTCATTACAAAGCCACTTACAACCGTCATTAGCTTTTCTTGAACCAGTGCTAAATAAACTTAAGTTATAAATTATAAAGTCCAGTGTAATTGCAAGGAGTGCCATTTCAAGACAGATTGATCAGAGGCTTCCCAACCCAAGACCACGCTTGAACAAAATGGTCTTTATGTACATCTACAAGACCTACATTTGTCGACACCCATGACATCATTCATCCAATCTACCATCCACTCACCACCACATCAAACAGTCGATCCAGCTTTAAATGCCAGTACTCCCCTCATAAGAAAGAACCACGCATCTGCAAAAACCTAGTTCTGAGATAAATGCACAAACGTAAATTGCTTGCTGCCAAGTAGATTCAGGCACTTATAGTTGTGATCTTGGTGTCTAAACATACATATTTAGGGGCAAGGATTCCAATGGAACAAATTGCAAACACTTATCTACCGGAAATTGGCAGCCATTTTCCAAAATGGCCGACCGAAATGAAACTTTGTCGATATCTCAGCTTCTAGCTCACTTAGAGTTGTGATCTTGGTGTCTAAACATACATATTTAAGGGCAAGGATTCCAATGGAACAAATTGCAAACACTTATCTACCGGAAATTGGCAGCCATTTTCCAAAATGGCCGACCGAAATGAAACTTTGTCGATATCTCAGCTTCTAGCTCACTTAGAGTTGTGATCTTGGTGTCTAAACATACATATTTAAGGGCAAGGATTCCAATGGAACAAATTGCAAACACTTATCTACCGGAAATTGGCAGCCATTTTCCAAAATGGCCGACCGAAATAAAACTTTGTCAATATCTTAGCTTCTAGCTCACTTAGAGTTGTGATCTTGGTGTCTAAACATACATATTAAAACAACGCATCTGCATAAAATCGTATTTTATTGTGGAACAATTCAACAATTTGCTCATAGTTCAGTTGAAACAATATTTTAAAATATGTGAAACCAGTTTTGCACAGCTTTAAAAATATTTATATGATTTGAATTTGATCATATCTGACTATAAAAACATAACGAACGTATCACCAGACAGTTGAATCAATCAATTTTACAGATATGCACAATGATTTTACAGATAAACATACAGATATAATTTGCTCGTATGATCTCTATCGTAAAGTGGTTAAAGAGATGAACATTTCATTTACGAAACTTGGCAATGAGGAATGTGAACAGTGTGAAGAATTTTCTATTCATAATGTTTCACACAGCAAAGAAAATTTTTCAGCAGCATGTGACATATGCCAGAAATGGCAGAAGCACATAACTAAAGCTGAAGTTAGTCGTAATGATATCGCATTGATCGTGACAGGCCAATTGATAACAATTCTGCATGTTTTTCTGCTGATTTGCAAAAGATTATTATGTTGCCAAGAATGGAATCTTTTAAGACAGTGATGTTTACTAGGCGAATTATAAGCTTTAATGAAAGCTTTGTCCCTTTGGGGGACAAAGGCATTTGCCATCCAATGGCAGTCTTATGGTATGAAGGCGTGGCTGGGCGTAAAAAAGAAGAAATTATTAGCACCTTCCATAAATTATTTCTTGAACATCGGGACAAAAAGAAAATCACCTTGTGGCTAGATAATTGTAGTGCACAAAACAAGAACTGAGCTTTGTTTACATTTTTCACTTACATTGTGAACAGTACTGAAGTTGCTTGCGAAGAAATTGAAGTCAAATATTTTGAACCTGGCCACACCTTCATGAGTGCTGATTCATTTCATCACCAGGTAGAACATAGCTTGACAAAAACTGGCAAAGTTTACGATTTCTACGATTTTGTTTCATGTGTTCAACGTTCAAATTCGGGTAAGGTAACGGTCAAAACCATGGAGGTATCCGACTTTTGTGATTGGCCCGATTGTTCATCAACTTACAAATTGAACCATACTACTCCTAGACCATATCTTTCTGATATTGTTCAGATTGTTGCGAAGAGAGGAGTGAAGAACCTGGTATACAAAACGGAATTCCATGGCCCCAACATAACTTTGAACTTCTTAATTGCACGTACATGCAAAGTAGGCGTCCAAAAGCCAAATGCAAGAACTGAGGTGAGAGGGATTCCCCGGGCAAAAAAAGATGACATTATTTCTAAACTGACCATCCTGATGCCAGAAAATAGAAGACAATTCTGGCTAGATATTAAGACATCAGATGTTGTGGACCTAATAGATGCAGATTAGTATGTGTTGCCAGAAAATAGAAGACAATTCTGGCTAGATATTAAGACATCAGATGTTGTGGACCTAATAGATGCAGATTAGTATGTGTTGTTCTAGAAATGTCTGATGGCAAGTATCGCCGGTTCGGGGCATGCTCCCGACGGTAATGCGATATAGTAGGGTGAAAGGAATCGATGTGCAATCGAATAACCAGGCGATCTACTTTCGACCTTTTTGGTGCCTTCCCTCTACAATCGGGCTTTGGTCCCACAGCATACCCTGCATCCATGGACATAAGTGCCTGTCTAACCACAAAATCATTTGTTTGCATGAAACCAAGAGTAGTCAAAAAGAAAACCTTACAAACTGCAACATCAGTGCCATCATCACTTTTCAAGAAATATTGATTAGTTTTAGTTCTATTACACATGTATGAACCTTGTGCAGTGTGTCGTGCAACTGGGACACGTTTACAACTGTTAAAAATGTACAGTTTTCGCTCAAACCATGTGAGCTTCCAAAACTCTGAGTTAATTGAAACCCTTCGTGCATCAGACACCTTAGTGGTACATCTTCGTTTACAACTGGTGCACGGTGGTCGAGGTGTGTGATTCTGCGCGTCCGTCTCCATTTTCTGCACTTTCCTTGAGCGTGGTGAGACAGGATTCTTCGGGTTGCACTTTCGTGTCTTGACGACTGCAATTTCTGATGTTGCAGAGGTACCTGTAACGAGATAACAAAATAACAAATTAACAAATTTTTAATTCCATTGTCAATTCTCTAGGTGCTTTGCATGTGTTGGTCCATCAGCTTGGAACTCTCTTCCCCAATCTCTTCGCCTTGAGTTACTAGCCCTATCACCTTCCCAGTTCCGTAGACGCCTTAAGACATTTTTTTTCTCTGACGCAGGCACTGAAGCAGGTCGAGAAGGCGTATATAAATGTTCGATTACAATTACAATTACAATAATTGTCAATTCTTAAAATGCATCACACTTATAAATGTAATTTGCATATTCATTGTTTGCTTGTTTATTAATTTTAGCCACGTATTTTACATGTCGGGACAAAAACAAAGTCAATGCTATAAGGTTAAACTTATTATTCAAATGTCCTGGAACTTAGAGGCATTAATAGTCACACAAAGTACAGAAATAATTATTTCTTCAAGGCAACTTTACATTGACTAAAGTCTTTGTCTAAGTCCTGAAAGTCCTCCAGTCCTTTCTGACATCATATGAACTGTCTTAAGCTCTTACCTATTTGATAGATATCTGGCAAAACAGCGATGTTGAGTGGCCCTATGATGAGTGACACCACTTCGAGTAGCCCCAAGTCTCCTCCAGGACGGTCACTACACCAGGTACAGCAATGACATTGACAGCCTCGCATCTCCAGTCGAAGAGTCACCGACATCTGGTCCGGCAGCGACATCGATGGGCCCCACGTCCATGGACCTGCATTTCCCACTGGGAGGACGCTGATACCCAGAAAAGGCGTATTGTAAATTTCAGAGTTTGGAGTTTTATCTTCTCGCCAACTTCACACACATCGTTGCTCTATTCATTCTTTCCACACTTCTAAAACAAATATAAAATTTATAATGAAGTCTTCAACATGTAATTATATCTTAAACTACAAAATAATGCAGCCACGGGACGAAAGAACCCATAAAATTTAAATGGATGAGCATTCAAATTCAATCAAACTTGCAACAATTAACCACAACAATTACAATTATAGAATAAATTGGAAAACAACTATTTATTTATCAATTCAATAATTTTGATATTTACCAATCTGAATATAATATTGAAAGTAGCCTAAATATGTTACCGTCATATTAAAACGCGAGGTTAGTCGAGTAAGACTAAAAAAATAATCGCACGAGGCCACAATCAAATTCATGATAAATCATTCAAAAACATTGAAAACGTTTGAATTTAACTACACTAGTAATTGTTGTTCAAATTCACTTACCCTCGCGACGTGATAAATGTGAAAAACTCTCACGATGGATTAAAATTATAGTTTAAAAGAAATTAATTATCGGTCGATTCGAATGTAAACATTGTCCGGAAGTATCAACTGCGCATGCGCGTGAGTACGTATCTGCGAAAAACGCTGGCTCTTACTAAGCAAAAACAACGCATGTGAGATACGCTGTTCTTGCTTAGCATCGCATATGATGGCTGCAGATACGTGGTATATACATTTGCTAGTTCTCTATGATAGAATCAAGATAGGTCTTTTTTACTTCCTACCAAGGTGTAAGACCATCAATACATGCAGAAACTGCATCTAACTCAAAACGGCCAAATTTGCAGTTACGTGGTTCTTTCTTATGAGGGCAGAGTACTGGTCCCTGGATTGAAAGCCTATTTTAACCAGTCAGCACTGTTGAATGTCTGTTTGACCCTCCTCTGCCGAGGCAGTCACTGTTTACAGACCTAGAACAATCCATGACTCACAAACAACTGGTGCCATTAATGTTCCGTCTTATGGGTTGTGTGTAGGGCTGTCAAAATGTTAGTAAACTGCAGCCCGGGTACCCGAGAACAACCTGAACGGGGGCCCGTAAGCCCGTCAGGCCGTCAGTAAAACAACCTCCAAATTGGGTATTGATTGCTAGAGACTAGTTAAATTTCGTAATATGTGTGCTACATTGATTGACAGCTGTCACCGGCCAGTCCCGATGGAGGATAGCTTGCATTGGGACACACATTTCCAGTGAGGCACAACATTCTGCAGCCCTAATGAACGGGTCTATTCTGAATGGCGCCGGCATAAACAGCCAATCCCCCTCCGCTGTCGGCGGATTTAGCCTTAGGCCTCCCACCCAGAGTCTATAGGCGTGGAGGGGCGGCTTGTCTGTCCACCCTGCCCTTCTTGGATTTGCTTCTCTCAGACCACACGCGAGCGTGAGAACTGTTCAAAATAATTTCTGCCGGCGTCAACCCCTTTGTACGATGTTGTTAAACTCGGGATCCGCCACACACGTTCATGGCGTACTGTTACGATGTTACAACGTGGCACTCCTCTTGAAATACAATTGCCCCCACGCAAGCAATCTTGGGTTGTAGACTGCCCCCACCACACGCGGCTTGGCTGTACAGGCAACAGCCATCTGCCAGCTATTAAGCCGTTAGACGGTTAGACCGTAATTAAACAATTGGAATGCCTGTTTCAGGCATTATGCCTCTTCCGCGGGCTTTGAAAATTGATTTACCGGCCCGGGCTCAATCGTTCGAACGGGGGCCCGGCAACCCGGGCCCCCGTTGACAGCCCTAGTTGTGTGCACTCTGCTCAACTCTGGAAGCAGGGCAATATAAAGCGCCGTTGTATTGAAATAATTCCAAAAAGAGAGCAAGACAATTACACATCAACGAGTAATCGGCCGCTCATCTAAACACAAAAAAGCTATCATCCAACTTGTCTGTATACTGGCAGTGCCAGTCCCAAGCCTGGATAGAGGAGGCGGGCAATGCTATTATCATTGTTATGATGCAGCATCGTTAAACACCAACAAACCAACCAATTCAACTAGACATCCATTTGAATTGGCTTCCACATCTCAGAAGCTAGATTTCGATGCAACATTTCCCATAATGCATCGCACTCTGAATCACTCTGAACCCCAAACACCACGGTGTCTTTAGTCTTGTCAGACTTACCGGCGATAGGCACATTTCCGCCTCACTGGCAGCTGCTACTGTCGGCGACATGGCCTCGGTACTTCTGTGGTCTTCTGTGCTGGTTGTTCGACCATCTGAAACATATTCGGCATCTCTCAATCACAGAATGCATCGATTACAACCAGTTTCTTTGCCAAAGGGTTTAAACCAACGGAATTTTACATTTCTATTCACTTTTTGCATAACTAAAAGCTCATTTCGGTTACGCAAGTGCAACAAACCGTGGTCAAATGCAAACTGATCGCTCAATGTTGCTATATAGTAATTGTGAAGTCCTTCACTTAAGATTGCTCTGCACCAGAGATTCAGATTTTTGGGTGCTCGATACTGTAGTGTTTAGCGTGCTGGTCCGTCAACCAGTTCAAATCCCAGCCAATGCAGAAATTTGGTTCAAGATTTCTGCTCCGCCTGCGCCCCTACCAACTCCGCTACGAGTACACCGACTGTACACTGTTGGTGGGAAGAGGAGATGGCAAGGTAGAGGACTGTCCACCTACCCTCATAAGCCGAGGCCAAGAAAATGAAGTCACCAACACTTCGTGCCCATGGCTGCTTCAGCGCTAGCTTAAGGGACTGCTTCTTCCTCTCTTGATTCAGACTAACCTCGTACATGCAACAATTTACCAAAAGAAAAGAATAGTTAGAGAATAAATGCAGCAGACGTTGTTTAACAGGTTACAACGTTTTGTTACAAGACTTGCTATAGAAATAAAGGATTGCACTGTACGACGACTGCTGCGAGTCAAAACCCCTCTCCGTACCTTTCGATGACTGCTCCCGAGAAATCCTGTCCAATTCGTCCCTCTCCGACTGCAGCTTCACATAAGCTGAAACATTTTCCAGAAAGGAACAGTCAACACCCACCCTTAGAAACATGCATGCATACAGATATACGTGTACACAGGTGCATACACAGACATACATAGTATGTGGCTGTGTGCTGTATGCATTGCACGTATACATCATCTATGCATATATGTATGTGTGCGTCAATTCATGTCTACATGTATGTATGCATCAGAGCCTTTAAAGAGCCTCAAAAGTGCTGCAAACATCATTTATATTAGACCGATTTTAAACGTGCATTTTAAAGATTTTCACATGCATGCAGTGAAAGACTGCTCCAGATGCGTCCTTAGAGAAATCTCTAACATAAAGCCTATGCCTGCCTGTGAAATTAACACAGGATGCCACTTGGGGTTAAGATTTAAACATCAAAGCCCCAGAGGACAACAGCGTAGTCAGGCTGTTAATAATAATAATAATAATCTTTTCTTCATTGAAGCGCCTGACAAACGCACGGCGCTGTACATTTACATGCTATGCAATTCAAATCTCAACTACTAACAGAACAGACAGCCTGCAATACAACGGCGCTAATAGCAGCCTACAAAGCATATCTGTCCTACGGGGCTCGAACTCGGTACTCTCGCTCTCCATGCCAGCGTGTTATCCAATGCGCTATCGGGCTCCCCAAATGTAGCAGGCAGAAACTGGAGCATTCAGCCTATGTTTTTGTAGAATGCACATTTCTATTTATTTGTTCAGAGAGAAACAAGAGACCAATGAAAAGATAAAGGAGAGAAAAAAGAAGAAAAGATAAACAGGATAGAAGATTAATATAGAAAAAGCAGGAGAGAAGGCAAAGGAATAAGAAGAGAAAGGAGGAGAGAAAGAAGAGAGAAGAAAGAGACATGGATAGAGACAGACCTTGGGCACCCCGATTAATGACCTTCTGCATGTCCTCAACGGCTTTTGCCAACTCCTCGGCTTTTCTTTCCGATTCTTTCCGCTCCACCTAGTGACCAAATCAAATCAACAGATTCAAATTACCCACAGTTCAAACACACAGCATCCTAGGGAAGAGCTAAAGGCTTGCCATTTAACATTACCAACACCGTCGATGTTACTAGCAAACATTTTCAACAATCTTTGACAATATTTCAGAAGTTTATTGCCTTTCTCAACTCTTACGACTTCAAATGCCATCACTCAGTTGGAACAGAAACTGATCATCAAACATCCTGCAGGACGACTGACCGAGGACGACCGACTAACGAAAACTGAACGAGAACGACTGATCGAGGACGACTTATCGAGGACGACTGATCGAGACGACTGATCGAGACGACTGATCGAGACGACTGATCGAGACGACTGATCGAGACGACTGATCGAGATGACTGATCGAGGATGATGATGCAAACGAGCAACTAATGTTCAAATATGCCAAGTAAGAAGCTGAACCTTGACGTTGTCCAGAAGTTTACCTTGGGCAACAAGTTCCTTCCGTTGCTGCAGAGCTGTAATATGCCAAAAATAATCTTTGTCGGCGGCAACGGCCTATGTTGTCATAAGCTGCCGTTAAACTGTGGATCCATCCATTCCGTTGCTGCTTCACCATATCAATGTGGTCTCCTACTGCCTACAATTACAAAATATCCGCAGCTCTTCAGATTTCAATAACAGAAGACCAGAACCAATCCCTGAAGCCATGGGTTTGCAAGCTTTTTATTGGCTGGACCGCAACAATATTTTGTAGCAAGTGGCAGGCCAGTTTGCTGAAGATGCCCGAGCAAAATCGGGGTAGAGGTTTCGGAGATGGCTTGGTGAGCCCATCCCCAGAAATTATTTTACAAAACCAACTCTTAAATGGCACATTTTGTTAAGATATAGTGCACTTTAAGTTACAAAAGAGCTCTATCAAGACTTAGTATTCTGAGTGTTCTCATGCATACATATACACATGCATACAACAACGTCAATTTCCGTTTTGCAGTTGTTGCAAGCATGGTCTTACATCATCAAAACCTGGCTAAATTTCTCTCCCATAGCTTAAATACTGTCTACTGGTATTGTGCATGCGTCACCTATTGCTAGACTAAGACCATGACTTTTGCAGTGTATATATATTGTTGTATGCAACGGAGGGAGACGACAATAACACAGTATCTTAAAATAACACTATATTTTCAAATGTCATATACAACCTGGTCGAAAGTAAGCGTCAGTATCTTCGAACGTGTCACTTTCTGTTGCCACTGGCTTGTTCCTAACAAACTGCGTATCAACTCCCTTGGTCCAATGCTGACAGAAAATTGACAGCATTTAAGTAGTCGACTATTTCTAAGAAAAGCTTTAACTAACGCCAGCGGCCACAGGTCTGAAGGACAATAATTATGTCAAACTCAGTGCCAATCCTTTTCGCATCTCCTATATTATATAGGCAGACAATACTGCCACACCTACTTTAAACTGGCCAAGCAGAACGTCGCCGGCCAGTGCTAAACTCGGTTCCAATCCTTTTACGCATGTCTTACATGGACAAGACCATAATATTATACTGCCACACCTACTTATAAACTGGTCAAGCAGAACATGGCTAGTCAAGTCTGTCTACGTTTTAGGAACATGCATCAATATTCCACTTATTTCACCATGTAAGATAGCTTTAGGTATGGCAGCACTATGTAGCAATGTTGCCGAAGGAACACCCCTTGTACGGCCGCTGATATTAGCAACACCATCATAACCTTCCCCTACCATGACACATGCATCGAGACCGACAGCAAAAAGCTGCTGCTTGCTGAGTGTGACAATAACATTATGTCACGCGTTTGGACGAAAGTTATAAATTGTTCTTTTACCACATGGGGGTCATTGCATAATGGGGGACTCTGTAGAATAGGTGGTGCCAGGATGGTATGTGGGTAGGCTACCCGAGGTAAAATTGTGTGCATTTTGCTTTGCTGTGTTTATTTACGCAAACTTGATGGATGTTTCGTCGAGTAGAAATGCCTACTAACTGATGCGTGCTAAAACGCAAAGGAAAAGGAGGTCATAAGTTTCTAAAGATAGCCATTGGAGACGGCAGTGAATTGCAGCAATAAAACGTGATAAATGACATCCTACAAACCACTACGAAACGTGTTGAGGCTTCGGCTGTCCCAAAGCAGTTTGCTTGGACTCCACAACCTTCTGTTCAAGCCTTGTTTAGAACAACACGACTAAAGACTCGATGCAATAAAATAGGGGAAAAAATCACTTGGAAGTTTCTGACAGTAAAACAACAATCTTAGCATGGAAATGAATTAACTGTTAGATTGGCAGTGGAAGTAGTTTCAGAGTCTACACTTTCTAGCAGCAAACAGCTGATCGATACCGAGGCTCAGACAGTGGATGAAGCCGTACAAACAGCTCATGCATCTGTCCAAACTTCAGAAAAGCATTCAAGTGGCATCATTAGGGTTGGTGTCACCCAGTGCGGTAACTCAAGTGTCACCCCATGGACCTTCTCCCTTGACAGACAGAATCCTTAGCAATGTTTTTTGCACTGGTGTTACTCGTAAATCGTAATTCCTGTATATAACAGAATGTAATGGTTATAATTAATGACATAAACAACTAGCAGAATTAAAATTTACAAATGCATATTTGTTTGATTTTCTATTTTAATCATTTAAACATCAGATCAGCAGTTGCATCATTACAAATCAAATTAGCAAATATAAATATAATGTTTTACCTATGGAGGGCAATGAAGGGGCCTGCAGCTTATACAGGCATCATTATAAAATAATGTTCAAAGAATACCGAAATTTATATAAAAACTAGATATACGACAAACTTTGAACTGAGCATGATGTTTGGTGTGTGTGAAAGTCCGGTGTATAATGTATTTTGTACATGGATTCACTTCATGTCACTTCAGTGGCGGGAGCTGAATTTGTAGCCTGAGGATGATTTGGTGAATTTGTTATGCCTTCCGATGTCCGGAGAAAGTTCCCAAAAACATGTGTTGTATTAGATGGAACTGAAAGCCCTGTAAAAGCTCCCGTTAGCTCAGCAAGCAACATTCTCAACTTATAAAAATCAGAGTACAGTGTAAGTGCACTTGTGCAGAGTATTGGTTGGTGCCACACCATCAGGTCGTGTCGTTTGTTTCACCTGCATATGGTGGATCTACAAGTGACAGACAAATAGTAGAACGCAGTGGCTTGCCAAGTTTATGTGAATCAGGGGACTCGATTATGGCAAATAAGAGATTTGTTGTACAGGACATATTTGCACTATTCAATGTGCACGTTAAAATTTCCACCTTCTTTATAAATAAAAATCAAATGCAAAGTAATGGAATCCTATATGACCGCAAAGTAAGCAGTAAGGGAGTTGACGTTGCCTGGGAAAAACATACAAAATTTTAACTCAACCAATGAACCATTCAGAAACACAATTGGCATCAGATTAATATTTGATTGTTACATGCTATGTAATTTTTGCAGCTGCATTGTTTCCAAAATGCTTAGAATGTGTCCGACATTGTTTAAGTAGTGCAGTTTAGGTTACTATGTTACTGTCAGACCTACATTATATACTGTCAAAGTTGTTAAATATTTTCAGTTGCTCAGTGCATGTTTCCTATAAAGGTTACCCACTTTTGTAAATTGCATTAAACAATACAGTATGCAAATGACGTGTTTACAATGAGCATCTGGAACAAGCCCAGGACAACATTCACACTGTGCTTCCAGGATAATTCCACAATGGAACACAATGACATCCACATTATACGTGATTGATTTTTTATTTCTGCAAAACAGCATGCAGGAACAAGCACCCGATTGTCCTGGAAACTGTTCGCATGCCAAGCAGGAATCGTTCTTCGTACAGTTTCTTGTCAAATTGCACCAAGTGTGCGTTAACTGTATTCTCTTCAATACATGTAACGGGAATCTGCAAAAAGAAATAAATATCTTTACATTGATACCTGTTACTGACATATTTTTAAAGGAAGGAAGTGGATTTGAGCTATGAAGAGCATGGCAGTTGATTCCATTACATGGGGGCAGAGGCATGGAATGCATGCAAGCCCACAACTGTTCTGCATTGTGGCTCAGCAAAGAGACCCGTACTTGATGATTGCAGGCAACGAAGAGGGATGTAAGGACTTGGTAGTGGTTGAAGTTAGGGCGGTGTGCTGAAGGTTTTGTAAGTCAAACATGCCAGTTTAAATGTAGCCTCCAAGTACGAGTTAATGAGGTGACTGCTTACACAGACAAAACTTCACACACACATACACACCACTTGGGCTGTAAATATTACAGGAAAACCCTAATCTGCATTTTTCTGCTGTACTCAAGAGGTGCTACATTTAGTGTCTTGATACAGACAGACAATGGAACACATTGTCCATGGTGTGAAGCAGTAGGCCAAAATTTCCCCTCTGAAAAAGGTTGGTACCTTCTGCAGAGACACACAGCACACTTGCTGATATTGCTGACCTATGTTGCTGCTCGTGGGTCAGTAACTAAGTAAGTAGCCTATATTTGCATCTGACAAGCAATGCAAATAAGGCTCTAAGAATCAATGTAGGTAATGCATAGGCCTACCACCTTTGTCGATTGGTAGATGTCTCTGTACAAATTGAAGTCGGGTAGCTGCCTGCTGTATGATCCAGTTCGACATCCATCTGACTATAAAACTGAAGTTGCGGTCATATGCTTCAAACACAATAAACGGAAACATGTGTGAGAAATGTAAAAATGACCGCAGTTTTTTTATTAACTCCTGTACATGATAATTTATGGTTTTCATCCCTAATTATTTGACCCATTAATCTTTGGAATTTTAACATCAAACTTTACAATAACAGGTGTACCGTTCGTGAAATAGTGCCTAGTTTACCCGTAGCCTAATGTTTTAGAATCCGAAATTCTTTTGTAAGCTTAAAGAAGAGAAATCAATTTCAGTTTTGGACGAGTTAAGTTTTGTAGCTTTGCTCTAAAGTCAGTTGCGTTAGTTCTTTCGTTGTCTTACCGCTCAAGAAGTTCGTGTTTTCATCCAGGAATCTTGGCTCCTCTTTGTCTAAATTCGGCTTTCAACATGTAATGTCTAGCGTCCAATTTACGTATTTATCCATGATGGAATTAAATTTTACTTCAAACGCCAAGCAATCAATCATAATGACATAAACACTGAACGTAGGGCTGACAACAACAGAAGACCACATCACATACTGGCGACGCCTGTCGCCACTTAAATGAAACTCTCACAGAGTCCCCCATTACGTAACGCTCCAGGGTGGGTGGGTGGGGTTTCTTGAAAACGTTACGAAACGTTAGGTGGGTGGGTGGGTGGACCTGAACGTTACGTAACGGTTTTACCAACAGTTTAGTTATAAATGAATTTTAAATTAACATCAAATGACACGGGTGACACGATGTTCAAACTTGTGCCATTGATTAAAAACCTAATTAAGACATGCAATAGTATAAAGCAAGCATATATTGAGCATTATTTTAAAATTAAAAGTTGAATTTAATCTGTTTTTATTTGTAAAAATTAAAGAAAAATTAAAATTTTTTAGACAACAATCGACATGTTCAAGAAAAGTAAAGTTAATCATGCCAGATCTTTACTGAGACCTAACAATAATTACGTAACGCTGGGGTAGGTGGGTGTAGGGAAACGTTACGAAGCATTACAGGGTGGGTGGGTGGCTCAAAAACGGTAATTTTCGGCGTTACGTAATTATGCAATGACCCCATGCCGAGAACCGGGGTTGTTCCCGCCATCAACATTTCGTAAGTGTGTGTGTTCTGTGCTACCGATATCTGCTCTCTCATCGGACAATAACGTGTAGAACTTGGCCGTACGACATTCTGCGACAATAAGCCTGTCACGAACTTACTGGCCACACAGGTGGATCAGCTCATAACAATCTTTACGCAGTTGCGTAATCCAAGTTACGCGCCTGGTACAAACACAAAACTATTACGACAGCCATTTTCGTCTATCTATCTATGAAATGTATAAAGCGCACCTTCAAGATTCTAGATTACTACTAGGCTTCATTTTAGCAAAGATATCGATAACCGCGTTATAAGCCACGTACTTCCTTAGCGAACTGTATTTCGATCGTGATCAAGACTAAGCCAGACAATATGTCCTGGCCCATTGAAGACCGTATACAAACGTACATGGGCGTATTTAGGGGTGGGGTTTACGGGCTCAGATTTTAACGATTAATTAATATTTTAACGATTAATTAATCGAGCAATTGTTCAGAATTTTAATTGATTACTTTCGGCTTGTTCGATTAATTTTTAGCCACTACTTTCATGATGTCAGAGGTCAATTTCTGGAGTAAGCAATATGGCAAACAATGGAAATTTTCAAAGTGAACTGATTTTAAGAAGAATACAACTAATTTCTACAAATGGGTTTCTAACCCAGTCATAGGCCTACTGCTCAACAGAGTTAGTAAGACTGTTGAAGAGAGTCATTAAAATACTAAATCAATGGTAAAAATTGCCTGGTACTTGGAACGTTCAGTTACTGTGGTTCAAATAGTGAGGTCCTTAGCAAGATGAAGGGAACCGGCTGGACAAAAGCACCAAACTTTCTGTGTACTTTAGATTGGTCATATGGTAATCGTTTTTGGTAGTATCCACACGATCCGACCACGGGGTCACCCCTCAAAAATGCATTTGAACCAAGATGGCGGCCAATAATGGCGCCAACACTAATGTTTTCGATGGCACCACCACCAGAATTAGAATAATCATCATCATAGCCACCATAGCCACAAGCAACAATATCCTACATTACCAAAATTGCTCTTGTTCCACGATCCTTCTTCAGTCTGTCATTACTCTCTGAATTCACCATTGCATTCTGTTGGCATTCAAATTATGACTTCTCAGGCCCAATAACAAGTCACAACAAACATAAAACCAATAATAACACTCATAATTATCTGCCAGATACAGAAATATTTGCCAGAATCATTGTATACAACCATTCTTTCTAAACCTACAAGTACTGCACCATACATGAATGAAATCTAAAACAAGTCAAAGTAACTCATAGAAAATGGTCGCAACAAGAACACTTCTTACCATATTCATCAGCCGCTCCTGAGACTGCTCAGCAGATCCGATGTCCTTTGTGAACAGGGCCACCCGCTGCCGCAACCGATTCACCTGAGCCTTGACGATGTCAGCTCATTCTCACCTTTCAGGTACCTGAAGCAGTAACAATCCCAAATTCTTATGAGGTCATGCCTCTCCAAGAATTGGAACCAAAGTACTACTACCTGCTTCATTTTTTTTATTTTTTATTATTATATTCGTTAATTGACAAAAAAACCAATTGGAAGCAATTTAAAACCGAGAGCAAGCATTACTTATTTACTTCAGAAACTCTCCTCGATGGCTACATTAACTCACTTTATTCCCAGCTCAACACCGACCGCTAAGGTCTACAAACACATTATCCACCTACGAAAATATTCACTAGGTCTAGGTCTATCTATCAAATATAACATAGGCCTATCGTCAATATAACTGTCCATGTTACACACTAAGCAAAATACTCATCCGTCTATTAAACATAGCTCTATTTCAATATAGCAGTTCGTTTTATACGCCTTCCCATGTAACACGCTTAGCAAATCATTCGTCCGTTTATCAATCTATTTCAACATACCAGTTTGTTTTATACGCCTTTCCATGTTAGCCACTTAACAAAATATTCGTCCGTTTATAACTCTATTTCAATATAGCAGTTCATTTTATACTAAACACACTATTACGCCATTCATCTATGTACTCACACATGAAACTACTTATTTCTTCCATAGCCTAAAATTCTCGACTCAACACCTTCAAAGACTTCTCAACCTCTGACCACTCCTTTCCGAACAAGCCCACGTTACTATCCACTTTCTTCCAGTCAAGCCTTACTTTCGTCCAAGCGTGACTAGCCAAAAAGAACTTACTCAACAACAAAAACATAACAATCACATCTCAAAGAGGTGCTTAGACAACTCAACAACACAAAATACTACAAGCAAATTCCAAAACCACTTAAGCAAGACTTCATACCAAAAATCAACCATAATTATACTAGAACGACTATACCAAAACAGTAAAGCCTATGGATATTGTAAGCTACATCCGAATACTGCTCATCAGTTTCGTATCACAGAGCGGCCAAAGGCAGAGGATACACAGACAGCTGTACATGTCAGTATGTTGTAAATATTATACTCATTGTCATAATTATGGTCTCAATGTCGTCTATGACAGCCCTGAGGACTATGCTTCTATTGTTAAGCCTTTATAACTTTTGTTTTGGCACATTGGTCGAGCAACTTGGATATAATTGTAAGTAACCCAGCAGTACTCTTAGTACAGAGGTGGGCAACATACGACCCCGGGCCGGATCCGGCCCCTGGGGACCTTTGCTACAATGCTAATATAAAAGACATGTCGAGGGCCGTTTCATTGTATCTGACACTTGGGATCCAGTTATCCGGTCCTACACGATAGTCATGTTTCTCATTTGTTAAAAATCCGGTATTAATCATAACTTTTCAGACAAAGTAGCTACACTGGGAAAATCAACTATCAAAGGCAACACTGCATTTTCCACCTTTGGCTGATTCTGCAAGCATGGATAATGCACATGTATACAAATAACAAGAAGTACACAGAACAAATATTATTGTCTTGAAAACCGAGTTCCAGTCCCGGATTGCTGATTTTATTGCTACTGAATGCCGATTTTACTGCTAATGAACTAGACTTCAAAATGCATGGATCTACCTTTTCCACTTAAGCCAATCCAGCACCAGATTCCATGCAAACAGAATTGTTTGAACTCCAATTCAACAGTGAGTTGGAAAGCAAATTTCGTGAGGTACCACGGAGGTATCTCGGATTCATTTCTCAGGATTCTTACCCTTCACTTATATTTCACGCCCGGAAAATGGTTCTACTGTTCCCAAGCACCAACATCTCTTAACAGTTTTTCTCAAAGATGAAACTAACAGTCTGCATCTGTTTTGCAGACTAAGAGATGATAAATGACAATCTATGCAGTGAACTTGGAAGTGTTCATAGAAGAAGTGTAGTGTGGGACTGTAGGAGTGTAGGTATTGGGATAATTAGGTTTTCATCCTAAAAGTTATCTTGAAATCTTAGGGCAGCGGCAGCCCTCTGTTAAAAGAATTTGCTCATGCCTGTTTTAGTGGGTCACTACAACCCTTTTCAGCTAACTTGTTTAGGTTTGCAGAAGTCATTGACCGATTGATTGATGTTGTAAGCAACATTCAAATGGCACATATTGATTTCACATTGTATTTCACTATTTTCAAAATGAGGTTAAGGTATTTTATGTTAAAATATTTTATTAGCAGCCTCCTCCTCCCCTAATAGCTGCTCCAATCCTCCCTTTTATTCTATGCTCATTTTACATATTTTTTAAATTTATTTTATTTACACTTGCAACACAATTACTGCCTACATTTAGAAAGACTCTTGACCTAACAAGGCATTGTTCACAGAGAAGCCGTGTTTTGGGATATCATTGCTGTGCGATAGTGTCAGAGCTTCCTTCCTTTGCAACAAATGCCAAATTAACATATTTCTATCCACCCATTCCGTCTAATTTGCATGTATGCGACTATCTTACTGGGGGTCTGAATGCATAAAGTAGCACGTTTCTTGTGTTACCGTTCTTCGCTTTAGAAAATGCCAATCAAGTTCCCATGCCAATTCCTATCTCCTTGACTGGTAACCAATTCCCCATCACTGAATTTAATTGTATTGTATCCATTGTATCGTATCTATCAATTTATATAGCGCCTCTCTTGCAGTGCACACCAATCAGAGGGCTATGGCAACCAATTCCGCACCTTGTTTGTCCTTCAGATTTCAAGAACTTTACAATCAAACAGCAAGTTCAAATGCACAATATTGACTCATCTTCAAGAGCTGCTTCACTTCACTCATATCAATCTCCTGCAAATGGTGCTTTATTTGTAACATTACTAGGGGAAGTTTTCAAGAAATAGGTTGCCATAGCAGACGACAGCTAACAGGTCTCACAAAATACCGACCAGATTGCTCAAATAATTCATCAAGTTAGGTCACTGCGGACCAATATTAAGGTTTTAAGTAAATTTCTAGAGGAGTCCTGACATTTCAGGAGAGAGTGAATTTCAGGCCAACTTTTAAATTTTAGAATAGATCTCCTGCTGTAACCTTGGCATCTGTGCACTTGAGCTCTGCTCATGCCAAACAGATGTCCCCTTGTGGGACTCTCCGTGGGGGGGGGGCAAAAGCAAGAGATGAATATATCATAAAGAATTATGGCTACCTCAAACAAAACAAAAGAGCAAAGGAAGATACTTCATACGAAGAAGTTGACGTAATCGAACTGTGTTCGAAATTTCTGGTATTTTCAGAAGTAAATGAGCAGGCACACCAGCAATTGATGAAATTATCTCCGTTTGTTATAGAGAAAGCAATGACAGGTATGCTTGGGAAACCAGCAGCACAGCGAATGTGATCTGAAAGCATCCTTGTCCAAATGGAAAGGAGAGGACAGGCTGAAAATATGCTTAAGATTAAAAGCTTTGAAAATATCCCTGTCAAAGTCCCAAGTCATCGTAACCTAAATACGAGTTGTGGAGTGATAAGAGCACCTGATTTAACAAACTGCTCAGAAGAGGAAATTGTAGATGGGCTGAGAGACCAAGGCGTTTCCAAAGCCAAAGAAAATGACAATAAGAAGAGATGGACAAATTAGACCGACAGACACTATAATCCTAACATTTCAAAATCATGACCCACCAAAAGTGATCAAAGCCGGCTATATAAATGTTAAAGTTGATGTTTTATCCCTCAGCCAATGCGATGTTTTAAATGTAAAAAATGCGACCATCCTACAGAAAATTGTAAAAGAAGTGATACTTGTCCACGATGTCGTGAAGAGGGACACACAGAAACACATGAGAGTAATTGTTAGAAAACTCCTAAATGTGTTTGTTAACTGTGGGGAAAATCATCCAGCATACTCAAAGGACTGTCGTAAGTGGAAACGAGAAAGAGGCATTACGAAAATTAAGGCAACCCAGTCACTGTGTCTTATGCAAAGACCGTCACAGCATCTAAAACAGTGGCAGTGGCAACTCAAACCAGTATTACATGGACTAAACTACAGAAACTGCTACAGATGGAAAGAATGGCAGCAACCTTGTACTATCGCCAATCCCTGTTAATCCTAACGGAAAACCAACACCTAAAACCGCAAGTGCTAAGGCATGAGGAGGAGAAAACACTCCAATGATGTTGCCTTCACGTAAAATGGGTTCTAGGAATAAAGTTACTTCCACCAGAGTTTTGAAGGGATCAGAAGACCCTATCCAGGTTTACAACAAGTTTGATAGCCTTGATGTGCTTGATGACATGGATGTAGAGGGAATCCAACCTTCTACATCAGCTAAAGGGAGAAAAGATTATGAACCTATTTTACCTCCATAACGGAGAGTAAAAATATTAATATCTTACAATGGAATTGTCGAGGTCTCAGATCCAAGTTTGATGAATTACAACTGCTAATTCAGCAATATGTGCCAGTGGCCTTGTGCTTCCAAAAGACTATGCTGGGTGACCAGGAGCTTACAATGAAGCATTTCTCGTGCTATTACAGTCCAGGGTCTGAGGTCAATGGGAACCATTTGGGAAGAGTTGGGATATTAGTTACTAATATTGTGCACACCTCACTGCCAATTACAACTCAGAATTTCCCTTCAAACAATAACAGTACAGGTATCTATAACAAAGGCTACACCTTTTAGAGTCAATAAGTCAACTTCCAGCCTCATTTTTATTACTCAGAGACTTCAATGCCTTACTGTGGGTCTGCTACAACCAACAGCCTAGCAAGACCTGACCTGCCATTTACACCTCGCATCGTAATTCATCTATGTAATGAATTAATGCAGAAGGTCACTGGTTGGGGATAAAAATTATCATCTATTCACAGACAGGTATTACACAGGTAATTTCTTGGCAAGTGGGTTACTGGGACAAGGTATTCATATTACTGGAACTGTTATGAGCAACCGTCAAGGGCTACCAGATGAAGCGAAATGCAAACTGAAAATGAAGAAGAATGAAGGGATAGCTTGGAGGTATTTGAATGATGAAATGTCAATGGTATGGATGGACAAAAGAATTATATGCTCAGCACTTACTACGGCTCAGCTACAGAAACACAGCAGAGAAGAACGAAAACTGGGCAGATGGAAGAAATTATCAAACCTACAGCTATAGTGGAATACACCAGAAACATGAGAGCAGTCGGTCGCTTTGACCATGCAACGCCAGCAGCTATACCTTCACATGATGTCATTGAAATGGTGGAAAGATTTTTCTGGCTATTGGAAGTTGCTGTGGTCAACACCATTATTATCTACACTGAGACACATCAAGATGAACCAAAGCAACATATAAAGTATCACAAGGAACTTATTGTGGAACTGGTTCGTTAACAGCGAGCTACTCGAGTGACGCGTCATAGTCCATCGATATTCGATGTAGAGGAATGACTTGACAAGCGGCAACATTTCATTGCTGCTTTTCCTCACAAGAAAACAAAGGACTGTGTAGGGTTTGTAGTGATCGTAAAACACAAAATGGCAGGCATAACTGGTATGGATGGAGACTAATCTTCTATTGAGAAATGTTTGTTATCATGAGACTAGCACAGACATTATCTTTCTTTATTTTTTTCCTGTTATGCGCCTTCGTGCAAGATTCCCATTTTGTTTAGGCGCGTTATAAATGACAGTTTAATAATAATAATAACAATAATAATAAAAACTAGTTCGGGCCAGCCCGGCTTGCACCAGGGGGCTGTTTCATGAAGTACCATACAATGACCAAATGTCAGTAAAATAAGGTACTGTCTGACATGTTTTGATATGTAATGTGGTAAACCTTGCTATAAATATCACTGTGTTACTTTGGTATTGAGTATATTATACTCGTAGGGCTTAGTTGCTGTTTTCTGGTTTTACCATAAAATATTCAGAGTGGGTTTTTGCGACATGAATCTTTTATTCAAGTGGAAAGGGTTAAAAGGCCACACAGACAATTAAATAATAACATACTGGGACTTGAAATGAGCAATGCTGCAATATCTCTGTTGACGGTTTTAGCAAGACCTTCGGCAATGTAATATACACTCACATTCTGCTACTATATCATCATAGACATTTCCTTAATCTCTTGCACAAAGAAATCACGTAAAAATCCGTTAAATAGATCTGAACAAATAACCTGAGTGCTGGAGGAATTCCCTGAGTTTTCAAGATTTCAGAAATCCCTAGAGTTTTCCATGTTTTCTAATCAACCCTGTAAAATGGATGGTATCAGGCCCTAGGATCAGTTCTTAAATAGAGGCATTTGAAGAAAAAACATCTTAACTGAACAAGCAAATCCATTTGAAGAAGCTAATTTAGTATTAATTGGGGCTCAAAAGTAATTCTAAGTGTGGAAGCTCTCAAGTCTGTTACAGAGGCATTTAATGTAGGACTGAAAAAGTATGAAGGATTTGTCATGTACCATCTCGATCAAGTTCAAAATGCAATTCATGAAGTTATTCCAAGGAGCAACTTTCACGTCTTTAAGCAGAGAACCAAAAGTAACAGTTAAAATATTTGATGAAGCAGCTGTATTCCAGTTGCTTAATCCAGGCATTGCCAAAACATTTTCAGAATACCATTCGTCTTTTTAAATCATAGTTCAATAATCAACTGAAGGATGTTTCATGACATATTGTTTTCGACAGACACTCACTCTAGTAACAGTTTGAAGGCAGATACACGAGAATCAAGAGGAAGTTGCATCAGTATTCAAGTCAAAGACTCTACTACAATTCCACAGCAGTTTAAGCAATTCCTACGTGTTAAAGAAAACAAGCATCAGCTGTTCCAGTTACTACCCAAGAGAATGGATGTTGAGGGCTTCACGAGAGGACTGTATGCTGCTACAGATTTATGCGACGTCACCAGCTTTCAATGCGAGCTCGAACAAGGTTAAGTGCCAGCAGCTACCCGCTGATTTCGAACAGAAACTTCAAAACTTTAGGGAATTTGTTCAGTCAACAAAGACAACGTGACACCTGATCACTTAATTGGATACGGTGTCGGCAAGTCTACGCCAGAACTCCTGCTTGTTTCCACTTTCCAGTTGCAGTTAGACACAAATTCATTTGAACAAGTCGAAATACTTTGTAGATCTGAGTATGCACTTACACATTCGTGCACACAAACACATGCATACAATTGTACTTGTATGCACACAAACACATGCATACAATTGTACTTGTTGTGACAAGAGTAGAAATGAGACAGCATCTTGTATCTGCTTTCTTTTCTGGGCTGTTCTTAAATGTTCGTTGTGTTTAATTTTATGCAGATGAGAAGGAACTGGTCCCTGGGAATTCAACCCTGGTCTGCCTGAAGCTTCGAACCCCTTACATATATAAGAGGTCGTCAGTCGAATCGGCCAGTCCTTCAGAACAGACAAGGAGTGTCGACTCGGCCAGACGGTCTGGTCAGTCCCGCAGACGACGACGGAGGTGGAGTCGCACAGGAACGCCTTCGAATCGGCCAGTCCTTCAGAACAGACGAGGAGGAATGTCGACTCGGTCAGACTGGTCCGTCCCGCAGACGACGACGGAGGTGGAGTCGCACAGGAACGCCTTCGAATCGGCCAGTCCTTCAGAACAGACGAGGAGGAATGTCGACTCGGTCAGACTGGTCCGTCCCGCAGACGACGACGGAGGTGGAGTCGCACAGGAACGCCTTCGAATCGGCCAGTCCTTCAGAACAGACGAGGAGGAATGTCGACTCAGACTGGTCCGTCCCGCAGACGACGACGGAGGTGGAGTCGCACAGGAACGCCTTCGAATCGGCCAGTCCTTCAGAACAGACGAGGAGGAATGTCGACTCGGTCAGACTGGTCCGTCCCGCAGACGACGACGGAGGTGGAGTCGCACAGGAACGCCTTCGAATCGGCCAGTCCTTCAGAACAGACGAGGAGGAATGTCGACTCGGTCAGACTGGTCCGTCCCGCAGACGACGACGGAGGTGGAGTCGCACAGGAACGCCTTCGAATCCATTCTGGCTGGTGAGTATGTTTGACGGGAGTTTTGGACCATTTTCATGTCGCCTAAATAGTGTGCTTTGTGAATCTAAAAAGGCTTCTGGTGCCATCCCACCAGCCGAGAAAAGTTTTCGGGCGGGGGTGGGGCGTTCTATTGGAAATGGTCGTATTTTTCTACATTTTTAGTTCTTAATAACCGTATTGCATTTTAGTTAAATAATTTTCTAGAGACGGAATGCATTTTGTGACTTTTGTTGGGATAGGCAAATTTTATTGCGATGGTTAAACTGCATTTTGTGTCTAGGAATTTTCCATGGAGCATTTTAGTGTCTCGGAATTTTCCATGTAGCTTGCCTGGAATGCTAACATGAAATGCAGCTTAATAATAGCCTAATAAAGTATATGAAGCCTAATAATAGCCTAATAAAGTATATGAAGCAAAAAGCTGCCGTTTTTGTAAATGAAAGCCGAACAGTGTGCATTTCTGCACTACATATAAGCAAGTTTTTGAAACTGCTATGAGGGAAGGATAAATCTTCTGTGGTGGAAAATTCCGCCACAGAATTACTATTTCGAAAGAGCTTTGTGAATGCGCAACCTTCGACGCATGCAGATTGTAAATGCGTTCGTATAAATTGGCATAGTGAGGGTCGGTTAGGGTTAGGTTAGGCCACATGAGGGTCGGTTTGGGTCGGGTTAGGTGCTGTGACGTCGGCTAGGGTCAGGGTTAAAAGTGAAAAACTTTCGTTTCTTCATGCATTGCATGGCGGAATCTGCTGCCTCAAGCACTATGCGTGAGGGAATGTGTTTGCCTACCGAAATTTACCACGGTGTAATGCACTGGACCACTGACGAGTCTCATGAAGTGGTGCTATATAAATTTCTGATTACGGTACCAGTGCTTTTTTCAGACGGACTGGACCTTTTCCAGCTATTAAAAGTAATTGAGTTTTTAATTTAAAATTGTAATAAGAAATTATTTAGTTACTTTAATTTAAATTAGTGTTTATTAATGATCTGCATAAGATAAAGATATTAGGATAAAATATGTCTCTATGGTCCACGGAACCTTTCCATAATTGTTCTGAATTTGTTCAGTTCCGACACCTTTTTTCTAGAAAGAAAACGCTGGTGATTATTATTACAATCGACAGCTTTCTGCTATTAGTTTGTGATCAGTCAGTTTCTGTTACGCTGAGGAAAATCATGCTAGATCTTACG
Organism: Aporrectodea caliginosa; assembly: GCA_020284085.1. Lineage (NCBI taxonomy): Eukaryota > Metazoa > Annelida > Clitellata > Crassiclitellata > Lumbricidae > Aporrectodea > Aporrectodea caliginosa. The sequence continues at coordinate 886,664 of JACEVL010000496.1, read as the reverse complement.
AGACGAAGCAGTGCTCCATGTGGATTGTTAAAATCTAAACCCTTTAAATAATCGACTAGAAGCGGTTTATGTCTTGGACCAAACTATAAAACGTGAAACCTAATGCTTACACATGGTCATATTTTTGGAATTGCATTACGTTCTGACAACGTGTTGATCAATAAATGAATATTCTATTCTATTGTTTGCTGATTGTTTGTTCATTGTTGTTTGTTGATTGTTTCAGAGCAAAAAGAACTGGAGCAGCTGCAACACTCTGACAGACTGAAGACGGTGTTCAAATCGACCTTGGCACATGACCTACTGAGGCTACTGTCCATGGCTAGCCCAGAACACAACCTGATGGAGTCGCCCAAATCTATGTCTGCAGAAGAGAACCTGCAGGAGACTACGCCAGAGCATGGCAGCACACCCTCTTGCAGGAGACGGTGTCCAAGTCTGGTTCTGCAGATGAAAACTTGCCAGAGACTACGTCAGAACTCCTGCTTGTTTCCAGTTGCGGTTAGACACAAATTCATTTGATCAAGTCGAAATACTTCTGTAGATCCGAGTATGCACTTACACATTCGTGCACACAAACACATGCATACAATTGTACTTGTATGTCTACATCAGAGGTGTCAAACCTTTTTTAATGGCGGGCCAGTGGCAGTACTTTCCAGCAAGTGGCGGGCCAGGGTGTCAAAGGCTCCTAAGCAGAATTGGGTAGGGATCTAGAAGGGGCTCGGTGTATATTTTGCAAAACTAAAATCTTAAATGGTGCAAATTGTGTATTCTTATATTTGTTAATTTTGATCTTCATTATCAGTCACGAACATCACATAAAACTCATTAAGCCTAAGGTCAATGTATTCTAGTTGAGAGACTGTTCATCAATAGGCCTAACTCAAATTTATCTTATTCTATTGTTTCAAAATTAAAAACAGTCAATGTCAAACGCATAGCTAGCAATAAAAAAATTGAATGAGATAAGTTTGAATAAAATGTATCTCCAGTGTACATCAAGGAAAATTTACTGATTAAGCTTAGTAATAGTTGCACTGAATGCTTAACTCTGCAGCCTGACATCCCTCCTCTCATCAAAAGAAAACATATATATATATACAGCTAGCACTACTCTGATATTTGCATGTAGATTTGAGTCAGTCAGCCATGATCTATGTCTAGTCTTAACAAGCGCCATCTTTGAATATCCTTGCTCGCGTAGGTATGAGCTAGCAAACAAACACAGTATTCGAGCAGCATGAGTTCGTAAATGAGAAAAACTTTCTCTGGGCAGTTGCTGATAAAACACCTGCACTTCTGAAGTTGTGAATTATTTTGGTTTACAATGCTCTAGGTTTTAGTTGAGTATAGTTGTTACTGTTCTGTATGTGGTCCTCAATTATTGGTTTGTAATATGATTTGTTCTGTAACAGTTCTTACAATTTGAGGTGTTTGCTACACTTTCTCTGGGGCATGATGAAACGGCTTCACAATTGTATCCCGTCTGTGCACTATATGTGACCAGTGTATACAATTATCTGGAACAGAGCCAGCATAATATAATGAAGCTTTAGCAATGTAATTGTGAAGAATCAATTTATTAGTATCTGTGACATAGATTTGAACTTATTTTCGAAAGATCAAAATCCTAAATCTCTACATGAAACAAATTGTTAGCCAAAACGTATCTGGATGCAGAGATGTTTGGAAAAAGTAGAAGTAAAGCAAAACACTTACACTGAAAGCATCCTAAATTTTGTGGAGGTTCGGTACTCGGGATTCAAAGATAGAAGAACCAACCAATCTTGAGACTGATAGGAATGATCTCAATAGGAATGATAGATCCTATGGGAATTGTAAGGCTCCCAATAAAAGCGATTATTTTTCTACGTCAGAGAAGCGTTGTTTTCTCTATAACAGAACTTTGAAGACTTGGCTCTTCAAGAGTTTACCAGTCTACCAAAAGCAGCAACAATTCATTTTGTAATAGACACATACAGACAGCAAAGCATCAAGAATATGGAAAGACTAAGGAGAGAGGATCTTCTACAACTTACCCCATTAGAGGACGGAAAACCAAATTGTCACCAGATTTGAAGTCGCTCTTATTGAACGCCAAAAACAAGAAGCCTTTTTATAAACTTTCACTGTCACAATGGCAGCTGACAAATATGCTCAGCATCTTCAAAGTCGTCAGAACAATATTTGCCAGTACGAACTCCCGCAGGTTCAAGATATTACCCTTGCATAACCTATCTATGTCTGTATCTCCTCTGTTTTTGTTGATAAGCTAGTTACATTCTGACAACTACCTAAGATTGATGTGGTTTGTTAGAAATGTGTCATTACTGTTGCATTGTCAGTTTGTTTGCATACTTATGAATGGGTCGAGGTTGGTCACCACAGACTGCTGCCTATGTTGTAAATATTTACATAATTAATGTCAAATTGTAAAACTGCGACTGTTATTGTTTAACTAATCACCATCCAATACTGAAACTGGTAATTAGGGGGCCCTACTTAGTGGGACCAAGGTCCCTTCTGATCCCCCTATGTAACCACTCGAAATACTTGTATGTAATATCATCTGTGCAATACCTGTTTGGCTACAATAAAATGATGGTTATGGTTATGTTCTTTGTTTCAGAATATGAATGAATGTGTATGGCCTGAACAGGAGACATTTGTTTATGGACACAGTTACAGGAAATAAAAGGGGCCTGATAAACATTCATGGAATAGCAGAAGCTATTGGACTGGATTAAGTCTTGGCTAAATCATTATCCGGCCTGCATGCCTATACTGGCATTCACTGTACTAGCAGTTTTGTACAGAAAGGGAATGTGAAACCATTCAAGGTCCTTTAGGAACATTCAACGTTCATGCCCAAAGTGATAGGAATTGCAACATTTTATTTGCAGTACGTATGGCAAGTCCTCATATTTGGAAACTGACTACTTTTCAAGGGTAAACTACCAGGCTTTTCTTTGGCGACACTCTCACCATGTTAATGTTGATATTGCTACACACGTAGGAAGAGGGTGGAAGATGGACAATCGAGACTTGCACACTGAATAGACATGTGAAGTACACCATCATCATCATCGCATCAAGAAAACGAGTTTGAGCCATTTGAGAATGAGATTAAAGAAAATGATGCAATAGACAATATCATCTTTATTTCAGAGTCTAAGAAACTTTACATTGTCTGATTAACTCGAACCGGATAAACTAGAAGTTTCTGAGTAAAAAATTCAGAGTCTCAACATTATCTATACTATTCATGGACAATTATAAATTATCCTCAGTGGTGTGTGTGCATGGATTATAATTGGATCACATCATGGATTAACAGCTTCATTTTTATGCCTAAAAATAGCTTTTCCAAGTTGGCTATAGCAAATTTCTCTTGACATTTCATACTTTGGCTAGGGCCATGTTGAAAGTGCTTTAACTTTTACATCCAACCTTCAGTGCTTAGAGTGTCAGACCCATAGAGAATATATATTTGGGAGTAGGAAAGTATCAATTATGGGTCTGATACTGAACTAATGTGTATTCAGTTAAAAGTATATGTTAGAATTCAATTTGATTCGATTCTTTTGGATTATTAGTGGAAGAAGATTCTTGTTCAAAGATATGCTTCATTTTTTATGTGTCTTGTAGAACTATAGGCTAGGTTATAATTTATTGTGTGAGTTTTCCTTGATCAGACAAGATCCCTCACCACTGCTGCCTGTTTGAAAGGGTATCACGCCATTTAAGGTCCTCTGTGTACAGGCCGTGTTATGTAAACCCTACTTAACCTACAGCATTGTGGTAAAGCCTGGTCCGCTTGACCCAGTTGCCCTAACATTTTCCTTTTTTTGTGTGCTAAACCGGCTGTTCATGATGATAAGTATCCAAAAAAATACCAACATTCACTATGCTCAGACTCTTGAGTTTCGTCACAGCATTCCTACTCTGTGTGACAAGAGATTAGATCCTTGGGTTCTTCAGGTCAAAGGTAGACTGCAGCTTATATGCGAAAACTTTCATCGTTACTATGAAAATTTCGTATACACTGTACAATCTCTGAAGCGAAAAGAAAGTTAACGAACGTTATGAAGACCATATATTTTAAGCTGAAGTCCAGGGTTGCTTGTTTAACGAATATGGCATCTTTCATCATCAGTGCCCGATGGTAGGTATGCTGATAGGAAATAAGATATTGCTCAAGAAAGTGAAAGAATAATTGTTGCTGCAGCTAAACTGATCAGATCACAAATTTGTGAAATGGTATTCAAAAGATTTGTATGGCATCATTGAATCTTTCCATTGAGACACTAGAAATCTAACTTTGTCGTTATCATATATGCCATAGCTCTATTGCTCAATCATGTCGACCACAGTCAGTACCAATTGGCCGAGCGTTACAAGTGATGGATTCTCGTTTCTTGGATGGAAATTGTATCTATATCTATTTCACCAGTTTTGGGTCATTTACATCATTCGAAATGTCTTGTAACCGAGCTTTCTAGATTTGGTATGTGCATCTCATATGATGAAATAACTAGATTCAAGCAATCTGTTATTCGTGATAATCAGAATGGTTCCATATCCAGCCATATCCTTGCAGCTGTACTCAGTGGGCCGCTGATAATGTACGGTAGCTCATAACACCAAAACAATTGATGGTCTGGGCACTTTTTGTGGCATGGGCATCATGGCCACTACAACAACTATTGCCAAGCCTCATGCTTATTCTAAGGAAAATCCAATCACAAGGGTAAGACAATACAGCCTCAGGTAGAGATGTTGTGAAAATTGTTGTGTCGAAATTCAATTTTATTGCTGTCCAGAGAAGCCTACTTTGTCATCTATGATATTTCATCCAGCAAAGCACCTCGTCATCATCGGCTCACAGCCGCAAATAACAGAAGTCACAATGATGCCAAAAATTGATATAACTCATCTGATGAGCACTGCATTTTATCGACGCTGAAGCTTGTAAAACAACAGCCGAAATCTCTTGGAATTGTCACACCATTCATCACTTTCAACTAGACTTTGTGGCTCAAAGCTGTTGATATAGTACGTTCTACAGAGATGAATGTTGTATGTCGCCTGAGCGGTTTCCACACTCTCATGAACTTTCTCTGCAGCATCGGCACCCTAATGAGTGGATCTGGTCTAAAAGATGCCATTGAGGCTTGTTATGGACCAAATACAGTTATACATATGATCTCTAGCAAAGCCATAGCAAGAGCACTGTGAGGTCACATCTGCTCTTACAGTGCAGATCATGAAAATTGTTACTGTGGATTCTGATTGAACCGACTTCAATAGGGGAGTTTGAAGCAAGTATATAAATATTATGATGGTGCAGAAAATATAAATAAAAATACATTCTTCTGGTATCCAAGCCTGAATAATGCTTGAATGCTTCATTGAAACAAGCAGCCAAATAACGATGGCAAACAGTTTTCCGTTGACACAACGCACCCCACCGCAGGGTCTGACATAAAAACTCGAGATCGTGCATTGGTCCTAGGAAACGAAAACTAAGCAAAACACATAAAGAATCGGAGGCAGAAATTATGGCATTGAGAGAGAGAATGGAGAAACTGGAAAAGACAGTTAAAGACTTAGGCCTGCCATTCTCTTTCATTATGGTGGCTAACAGTGACAACACGAAACCCCCTGCGAAACGGACCGATACAACTGAACAAGGAGACCAGGAGGAGCAATTCAATGATCTTCAGAGGATAACTAAAAGTAACAGAGATGACTTCTACCAGATGTACGGAGCTTTAAAATCTAAAAGAAATCAGTACACAAATGAACAACTCAACTATAAATTGGCAGATGGAGAATTTGCACTGTTTAAAGAACTTAGGGCCAAGCTCACAGCATGGGTGAAAACTGGTCTAGGGTTGTCGCAACAGTTGGAACAGTTCTGCTCCCGATACAATTCCACCGTTGTTGCCTATCAGAAACCTGGCTGTCAATCTTAACAATGAGTTTGAACTATATCTGGCTGAGATAGACTACCTAAGAAGAAACTTACTGGTCAAAGTAATCACTGAGGCCAACAATAGACTGACACTCATGAACTTGGAAACCCGAACTATGCTGGAACAACTGGGAGATACAGAAGCCACAGTTGTCATTGCCAAAGCATTCAAGGCAGCTACCCAAGCAGGGAGCTACTTGTTTAAACAGGAAAACACACAATCCACTACACATGAGACCGGTCAAAGGGAAGAACATGGACCTATGTCACACACCCTTCCAATTCAGCCTCAAATAGCACAGACAAAACGATTCAGCCTCAAATAGCACAGACAAATCACGATACTCAGCAACAACAGCCAGGGACAAAAACCACTGTATAGCCAAGTAGTAGGAACCAACACGAATAAATCTACCACTGTTAGAGACAACCTAGGATACAGAGGCTCGACCAGTAACTGGAAACGAGGCAGAGACTTTTTGAACTCCCCCCTCTACAGACGAACAGATAGATTTGAGCCTAAACAACAGAGAGAGACAGGAACTAGGCCGTACCACAATAACACAAGAACAGGAAATAGACCTACATACAAACCAATTGCTACCTCACATGAAATGCTACCTCCAAGACTGGGCCCCACTCAGGACCAGCCTAACTCTCTTCTGCAACTCGCACCCCTAAGTCGACTACACATCCTCGCGAGCTTAATCTGCCAGGCCCGTAGAGCCCCTACGTAACCAGAGACCAGACGAACTTACAGAAGGAACCGCAAAGAAAGCGACTTGGAACCCACACAGAACATCACTTTCTTTCTTCTCAATCAGTCATGTTTCACACTACATACACTACATAGCAAAGCGTTCTTTTGTTTGCCATTTGTCGTGCCAGTCCCAAGCCTGGTTAAGGGAAGAAAGGATAGACTTCAATCTGATAATAAAGTTAAATCATATGCACCACTGTCTAAGTCAAGTGTGCTATGAAGCAGAAGAGGAAGAATAAGAATAACTGAAAGAAGAGGCATAAAGATGGTTTATGGCTAGCTACACTAGTAATAATAAAAATGCTGATGATATTTCATGTCTGCTGTTCTTCTGTGCAAAATCAACCACATGTACTGCTAAAATTTACATTGTGTAAATGTTTACTTAAACCAATGAATTTCAAATTGTTAACCAACACAGAAATATTTAATTTTCATATTGTCATTCACAAAAATTCTTCAGCACTAGGCCTATATGTTCAACAATTTGGCTTTCACTTTCACTTTATGTATGAAATTTGAAGTTAAATTTGAAACATTGTAGCCATAGCAACTGTAAGCTTTTAGGTCTGATCAGTCCTATTGTTACAAGATGAAATGCGGAGTGTGCAGGTTTGAATGTCATCTGAGATGGTTACTGTATAAGAACACTGGACCAGTTATATCTTCATTAACAAATTTATGTGCACACAATCATACTATTCAGAATGGTCTCTACCAGAGGTGGCAAACCTGTTTCAGGGTAAACGTGGCTAAATCATTTAAAACCCACCCAGGCATACCACATTGTATTTTGCACAGTACATCACCACTTCAAACATCTGCACAAATTCAGACTTTACTGAATTATGGGATGTAAGGTAATGCAAATCTTTGAAACTGCATCAAGGAAACAAGCTTATTCACTGTTGTACCAATTGTGTCAATCAGCTTTCAGTTGAATACAGCTGAAATACAGCCTATTCTGCCAAGCTCCGATGAAGATAACCTGGAGAAATCTGTTGGCACAGAAAGCGTGCAACGCGTTGTGTGGTGCATGGACTGTTGGTAAAACAAAATTACGGTGCCGGGCAACCAAAACGCCTACTGCAAAGTGCATTCAGATGGTGCATACCGGTGTTAGCAGTTATGCCTGACTAGTTTGTTCATGTCATTATGTTTGACTGACTTGGTGACTTTTCTGATGCAGTTGTGTCTGTTGGTTAGGTTATAGAGACTCTTGTTTTCAGACGGAAACATCAAAAGAGCGGATTCTTATGTTAGGAATGCAAAAGAATTTGCTTTTTCGGCAGACGTAACGGGATTGTTATCGACAGGACTTTTAAAACAACACCTTATAGTCATCATGGTACACGAACAAAAGCCTGATTCTATGGAATTGTGATCATAATATACAAGACCTCAGTCAATGTTTGCTTCCAGCAAAATTACAGTAAAAAGATTGTAATCCATTGAACAATCTGACAAATCACAGAAACCAATAGTCTGTGCACGGTGCGCGTGCAAGCTGAGATTGGTTGAGTCCAGAGGATTTTGGATTAACCTTATGATGAAGGTTACTACACCCATACGTACGTTTATTGGACCCGCAGAAACTTTCCTAAACAACCTGGCTCTAGGGACATGATTTCATACAGCATTCACCTGTGGCTATGCTATGTGTATAGGATGTATGTATCAAGGCACCTATAATTTGGACCTTTTAAAAGTCGCCTTGTGCTTTTGTGAGGTTTTAAGTACATATTATGAGATATGCCTCTGATGAAGAGATGGTGTTTATCAGTATGGAATGCTCATGTGAATACTTCACAGTAATTCAGCTTACAGACTGCTCTCTGAGAGCAGAGTTCTTTTCCATAGGAGGATCTTGGAAGAAAACGCTAATGACGTAAACTGTGCCTGAGTTATGTGAATAAGAAATTTATTGGGTTTCTTCCTTACTGTAAAGTTCACACCGATGACACGTACAGATTCCACATAGCAGACCATCCATATCCTCAGGAAGTCAGGATCTGTTCACAACAGTGAATGTGCAGTGTGATTTAAATCAGAAGAAGTTATGAAGCAAGTACAGAGTGCGGAAAAGAAGGAGAAAGAACTTTTCAACCAGCTAGCAGAATTGCAACAGGCGATATCTGAAAGTTTGAAGCCCCAATCCAAGAGAAAGTGGATTTAGTTGGGTTTGTTCATGGGCTTTGCAGTCTCTTGGCATCTGTTATCATGTGTATTACCTTGGCTTTTCCAGAATGCGTTGCCCTTAACACAATGTGGATAATTGGAGCCTTGTGAATATTTAGATGAAACTAAGGATACACAATTTCAATTGATTTAAACTTTGGCAAAAATGTATGTGTAATGTAAGAAGACATTGATATTGACCCTTCATAGGACCTTCCAGAAACACTGCTGCCTACATACATGGCTATCTAACTGACCTGAAATGAAAGTAACAAGATTGCAGACGGTTTCAATTGATTCAGCTCCAGACACATAGAGTTAACCCTTTACTGACGAGTGAACTAAAAGTGGCTGTCGAACCAATGCAGTCCGTCGTTAAAGTGTTAAACTGCTCCAAGAATGTGGATGAAAGTCTGTGACGATGCAGTGACGCAAAATGCCAGCATGTTGTTCTGATGAAGGACCTCGGTGTTCAGGTTCCACTTCATCTCTGTCTCTCTGTCCATGCCTCATTTTGTCTGTTTCTGTGCCTCTGTTTGTTGCTCTGTCTATGCGTCTCTAATCTAATGATACCACTTCAATCTAATGATACCACTTCAACTGAAGTGTAGTCGTAGTTGAAGTGGGTTATTAATCTCTTGTGGTTGTTAAATTGCTGCTACAGGAAACGGAGGCATGCATAAAGAAAGCAGACTTTGAAGCAGCGTTGGTCTTGATACATAAAGCGAAAAGTCAGCTGGACGTGTCTCTCCTGGTATGGGTGATTTTGATCAGTTAGACACTAAGGATGAATTCTATCTTCAGTTATATAGTTGGGATATCAACTGCTTAGACCTAATAGCTGCTGTATTGGATGTTCTGTTTCAATGGCGAAAGGATTTTTCTTTGAATAGTGTATAGTTCTGATTATTAGTATTCGTTGTTATTGTTACTAGTAATTTCCTATTAGTATTTAGTTTGCAATTGTTTATGGTGTGATGTCATTTATAGGAGTGTGAGAAATAGTGTCGATGGTGTGATGTCTTTGATAGGTTTGTGAGAAATAGTGTTGATGGTGTGGAGTCGTTTGATGGGTTTTGGATAAATAGTGTTAATGGTGTGGTGTTGTTTATAGCTATGCAAGATATCCTGCCATGGGGAAGATAGTCTTGGACGATGTAGTGAACCGGAATGCCAGCATGTCGTAATGCTGAAAAACCTTGGTGTTCAGGTTCCACTTCATCTCTCTCTCTTCTCTGTCCATGCCTCATTTTGTCTGTTTTTGTGTCTCTGTTCTGTCTATGCCTCTGTCTCTAATCTAATGATGCCACTTCAATTGAAGTGTAGTCAAAAATTGAAACTGAGTAAGTAAGTAATCTTCTATTAGCATTAGACAAACGCTCATACTTTACTACAACTTTGCCAAGGGATATGTATCTTTATTAAATCCTACGTGTCACCAGGTGGATTCGTTGATACAACAAATGGATATGTTTGGAGACATTTAAATCGCAGCTCAAGAATTTTTAAACAATCAGACTGTTTGGAATGTTGAGTCATACTGCGTTGTATTTGCAGTGGTCTGTTGTGCTGGTTTGCATAGTCACGGGCAGAACAGGAGTCCGAGGAACTGTGTTCTCTTCGAGATGCAGTCACCTCTAACATGATTCTCCGCCAGGAGCTGGATAAGGTCAGCGAGGCCAAATTCATTCTCTTTACAACTGAAATGTGCCGTCTCTGTCCGTCTGTCTAGCTCTCACTGAATGTCTCTCTCTCTTGTTTGCTATCTTTTTCTTTAGCTCTGTCTTCATCTAAAGCCACTAATTTCTATTTTTAAATTGATGCTCTGGGAATTCAGTCTACCTTCTTTGTTTAGAATCACTATAAAGGGAAATCTGCTGTGTGTTCACTAGGGAGCTCTATCACGTAATGCAGTTTCTCAGTAATAAAAGGTTAAATGCATTAGCATATGAAAAAAAGAGGATGAAGAGGCCTAGGCATTGGAGATCACCGATTATAGAGTTAAGCTCTCGTGTTATATTTTAATGAAATGAGCACTGTTAAATGTCGTGACAGAAGTGAACTACGCTTTGGGGCAGAAGAGGAAAGTGCCCAAGATATTCCCAGAAAAACTTCCAGCTTGCACTATACTGAGCTCAACTCTTCGAGATTGGATTTGGTTACATGAAATGGCCTTTGAGTTGATTAAATGTTTAGATGATTATTTGATGGAAGCAATCAGCTTTTAAATTAGTTGATTGTTTTTGATGAAGCAGTGAGTAATTAGATTTTTTAGATTAATTTCACTGAGGTAAGGGGGACCGTCCATAAATGACGTCACGCAATTTTGGCTGATTTTGAACCCCTCTTCTGTTGACGCCGGCGTCCACTGCAGTTACCCGAATTGCTGAAGAGGAACAGAACGCATTGGAACAGACAAGAACCGCTCATATGAAACTGCTGCAAGATTTCTCTGTGTTTCAGCATGACAAACGAAAAAGCGAGAAGTGGCCGATGATTGTAATTAGCAATTATCGACTGTAGTTTAATATGTGTCATACGAATTGGCTGAGTGTTATAAATGATGGATTCACGTTTCTTGGATGGAAATTGTATCTAGATCTATTTAATTAATGTTAAAACTTATAAAGCGCCTCTCGCAGTGCACACCAGAGGCTTTAGAGTACGGATGAAAAAGTCTGCGACGATGCAGTGACACTGAATGCCAGTCGGTGTTCAGGTTCCACTTCATCTCTGTCTCTCTGTCCATGCCTCATTTTGTCTGTTTCTGTGTCTCTGTTTGTTGCTCTGTCTATGCGTCTCTAATCTAATGATGCCACTTCAATTGAAGTGTAGTCAAAAATTGAAACCTTGTGATGTAAGTAAATAAGTTAGTAATCTATAATATGTATATTATATTTGTATGTTTATTAAATCCTATTTATGTCTCCAGGTGGATTCATTGATGCGAGAAATATATGGATTGATGGCAACGACCTTCCAAAGTCCAGCAAGTCCGGTGAGTTACACTGCAACTGCTGATGAATATTTAACTGAAGCTCTATGTGTGCATTCTCCTCGTGTGCTGTGAATGAGCCCAGCATTTGAAATGTCATATTGCTGATAATGATTTGCGTACGCTGGTTTTTAAATCGCAGGTATTGAAATATAATTCTAAAATTCTTCCTTGTATTGAATTGATGAAGATGAAATCTGTTGTGGGATGGAAATGAGACAAAGGATCTTGTTATCCTTTGTCTGAATCGTGACTGGAAAACCAATGCAGCCCATCTTTGAAGTGTTGAAGAAAGATTGCTGTACCAAACACAGGCCGAGGGCATGCAAAAACAATTGGATGAGCTATAGGCAAAGGCTGCCATGGTTGCCAGTGAAAAACTACAGAAGACAAAACAAGACAAGGTGATGCTGCAGATGGAGCTAACCGAGGCAGAGTCGCAACCAGCAAACACAAAACCTAAACTCTCTTTGTTTGAAAGAAAAGAAGAGGTGAAGAAGAAAGTCCAGAATGTGGAGGAGCAAGAACAAGATCTCTGCAACCAGCTGGCACAATTACAACAAGTGAGCTAATGACAGATGTATTAGTGTTTTTCTGAATGATTTGTGAGAATCAGTAAACTACATTCTTTTGGGTTCAGGGCCTAGACTATGTTAAGCAAACTGATCCTGATCTGTAAACAAGCTGCGTTTCTGACACAGGAATCTCCAGAAAGAGAGGATCGTATCAGACATTATTTTAGCAGAACAGAAGGAATAAATCCATAGGCATGAATTGGAACTCAAAAAATTTGAACTAGAAACTTTAACTCAGAAAAGGTTACCATTTTCAACGCAACGATGGACGACATTGATGCATACCTTCAGAGATTTGTACATTACACGGTAGATCAAAGCTGGGAGGAGGATCAATGGGCAACTAATTAAAGTGCCTTACTTATGGGAAGAGTTTTGGAAGTATATTGTAGGCGACCAATAGAAGGAATTACAGGACCCTGACGTCTGATTTGCTTCACCATTTCCGGTTAACAGTGGAAGGTAATCGGAGTAAATTTCTTTAGGTTAAAATAGGGTGTGATGAAACGGCTTTGCTATTTGTATCCCATCTGGGAAATATATGTAACACACCACGCGTCACATGCGTTGTCTTTCAACAACACACACAAACAACACAACAATGTTATGTGGCTCGTGCACTGTTCATAATAGGAAATCGAAGTGCCGAGTATCCGCCAACGCCTACTGCTAGGTGCATTTGTATGGTGCATACAAGTTCTTCATCTCAGACCATCCGAACTATAGTTACTATGTAGAGAGTTCCAATATACTAGTCTGTAGTTGTCTATGACTTTGACGATAGTCTTAAGAATTTCGTGCATTTATCAGCTGCACTAACCGACTGGTTAGAGCACGTTGTAATGCAAAGACAAATGACAGCTGTTTAAATTGTTTTCGTTGCTGTTTTTAACGGTCGTTTTGTGCATTCTGTGCCGGAAACAAACTGAGTAAGGGCTTTTATGTCCTTTAGCAATTCCAGTCACCAGTCGTAGAGAGAGGGCCACTATAGAAATCAAGTGCCTTGTAAGTCAGTTCAGAGCACCTCGTAATGCTCCCCAGCCAGACGCAGAACTTCCAGATGCAGAATCTACACGGAAGAATCATGCATCCTTGCACAAGTCAGGTCGTCATCTTTACATGTCAGCCACATTGAAACGATCAGAACAAAGTAATTTCAAAGGATTCTCTCCTTCCAGGAAAAGATAGTGGCAAACAAGTGCATCTCTCAATCATAATCTGTGTCTCTTCTGTGGTGACATAACTAATGACGCAGATCATACTTTCCAGAAGTCTCAACTCGCCAAACAGCTACAGTATATGATAAGGCAGTAACACTGGGGGAAGAGCGAATCGTGGCACTCCTTACAAACCCATGGCTTCAGGGATTGGTTCTGGTCTTTTGTTATTGAAATCCGAACAGCTGTGGATATGTAGGCAATAGGAGACCACGTCGATATGGTGAAGCAGCAACGGAAGGAACTTGTTGCCCAAGATAAACTTCTGGACAACTACAAGGTTCAGCTTCTTACTTAGCATATTTGAACATTAGTTGCTCGTTTGCATCATCATCCTCAATTGATATCCTCAATCAGTCCTCCTCAGTCAGTCGTCCTCAGTCAGTCGTCCTCAGTCAGTCGTCCTGCATGATGTTTGATGATCAGTTTCTGTTGCAACTGTTTGTCATTGAGTGATGGCATTTGAAGTCGTAAGAGTTAAGAAAGGCAATAAACTTTCTTCTGAAATATTGTCAAATATTGTTGAAAATGTTTGCTAGTAAACATGGACTGTTAGTAATGTTAAATGGCAAGCCTTTAGCGCTGCCTTAGGATGCTGCCTCTTTGAACTATGGGTAATTTGAATCTGTTGATTTGATTTGGTCACTAGGTGGAGCGGAAAGAAGCGGAAAGAAAGGCCGAGGAGTTGGCGAAAGCCGTCGAGGATATGCATAAGGTTCTGAATCGAGGTGCACTAGGTCTGTCTCTATCCATGTCTCTTTCTTCTCTCTTCTTTCTCTCCTCCTTTCTCTTATTCCTTCTGCCTTCTCTCCTTTTTCTATAGTAATCTCTCTATCCTCTTTATCTTTTCTTCTTTTTTCTCTCCTTTCTCTTTTCATTGGTCTCTTGTTTCTCTCTGAACAAATAAATAGAAATGTGCATTCTAGAAAAACATAGGCTGAATGCTCCAGTTTCTGCCTGTTACATTAACAGCCTGAGGCAGTTACTCCGTAGGGACCTTGGGCAATCCTTACTCAAAATTGCTCTGCTGCGTTGTCAATGTTCTGTTGTATGACCGTGTGCACGTCTTAACTTTGGAATAAGGGCAATATCAAAATTCTGTTACATTGTAGTGAATTGAATTGTTAACTGTTTTTTTATATTCAGAGACAACTGTGTGAAGCAAGAATTGCTGCCGCCGACGTAGAGAAATGTAAGAGCCTTGTGGAACAGCCGAGCACTGCGGACTTGAGCATTGCGCAACTGACCAAAAAGGTTTGCACTTTGGCAATCATTCTTCTGTTGTATAGTTGGGATATCAACGGCTTAGACCTGTTTTTAATTGCATGAAAGAAATTCCTATAAGCTATATAAGGTATATTACTTCACCTTACATAGATGAATGGAGGTAAAGTAATTAATTCCGAATTATTCAGGACAAACTGAACTCGGCAGAGAATCAAAATCAGGATCTGTTAAAGGAGAAGGACATGTTGAAGTCTTTAGAAGTCAAGCTTTCAAGTGAGCTGGAGTCCATTCGGAAAAACGAGGATCTGCTGATACATAACCTGCACACCAAACAGGTACCTAACTGCAACTTGACACACTCTGAATAAAGATTTCTTAGAAGAAGATAACAGTCGTATTAGCTAGCTGTGAAGCCTCCCAGCTAGCTTAAAGTGTTGGGACTTCATTTTCTTAGCCTTGGCATATAAGGGCGGGTGGCCTGTGGTCTCCTTCACTGTCTCGTCTTCCCACCAACAGTGTACGGTTGGTGTACTCGTTATAGTTGAGTGGGGTGCAGGTAAATTTCGAACAAAAATTTTGCTCTGGTGGGGCGGTGTGCTTTGTTTTTGCTGGTTGATACGGTTGAACTAGTTTGACTTCTTTGACGAGACAAATGGTGTTTCTGAGGATGCAGTGCCAGTTTCTTGTCTGTGGACCCATTCAATGAGTCGTTTCGTTTTATTTTAAGGATGACCTTGAGCGAGCAGAGTCTGAGATGACGAGACTTCGAAAGAGAATAGAAGTCCTTGAGAGCGAGAACTTGAAACTTGAAAACCAGGCAGAAGTATCGGACGAACAGAGGGCGTTGATCATCACTCTTCAGGTGTGTGTTCCACCATTTCTAATTCGATCTCCCGTTTCTCTTGCTGTCTGTGGCGGCCACTTTAACCTTTTCTGATGACGAGTCACAGAGAAAACTAAAAACTAATGGTCTGAATTAGTGTTTGTCTGCATCTGTTTTCATGAGCAAACAACTTGTAAGTTCGAATGAGTATTTTACTTTGCATGTGTATTTGTAGCATGCACTAATGTGCTCCTGTTTGGGAAATGGTACAGTTTTGCAAACAATAAGTTAAGCAGAAAAGGAGGGAGAAGAACATGATGATGGTGGAGTACAGTTGATTTGATTGTGGGGTGGGGTGGCCTATTGGAGCACTGGGCCTGTAACGCGGAGAGGAAGGGGTCGAGCCTTGCCCGATGCAGTTACTTTAGAGACCTTGGGCAATCCTTCACTCGCAATTGCTCTGCGTCGTCGATGTTCTGTCTATGATTGTGTGCACTTCTTAACTTTCGAAGAAGGGCAATATCAAAATTCTGTTACATTGTAGTGAATTGAATTGTTAACTGATTTTTGTTATATTCAGAAACAACTGGCTCAATCAACAATTGATGCTGACCTAGAGCGATTGAAGAGTGCTCAACTAGTGGAACGGCTGAGGATTGCTGACTCGCGCATTGCGCAACGGACTGAAAAGGTTTGCACTTTGGCGATTTGACCCTCTTACCTTTTGGATTTCAACCTCGTTTCTCCATTGGATTATGATTTTGATTGCGATTTCCCTTGAAGTGACCATCAATTGAACAGCAGTATAGAAGTCATTGGATTAAGTTAGATTAGCTATAGAAGTCATTGATTCAGAGTTTGTAGTTGTAGCTGTGTTTTTGTTGCATCCTGTATTTCTTACAATGCCGTCGCTAAGTGTAATACCTGTGTAACATTATTGTAAATTTGGACAACATCTTGAGGGTCCACAACGAGATAAAAAATTATCTGCGCTGGAAAAAGCAAAAAGAAACGGTTCGCAGGCAGTTTTTAACTAAATTCTGTTCATTCCTTGCAACTGTTGCATCATGTGACAGCTGGAATAATCTAGATCTATTACAACATATTTGGCTAGCACTTTGTATATTCTACTACCTTTATATCTATTACTTTTACATCTATACCAGTCTTTGGCACACCAAAAGAACTATCTGACACCGTCTTACCAATGTACGAAAGTGTAATGATTTGTTATATGCTACTGAAACATCAACTAAAATCAAGTAATACCTTAAAAAGCCAACGATTGCATACAATTCACAGCAGTTGGCAGCCAAAGCTAACAGATCTGGGTAAAAGTTTCAATACCAAGTCCACCACATGCTCGAGTTCTGCAGCTCGTTCGTGCTTACCATGACAAGTATATGAATTTAATAAAACCACTAAAGGGTCGGCGGGCACATGAAAAGTACCAAACAAAAGTGCATTGTTTCAGAGATGGAGATGAAAGTAAAAACAAACTGTTTGATATTGCCGCATGCAAGTGCGTATTTTTGTCTCGTGTCTCCAAAAAAAGCACGCAAAGTTCCTGCAGCAGAGCAGACATATTTTCTTCTTGATCAGAGAAATCTTCGTCTTATGTGTGTTGGCAGTGTTGACAAAATTACATCAGAGAAACTGGCACAGAGACAGAAGAGGAAAGAATTAGGAGCGAGACAAATGCACACATTGAAGAAATGAAAATTGCATTCACTGTGATGAGTATGAGCCCCTCAAGACAAAGGATGCAAGTGAAACGTCACAATGCAGTTGTGAGTCGATAGCAGTTACGCATTGACAAACATTTTCAGCTTTGACAATGGCCTGTGACAGGCATGGAATCTCACCAGGCATATGGAGGTCGTACTAGAGTGCACGTGCAATAGAAGGTGGAGTGTGAGTAATACATGTAAGTGCACTATCCATAGGTTTCTACTGGCTCCACAACAACAGCCACTATAGCCCTTCTAGAACAGACCACTGAACTGCTAGTACAAATCATTTTTAAAAACTACACACACACACACACATACTCCTTGGAATTTTGCACAGTACATCACAACCAGATGTTAACTGAATGGCGGGATCGTCACTGCATGCCTGGAACATGAGCGTGTATAGGTCATGACTTAAAGTGGATTCTTAAAGCGATTGTGTATTTCAAAGTGTGAAATTTTGGGGTACGCAATGAAATGCACGTGCCAAAAAATATATGAACACTTGCCGCTTTGGGCAAGAATGCCGTGGCTATATGAAAATATAGTCCAAAATATTTATGTGCATTTGCAGTCATTTGTCATTCAGCTTTCAGCTAAATGCGGATTAATTGAACTTGATTCTTTCAAGCCCAGGTGACGAAGATTTGAAACCCACATGGAGAAGTTTGTTCCATATGAAGCTGTTGGAACAGAACGCCTGCAATGCATGGTGTGGCTCGTGCACTGTTCATAAAACGAAATCGCAATGCTGGGTAACCACCAATGCCTACTGCAAGGTTAGCTGGGTTTTTTTTTCTCAGAGATAACAGAATGAAGCAAGAATTGCTGCCGCCGACGTAGAGAAATCTAAGAGACCAATGGAGCAGCCGAGCACTGCGGACTCGAGCATTGCACAACTGACCGAAAAGGTTTGCACTTTGTCAATCTGACCCTCTGACTTTTGCATTTCAACCTCATTTCTCCTTTGGATTATGATTTTGATTGCAGTTTCAATTGAAGTGCCCATTGATTGAAGTCATTGGATTAGATTAGTGATTGAGAGCTAAAGAAAAAGGAAGATGGAGGTGACATTGGATGAATAGCATAGCCATGGTTGGCACCTCATTGTGGAACATGCTCCCATGCAATATGTGACATGAGCTTTTACTTTCCATGCCTCTATTTTGCAAGCGGTTGAAGACTGTTCTGTTCGATCATGGTCTTGTGTAATCACGTCAAGAACACATGAGTTTTATTCAAGAGTTGCTACATGAATGAAACAAGTGGATTAGTTCTCAGGGTGGGAGATCACTGTCTTGTAACTGATTCAGAGTTGGTAGTTGTGGTTGTGTTTTCGTTGGTTCCTGTATTTCTCATCATCCTCTTTTCCAGTACTCGAGGCTGGAGACGGAGAATGAAGTACAGACGGGCATCAACAAAGAACTGGCCACCCAACGCGACGCTTTGATGAGAGAAGAAGGCATTCTTTTAGGAGAAAAAGAGCGGTTAAAGGAGCAACTGGTCGCAGCTCAGTAAGCAATTGTTTGAGTAATTACTATTTAATGACATAGACCAAGGTATCTTGACAGTTGATCTCGATCGAGGATCTTCTTAACAATTGATCTCCAGGATCTTGACAGCTGTTCTTACGGATCTCAACAGATGATCTTAAGGATCTTGACAGCTGATCTTACGGATTTTCTAACAGTTGATCATGATCTTAACATTTGATCTTGGTGGCTGATCTTTTCTGTGTTTGATCAGCAAAAGTTGATCTGTGCTATTTGGATTTTAGTTGTCATTTTAGTCGAAGTGTTGCGAGGGGAAAAGAAGAAGCAGTTGGACATGTAGATGAGTGATTGTCGATTTCGAATCATCAAGAGGTTCACAGTATTTCAATTGTACTGTTTACACGTTGAGTCTAATCTAACGACTTCTATAGCAACGTTATATGTCGGCAGGTAACTGCATCGATCTTGCTTCTAATATTAAGGTTAGGATATGATGTTTGCATTTGAACACGGTTTGTTGCACTTTAATTCCATTGGTTTTAAACCCTTTGGCGAAGAAACTGGTTGTAATCGATGCATTCTGCGATTGAGAGATGCTGAATATGTTTCAGATGATCGAATAACCACGCTCCAGAGGGAGCTTTGGCGTACAACCGAGATGTTGGATGATATGAAGAAGAAAGGTCTAACAAGCACAGAAAGTACCGAGGCCATGTCGCCGAAGTGTCAGTCGGTTGCTCGAAATGTGCCTATCACCGGTGAGTCTGACAAGACTAAAGATGACACAAACAGTGGTGTTGTTTGGGGTTCAGAGTGCGATGCATTATGGGAAATGCTACACAAACGGTGGTGTTTGGGGTTCAGAGTGCGATGCATTATGAGAAATGTTGCATCGAAATCTGGCTTCTGAGATGTGGAAGCCAATTCAAATGGAGGTCTAGTTGAATTGGTTGGTTTGTTGGTGTTTAACGATGCTGCATCATAACAATGATAGCATTGCCCTCCTCCTCTATCCAGGCAACTGGATCGAGTGAAATATTGAAGCTATCACGACCTAAATCAATGGATTAGAATAGGGAAACTGGAATTGCTGGAGTTGAGCGATATATTGACAATGCACTCAATGTACTTCTTATGTCACTGTTTTGTTGGGTTGTTAAATTGCTGCTACTGGAAACTGCTTAGACCTAATAGCTGCTGTATTGGATGTTCTGTTCCAATGACGAAAGTAGTTCTGATCATTAGTATTCATTGTTATTGTTGCTAGTAATTTCGTATTAGTATTTAGTTTGCAATTGTTTATGGTGTGATGTCATTTATAGGAGTGTGAGATATAGTGTTGATGGTGTGGGGTCGTTTGATGGGTTTTGGATAAATAGTGTTAATGGTGTGATGTTGTTTATAGCTATGCGAGAAATCCTGCCATGGGGACGAAAGTCTTTCTTTCACATCATCGGCTGAGCTACGGCTCTTTACAAATCGTCTTATTATTGTATGTATATTATATGTATGTTTATTAAATTTTATTTATGTTGCCAGGTGAATTTATTGATGAGAGAAATAAATGGGTTGATGTCAACGACTTGTTTGTTTGATGTGGTGGTGAGTGGATGAAGGTGGATGGTAGATTGGATGAATGATGTCATGGGTGCTGACAAATCGAGGGCTGAGAATTATAAGGCTCTATGTCCACTATATAGCATTTTTGAGTTATTGGTACCATTGGAAAGATCTTTTTTCAGAGCTCTATGTCCACCGAGACACTAGTTTGTAGCTTGTTTAGAAGTTGAGATATTTTGAAAGTTATAAAGCTCTATGTCACACATTTCCAGCTTTTTGAGAATTATTAGGCTCTATGTCCTACAGCAAATAAGATCGCTGCATTCAAGCCACGTGATGTGAATCTATTCAGTATTATTAGGCTCTATGTCAACAAAATGGCGGCTCGTTCACATCGGATACCACGCAAGAAATTGACTGATTTTGAATTTCTATCTCTTTTACAGGATGAAGAGGGGTAAGAAAATAAAATTGTGTGCATAGTTTAATTCAAGATTATCTTCACTATATAAAATTATACGTGGTTTTTCTATAGTTTTGATTGATTTTGCACTGTTTATTATATAAGTCGTCGTAACTTTAACACTTCGAATATAGTATTACGTCGATGCTTTAACACTCATTTATTAACTCTTAAAATCAATCAATCAAATCAAAACTCTTTTATTGAAGCCGTATGAAATCAAATCACATAACCAATGTAAATGTAACCATAACATTAACTAATCATGCTAATTCATGCACTGCAAAGTCAAGGTCCAACTAAATGCGGGACTGGATCCTAAGCCGGCGTAACAGTTAACTGTGGATACCATATTTTCTAATTTATTCCTGTAAAACCACGGTTTTTATTATCACGGCTCTCAAAGTAATACTATGGCTGGCAATGAAATTACTATTTTGAATGATGACTGCCAGCTGAGCTATTTGCTCTCCAGATCTATTCCATTTATATAACTGCAAAAAGTCTTATGCTTGTGTATTGTTTTAGGTATGATCACAGTAGTGACGAAGACTTCCTGGTGAGAGAATACTGCGAAACAGTTCATCTAACTTCAGACAACCAGGTTGCATCTGTTGCTACAGCATATGATGACTATTTGGCAATGATCAATAGACCTACAGACGTTCTGTCACTCACAGCAATAGACAAAGCATTTCAATTTGAAGTAGACACAGGTATTGTTAAAGATTTCATGTTATGCGAGACATGTGGTAAATTCCAGGGATGTTTGTGCGAAACTAGAATGTCTGGTGAAGCAAATGGGCCTTCTGGTGATCATGACTACCAGGTTGCATCTGTTGCTACAGCAATTGATGACTATTTGGCAATGATCAATGGACCTACAGACGTTCTGTCACTCACAGCAATAGACAAATCATTTCAATTTGAAGTAGACACAGGTATTGTTAAAGATTTCATGTTATGCGAGACATGTGGTAAATTCCAGGGATGTTTGTGCGAAACTAGAATGTCTGGTGAAGCAAATGGGCCTTCTGGTGATCATGACTATAGATTACATTCGACCACAAGAAAGCATGCACGAACAGGACAACCTCTGACACGTAAGCGCAACCACAACCAATCTAATTGGCGACAGGAAAGAAGAAAAAGACAGCGTCAAAGTGGGAAAGCCTACCTAACATCTAAAGGGATACAGGCTCCAGCAAAGACCGTAAAATGTTGCGTGAAGGATCATACATATTGCCGTTTTAAATGTGCGGTTCATATTAATGATGAAGACAGACAATTAATTAACAGGGATCATTGGGCCATGTCTGATATTGATAAACGCTTCTTTTACTCCTGCACAACTGCTGTGAGTTATAAAGCAAGAACACGTAGATTAACAAGCATGCATGGAAGCAGAAAGAAGATGAGTTACAAGTACTTTTTTAAAAAAACTACTGACACAATACGTGTTTGCAAGGAATTTTATCTGAAGACATTAGATATTGACAGCAAACGAATTGTTAATACCCACAAAGCAAAGAGTGAGATGACTGGCACACCCCTTCCATACCGCTGGGGTAAACATGTAAAAAGAGAATGTCGTTCAGCCAAAGCAATCATTCGAGAACATATTGAATCTCTTCCTAAAGTTGAGAGCCACTATTGTCGACGAGAAACTAAGAAACAATTCTTGCCTAGTAACTTGAATTTACAAATAGTGTATGAAAAATATAGGGACTACTGCTTGGAAAAAGAAGTGACACCAGGAAAGATAAGCCTGTACCGAAACATATTCAACCATGAATTCAATATAGAATTTCAAACGTTGAAAAAGGATAGGTGCGACACATGTGAAGCTGCGAAGTTCAACAGTAAAACTGAACAGAAATATGCTGCCCACCTGCAGAGTAAACTTGAAACACACAACGAAAGAGTGCAGGATAGACAGCGCAAAGGTCAGTGTGTAGTGTGTTTTGATATGCAAAATGTCTTCGCATTGCCACAGGCAAATGTATCCAGTTTCTTCTACAAGCGTAAGTTAAATGTATACCATTTGACTGGACATTGCTCTATTGATAAGCAGAGTTATGGTGTGTTGTGGCCAGAAAGTTTAAGTGGTCGTACTGGCAATGATATTGCAAGTGCCCTCATAAAAATTTTAGAACGTCTTGTTGAAGATCATCCGGATGTAACCGAAATGACTCTGTGGAGTGATTCATGCGTGCCACAGAATAGAAACAAAGTGATGTCCACCGCCATTGCACTATTCCTCCAAAGCCATCCATCTGTAACATCTATAACTCAAAAGTTTTGTGAGCCTGGCCACAGTGAAGTGCAAGAAGTGGATAACCTCCACAGTCAGTTAGAGAAGGTGATGCAAGTTAGTGAGGTGTATAGCCCAGTCGGTTTAGTCAGAGTATTGAGTAGGACACCAAGGAATAGGCCATTGAAGCTGATACAGTTGAAGCTGCAAGATACCAAAGATTATCATTCAGAAGCTAACAGGTTTAGATATGACACCATTCCTTTCACCAAAGTCAAAACTCTCAGATATTCATCACAAACTCTCATGTGTGTAGAGTACAAGATTAGATTTTCAGATGAGTTATGGGTTAAAGAACATTTGAAGCAAAACTTGTTAAATAGAAGTCAAGAATCTGATGGTCATACAGTACGTCATTTCAATATGCCTCAATGTTCAAAAAAATGTGAAGTTTTGACAGCAGAAAAAATCAAAGATATACAATCCATGCTAGATTTTATGCCTCAACCCGATCGACTCTATATGGAAATAATTTGTCAGCAGTCACAAAAGGCCCAGGCAGACAGACTTCCAGTGCCAGCAAAACCCGATGATGCTATAACCGTTACTAGCAAGAAAAGAAAGCATTCAACAGAAGAAGTGGTCAAATCAGATGATGTGAGCACTTCTATGGAAAAAAAATCTAAAGTACCATTGGTGGAACAACAGAGTATTAATAAGAAAGGAAAGCATCCAGCATCATCAGAAGCCAAACAGGATGGCAAAACTAGGAAAGGAAAACAGTCAGTAGCAACATTGTTCAAACCAGATGACAGAAAAAGTAGCCAGAAAGGAAAGCATCCAGCATCATCAGAAGCCAAACAAGATGACACTAGCAAAACTAAGAAAGGAAAACAGTCAGTAGCAACACTGTTCAAACCAGATGACAGAAAAAGTAGCCAGAAAGGAAAGCATCCAGCATCATCAGAAGCCAAACAAGATGATACTAGCAAAACTAAGAAAGGAAAACAGTCAGTAGCAACATTGTTCAAACCAGATGACAGAAAAAGTAGCCAGAAAGGAAAGCATCTAGCATCATCAGAAGCCAAACAAGATGATACTAGCAAAACTAAGAAAGGAAAACAGTCAGTAGCAACATTGTTCAAACCAGATGACAGAAAAAGTAGCCAGAAAGGTAAGCATCCAGCATCATCAGAAGCCAAACAAGATGACACTAGCAAAACTAAGAAAGGAAAACAGTCAGTAGCAACATTGTTCAAACCAGATAACAGAAAAAGTAGCCAGAAAGGAAAGCATCCAGCATCATCAGAAGCCAAACAAGATGACTGTAGCAAAACTAAGAAAGGAAAACAGTCAGTAGCAACATTGTTCAAACCAGATAACAGAAAAAGTAGCCAGAAAGGAAAGCATCCAGCATCATCAGAAGCCAAACAAGATGACTGTAGCAAAACTAAGAAAGGAAAACAGTCAGTAGCAACATTGTTCAAACCAGATAACAGAAAAAGTAGCCAGAAAGGAAAGCATCTAGCATCATCAGAAGCCAAACAAGATGACACTAGCAAAACTAAGAAAGGAAAACAGTCAGTAGCAACATTGTTCAAACCAGATAACAGAAAAAGTAGCCAGAAAGGAAAGCATCCAGCATCATCAGAAGCCAAACAAGATGACACTAGCAAAACTAAGAAAGGAAAACAGTCAGTAGCAACATCGTTCAAACACTAACAGTACTGTGAAAGAACATTGTAATAACATTCACAACAATTTCTCCTTAATTGCTCCAAACCATTCTATGAATGTACTGTTACTACAAGCTGCTATTAAAAGCGTCACAATAAATTAACCACAGAAAAATCTAGATCAGCTACATCCTATTACAATGTTTATTTAACAACCTTGAGGATTATTTGAATCTGTATCCAAGTGTGGCTCAAATAAAGCCAAAATCAAGACAAGGATTTATATTTAGCATCTGAATGTCTGCTAAAACATATGTCCACAAGAAGCTTTAGCCGCAAAACATATTCAGAATAAAAAATCTGTTTGTTTCATGCTCCCACGCTAATTCAAACTTTTAAACTCTTATGTTTGTTCGGTGTTTAATGGACATAGAGCCTTATAATTCTCAGCCCTCACATTATGTACATTGAGTGTTATATGGCTCCATGTCCATTTTATGCATGGGGCATTCTTTGAAAAAATTCATAAAAATGTTTGCACGTTTTGTTTGCAGCCTTTTGCTCTGTACAATGTTACTGTATTAAAAAATGAACAAAAGCAGTCAGTTACATTTGTAATATTTTCTTTATTCTTTTTGTGTTTGTATGCTGAACTTTCAAATTTGAATATCTCGGAATTGTACTTTTTGGACATAGAGCCTTATAATTCTCAGCCCTCGAAATGTAGGTCTTGTAGATGTACATAAAGACCATTTTGTTCAATCGTGGTCTTGGGTCGGGAGCGCCTCTGATAGGTCTCTCTCGAAATGGCATTATATAAATCTGCAATTACAATTACAACTGGATAGAGTGAAATATTTAAGCTATCATGACCTAAATCAATGGATTAGAATAGGGAAACTGGAATTGCTGGAGTTGAGCGATATATTGACGATGCACTCAATGTACTGCTTATGTCACTGTAAGAAAGCAGACTTTCAAGCAGCGTTGGTCTTGATACACAAAGTGAAAAGTCAGCTGGACATGTCTCTCCTGGTATGGATGATTTTGATCAGTTAAGACACTAAGGATGAATTCTTAGTGTCTATCTTCTGTTAGGTCTGCGGTATTGGATGATCTGTTTCAATGACAAAAGAATTTTTCTTTGATTAGTGTATAGTTCTGATTATTAGTATTCGTTGTTATTGTTACTAGTAATTTCGATTAGTATTTAGTTTGCAATTGTTTATGGTGTGATGTCATTTATAGGAGTGTGAGATATAGTGTTGATGGTGTGATGTCTTTGATAGGTTTGTGAGAAATAGTGTTTATGGTGTGGGGTCGTTTGATGGGTATTGGATAAATAGTGTTGATGGTGTGATGTTGTTTATAGCTATGCGAGAAATCCTGCCATGGGGACGATAGTCTTGGACGATGTAGTGAATGCTGAAGGACCTCGGTGTTCAGGTTCCACTACATTTCTCTCTCTTCTCTGTCCATGCCTTATTTTGTCTGTTTCTGGTCTCTGTTCTGTCTATGCCTCTGTCTCTAATCTAATGATGCCACTTCAATTGAAGTGTAGTCAAAAATTGAAACTGAGTAAGTAAGTAATCTTCTATTAGCATTAGACAAACGCTCATACTGTACTACAACTTTGCCAAGGGATATGTATCTTTATTAAATCCTACGTGTCGCCAGGTGGATTCGTTGATACAACAAATGGATATGTCTGGAGACATTTAGAGGCACTCAAGAATTTTTAAACAATCAGACTGTTTGGAATGTTGAGTCGTTGTATTTGCAGTGGTCTGTAGTGCTGTTTGCACCTGTCACGGGCAGAACAGGAGTCCGAGGAACTGTGTTCTCTTCGAGATGCAGTCACCTCTAACATGATTCTCCGCCAGGAGCTGGATAAGGTCAGCGAGGCCAAATTCAGTCTCTTTACCACTGAATATGTGCCGTCTCTGTCCGTATGGATGATTTTGACTCAGTGTAAGACACTAAGGATTGCTATCTTTTCCTTTAGCTCTGTCTTTATCTCTCTGTGGCTAGGTCTATTCCTTGTAGTATTGGATTGTAATTTCTGTTTTTAAATTGATGCTCTGGGAATTCAGTCTACCTTTTTTGTTTAGAATCAGTGTATAGGGAATTCTGCTGTGTGTTCACTAGGGAGTTCTATCATGTAGTGCAGTTTCTCAGTCTCCTGCATGAAGATATTAGTTTGAAAGGTGGATGTGACGCGTGGTGCGGTGTATAGCAGTGTGCACCATTAATAAACCGAATCAAGGCTGCTGATTTCTTTGCCAATGAATACTGTAAGAAATATTGTAGACTGGTCTACAAAATCGTCATGTATGAACGTCCAAAGTCCATGAACCTGTTCACTGCGGTGCATGTAATTTGCATAGACCGTGAAAAACGCAAATCCTGCCATGGGGACGAAAGTCTTAGAAGATGCAGCGAACCAGACTGCCAGCATCATGTTTTGCTGAAGGACCTCGGTGTTCAGGTTCCACTTCATCTCTCTCTCTTCTCTGTCCATGCCTTATTTTGTCTGTTTCTGTGTCTCTGTTCTGTCTATGTCTCTAATCTAATGATGCCACTTCAATTGAAGTGTAGTCAAAAATTGAAACCTTGTGATGTAAGTAAATGAGTAGGTAAGTAATCTTCTATTAGCATTAGACAAACGCTCGTACTTTACTACAACTTTGCCAAAGGATATGTACGTTTATTAAATCCTAAGTGTCACCAGGTGGTTTCGTTTATCAACAAATTGTCTGGAGACACTTTTAAACAATCACATGACCGTTAACTTTTTGAACTCTTGTAGAGTGCTCATCTTTCGCATCATCGGCTGAGCTACAGCTCTTTACAAATCGTCTTATTATTGTATCTATATTATACGTATGTTTATTAAATCCTATTCATGTTGCCAGGTGGATTTATTGATGAGAGAAATATAAAGAAAAGCTAATGACGGTTATTCAGTGGCTCTGTAATGAGAGGCTTATGCTCCTTGGTCTATCTTAGTTGGATAATTGGCTTTCAGTTTTGAGGTAGTGGCTAAACGAGTTTTCGTGGTTTGTTTGTTAATCCGGAAGGTGCTGGAGTATCTGAAGTCTCTGCGAATAATAGCCATTTGTGTTTAGGTTCTTGGTGAGACAACGAATGCTGTAATTCCTCTTTAGCTTCCTCGCCACTCGTCAGCCTGTGTAACGCTTCTGCCAACTCCATTCACGTCCGTTACACCAATTGCTGATGAGGAAGAAAGTGCATTACAACAGACAAGAACTGCCATGATCAAACTGCTTCAGGAATTTTCTGTGTATCAGCATGACCGACGCAGAAGTGAGAAGTGGCCGATGATTGTAATTAGCATTTATCGTCTGTATTTTAATACGTGTTGTACGAATTGGCCGAGCGTTGTAAGTGATGGATTCTCGTTTCTTGGATGGAAAGTATATATCTATTTAATGTTAAAAATTATAAAGTGCCTCTTGCAGTGCACACCAGAGGCTTTAGAGTAAATGATGGAATGTGTAAGAAATTGCAGAGGAGAACTTGTAATGAATTGATTGATTAGATTGTAACCAATACTGAAGTGGTCATACCATGGATTACATCTGGTACGGTGACGTAGGCTGAGATGTAAACAGCAAGTCCTGTGATGCAGTGGCCATGTGTCCAGGATCTTGGGATTCGCCTGTTGCCAGCTCAATGGCCTACAAACAGGATATGAGCATTCCCTCCCAAATGCTTAAGTGTTGACACCTATGCTTTCAGCTGTAATTGCATGAAAGAAATTCCTATAAGCTATATAAGGTATATTGCTTCAAAGCTTACATAGATAAATGGAGGTAAAGTAATTCCTGTAATTTATATTTGGTACAATGAGTTCTTACTTAAATGTATGGTTTTGTATGGTTGTAGAACCTTGAAGAAAGAAATAGAGCTGTTGAGAGAGAAGGAGAAGAAGCTGTTGGACACAATCGCTCATCTACAGGAGGTTCACAGTATTTCATTTCTACTGTTTATATGTCGAGTCTAATCTAACGACTTCTATAGCGCCGTTATATGTCGGCAGTTAACTGCATCGATCTTGCTTCTAACATTAAGGTTAGGATATGATGTTTGTCTACAGGCTGATGGAAACAGGATTTATTACAGAATTTCAGATTATCGTAAGACAGAACATTTTGATGCTTTCATTCTTTGCTGTGCTATTTGATTAACAAAAACCTTGTGTATCTTAGTCTTTTAGGACCTGGCTGATTTGGACTGGTTCTGTCCAGAATATTTTGATTTTGGAATTTGGTTGTTGCATTGAAGCAGTCGTTGATACGGCAATGTCTTACCTGCTGTTTTCCTATCTGTTCATCTGTTCTAGCTGCAATGTATTTTCTTTTGCAGCAAATCCGAATTATTCAGGACAAACTGAACTCGGCAGAGAATCAAAACCAGGATCTGTTGAAGGAGAAGGACATGTTAAAGTCTTTAGAAGTCAAGCTTTCGAGTGAGCTAGAGTCCATTCGGAAAAACAAGGATCTGCTGATACATAACCTGCAAACCAAACAGGTACCTAACTGCAACTTGACACACTCTGAATAAAGATTTCTTAGAAGAAGAGAACAGTCCTATTAGCTATCTGTGAAGCCTCCCAGCTAGCTTAAAGTGTTGGGTCTTCATTTTCTTAGCCTTGGCATATAAGGGCGGGTGGCCAGTGGTCTCCCTCACTGTCTCGTCTTCCCACCAACAGTGTACGGTTGGTGTACTCGTTATAGTTGAGTGGGGTGCAGGTAAATTTCGAACAAAAATTTTGCTCTGGTGGGGCGGTGTGCTTTGTTTTTGCTGGTTGATACGGTTGAACTAGTTTGACTTCTTTGACGAGACAAATGGTGTTTCTGAGGATACAGTGCCAGTTTCTTGTCTGTGGACCCATTCAATGAGTCGTTTCGTTTTATTTTAAGAATGACCTTGAGCGAGCAGAATCTGAAATGACGAGACTTCGTCAGAGAATAGAAGTCCTCGAGAGCGAGAACTTGAAACTTGAAAACCAAGCAGAAGTATCGGACGAACAGAGGGCGTTGATCATCACTCTTCAGGTGTGTGTTCCACCATTTTTAATTTTATTTCCCGTTTCTCGTCATCAGAAAGGGTTAAAGTGGCCGCCACAGACAGCGAGTCACAGATGCAGACTAATTCAGACCATTACAGTTTTTAGTTTTCTCTGTTTTCATGAGCAAACAACTTTATGTGTATTTGTAACATGCACTAATGTGCTCCAGTTTGGTAAATGGTACAGTTTTGCAAACAATAAGTACCATTAGTCGGTACAATGAGTTCTTACTTAAATGTATGGTTTTGTCTGGTTGCAGAACCTTGAAGAAAGAAATAGAGCTGTTAAGAGAGAAGGAGAAGAATCTGTTGGACACAATCACTCATCTTCAAGAGGTTCACAGTATTTCATTTCTACTGTTTACATGTCGAGTCTAAGTTAAGTAGAAGAGGAGGGAGAAGAACATGATGATGGTGAACGAGTACAGTTGATTTGATTGTGGGGCGGGGTGGCCTATTGGAGCACTGGGCCTGTAACGCGGAGAGTACGGGCTCGGGCAAGTTGCCCGATGCAGTTACTCCGTAGAGACCTGGGGCAATCCTTCACTCACAATTGCCCTGCGTGGTCGATGTTCTGTTGTATGATCGTGTGCACTTCTTAACTTTGGAAGAAGGGCAATATCAAAATTGTGTTACATTGTAGTTTGAATTGTTAACTGTTTTTTTATTCAGAGACAACTCTCTGACGCGAGAATTGCCGCTGACGTAGAGAAGAGTGGTCGACTAATGGTGCAGCTGAGCACTGCGGACTCGAGCTTTGCACAACTGACCAAAAAGGTTTGCACTTTGGCAATCTGACCCTCTGACCTTTTGGATTTCAACCTCATTTCTCATTTGGCTTATGATTTTGATTGCAGTTTCAATTGAAGTGCCCATGCTCAAGTTTATGTCAACACCTATGCTTTCAGCTGTAATTACATGAAAGAAATTCCTATAAGCTATATAAGGTATATTGCTTCAAAGCTTACATAGATGAATGGAGGTAAAGTAATTCCTGTAATTTATGCTATATTTTTGGTACAATGTGTTCTTACGTAAATATATGGTTTTGTCTGGTTGCAGAACCTTGAAGAAAGAAATAGAGCTGTTAAGAGATAGGGAGAAGAATCTGATGGACACAATCACTCGTCTTCAAGAGGTTCACAGTATTTCATTGTACGATGCATTCTGTGATTGAGAGATGCTGAATGTTTCAGGTGGTCGAACAACAAGCACAGAAGACCACAGACGTACCGAGGCCATGTCGCCGACAGTAGCAGCAAGCAGAGAAGACCACAGACGTACCGAGGCCATGTCGCCGACAGTAGCAGCAAGCAGAGAAGACCACAGACGTACCGAGGCCATGTCGCCGACAGTAGCAGCAAGCAGAGAAGACCACAGACGTACCGAGGCCATGTCGCCGACAGTAGCAGCAAGCAGAGAAGACCACAGACGTACCGAGGCCATGTCGCCGACAGTAGCAGCAAGCAGAGAAGACCACAGACGTACCGAGGCCATGTCGCCGACAGTAGCAGCAAGCAGAGAAGACCACAGACGTACCGAGGCCATGTCGCCGACAGTAGCAGCAAGCAGAGAAGACCACAGACGTACCGAGGCCATGTCGCCGACAGTAGCAGCAAGCAGAGAAGACCACAGACGTACCGAGGCCATGTCGCCGACAGTAGCAGCAAGCAGAGAAGACCACAGACGTACCGAGGCCATGTCGCCGACAGTAGCAGCAAGCAGAGAAGACCACAGACGTACCGAGGCCATGTCGCCGACAGTAGCAGCAAGCAGAGAAGACCACAGACGTACCGAGGCCATGTCGCCGACAGTAGCAGCAAGCAGAGAAGACCACAGACGTACCGAGGCCATGTCGCCGACAGTAGCAGCAAGCAGAGAAGACCACAGACGTACCGAGGCCATGTCGCCGACAGTAGCAGCAAGCAGAGAAGACCACAGACGTACCGAGGCCATGTCGCCGACAGTAGCAGCAAGCAGAGAAGACCACAGACGTACCGAGGCCATGTCGCCGACAGTAGCAGCAAGCAGAGAAGACCACAGACGTACCGAGGCCATGTCGCCGACAGTAGCAGCAAGCAGAGAAGACCACAGACGTACCGAGGCCATGTCGCCGACAGTAGCAGCAAGCAGAGAAGACCACAGACGTACCGAGGCCATGTCGCCGACAGTAGCAGCAAGCAGAGAAGACCACAGACGTACCGAGGCCATGTCGCTGTCAGACTGTTGGTCATCCAGAATACTAAGATTTATCCAGAAATGCCTTTCACATGATAGATTTCTATTATTGTCAGTTAGCACTGTCAGACTAACAGTATCCATTTCAGGCAGTGTGACACTAGCCATGTTGAGAATGTGAGATATGTCCAAAGTAATGGAACCTTTTTATATAGGGACCGTATGAATTAATTGGGTGAGATCTATGCCATTTAAAGGGGCAACTGTGTTATAGTACGGTAGGCCTATAAAATTAAAAGTGCTTTGATGAAAGAGAATTTAGAATTGCTGTATTTGCAGAGGAACTGATAAGTTGCCAGGATGATCAGGCTGTTAAGCACTAGGTGATAGCCACTAGCCACTATGCTGCTCTCAGGCTAAGAGATATATGACTTAACGCCCTCGAGTCAGTCTGTCAACTAAAGATTACAGGACTGGCGCCAAGCAGGTAGCAAACAAGTAGACCTGGACCATTGGTTCTGTCTGATAAGACGACTGGATGAATTGAGAAGGGACACAAATGGGTCTAACCAAAAACTGTATTTCTGTTGCAATGGCAAAAAAATAGCAATGTGCGCAATTTCACTCAAAATACCTAAACAGATCGCTGTCTTCATCAAGTGATTTATAATTTGTGCAGGGTGGGGTTTTCAAATCAATGATTTTATTCGTAATTCGCAATGTGCGCAATCTGGCTATAAATGACTAAATAGCCACTGCAATGCATGGTAAATTCAACATAGCAACGACAGCGTTGGGTGATATTTGAAAATAACTACCACTGAATGGGACGATAGCATTGAAGCTATGGAGGAATTAGTAGTTAAGGAAGAAGTTTCTGTTAGTAATGCACAGACTGAGTATCAAAAATTAACCTCACTGCGACAAAAATTTTCAGAAGGTGTATTCCCAAAGCACTCACACAACAGTGTGCCCCTTTCCATAGTGCCGACGTGTTGGCTCATGATCGAGTGAATGAATTCATAGCATTACACACAAAGATGAAAGGCAACTATTCTGCATGTTGTGTAACTTGGTGATTGTTCATACAAGAAAATCGCCAGTCGTGAGCCACCTACAAACAGCAGGGCACAAGAAGAGGTCGCAGAACTGCTTTAAAACGAGTACCACAGCTCAAGCTGCACGATTTCTTATGTGGCACTTGGATGATAAATGATAAGTTTAACAGGAATGGAATTAACTGTATGGCAGCTATACAAGGCGCCATCTATTTCACTCTCATTTCACCAACGCCATCTAGCGAATGAAGGCTGAATCTACCTGTTGCTTTATACATTTTATGAAGAACTAGTTTCTCTCCAAATTACTTTGGCCTCTTGTTCTGGAAGACAATATTTGGCACTCATTTAGTTTACACCCTTACAGAGTTTCACGCCCGGTGTGGTGGAGCGATCTGACCTGAACCTGTACTTTTAAAACACACATATGAAATGAAATTAATAGGAAGTTACGAGTGCATTTTCATTTTACACTTTCTGTGATTCATATATTTGATTTTTTTAATCGTAGGTTGTTCACAAATGGGTCGGTCCGTACATGCACATCGACGAACATTCCTCTCAGAAATGGGGACAAACCTGCTCTGCACGAGTTCATAACAATGGAAGTGAAAAGTGGTGGTGCCATACCAGCTTCAAGAAGTCTACTTGCCAGATGATTGTGTATAATGCGGGAAAATAAATTACGATCAAGGAACTGTTAACGGGCAAAAACATTGCTGTTATTTTTGATGAAATGAGTGAACAGGTGTTTCTAAGGTTTAAATATATACGGTAATGTGAGAGTTGTGTAACACGGCCAATAATGTCCTCGAGAGGGAGAACATTGAGGCACTAGGGAACAAGTGGTTTGTTTCTGTGAATTGCTTAGATTTATTGGTGAATGTTTATATGTATTGTTTAGGTTTACTTGTTGATGCTTTTGTTCGTAGCATCGGGACATTCGAGTGTTGGTAATGTTAAATGGCAAGCCTTTAGCTCTGCCCTAAAATGCTGTCTGTTTGAACTATGGGTATTTTGAATCTGTTGATTTGAGTTGGTCACTAGGTGGAGCGGAAAGAAGCGGAAAGAAAGGCGGAGGAGTTGGCGAAAGCCGTTAAGGATATGCAGAAGGTTATGAATCTGAGTGCCACAGGTCTGTCTCTATCCATGTCTCTTTCTTCTATCTTCTTTCTCTCCTCCTTTCTCTTTTCATTGGTCTCTTGTTTCTCTCTGAACAAATAAATAGAAATGTGCATTCTACAAAAACATAGGCTGAATGCTCCAGTTTCTGCCTGCTACATCAACAGCCTGACTAGGCTGTTGTCCTCTGGGGCATTGATGTTTAATTTAAATCTTGACCTTGGTGTCCTGTGTTAATTTCACAGGCAGGTATAGGCTTTATGAGATTTCTCTAAGGACGCATCTGGAGCTGTCTTTCACTGCATGCATGCAAAAATCTTATGATGTTTGCAGCACTTTTGTGAGGTTCTTTAAAGGCACTGATGCATACACGTAGACAGGAATTGACCATACATACATAGATAATGTATACATGCATATGTGCATACAGCACACATAGAAACCTGCATGCATACAGATATACGTGTACACAGGTGCATACACATAGACATACATATTATGCGGTTAAGTGTGGTTAATCTATCTGAGCTTCATATTGACTGTACTTCTGGAAATTGTTTCAGCATATAAGAAGCTGCAGTCGGAGAGGAACGAATTGGCTAGGATTTGTCGGGAACAGTCATCGAAAGGTACGGAGAGGGGTTTTGACTCGCAGCAATCGTCGTACAGTGCAATCCTTTCTTCTATAGCAAGTCTTGTAACAAAACGTTGTAACCTGTTAAACAACGTCTGCTGCATTTATTCTGTAACTATTCTTTTCTTTTGGTAAATTGTTGATTTAATGGTGAATGTTTATATGTATTGTTTAGGTTTTCTTGTTGATGCTTTTGTTCATAGGCGAAGGAGGAATTTTTCCTTCTGGACCAACAGAATGTGGTCGTAAACGAACGATTCAACGAAATCTCAGCCATCGAAAAGGAAAAGGGTTCGATCATCGTCGAAATGCATCACACGAGATCGAATTCTGCTTTCTTACTGATAGCTAAAACCCTTTAATGATTAACATGACACTGACTTTTACATCTCCGCTTTTAAAGCAAGCAATCGGTGAGTGACTTTTGGAAGAGGTGCTAGATAAATCTGATTACGATTACAGTTAGTTGAAATCATGATCAGTTTCTGTTGCAACTGGTTGTCACTGAGTGATGGCATTTGAAGTCGTAAGCGTTGAGAAAGGCAATAAACTTTCTTCTGAAATATTGTCAGATTGTTGAGAATGTTTGCTAGTAAACATCGACCGTTAGTAATGTTAAATGGCAAGCCTTTAGCTCTGCCTTAGGAGGAGTGCTAGAGCAATAATTCTGGTGTCATTTTAAAACTGAAAGTATTCTCTTTCAAATGAAATTAAAAAACCTAAATGTGAAATTTTCGACTTAAGACTGAAAACGGTCTGTGGTGCCACATATTGATCTTTCTATCCTCTTTATCTTTTCTTCTTTTTTCTCTCCTTCTTTCTCTTTTCATTGGTCTTTTGTTTCTCTCTGAACAAATAAATAGAAATGTGCATTCTACAAAAACATAGGCTGAATGCTCCAGTTTCTGCCTGCTACATTAACAGCCTGACTAGGCTGTTGTCCTCTGGGGCATTGATGTTTAATTTTAATCTTAACCTTGGTATCCTGTGTTAATTTCACAGGCAGGCATAGGCTTTATGAGAATTCTCTAAGGATGCTGTCTTTCACTGCATGCATGCAAAAATCTTTAAAATGCACCTTTAAAATTCGTCCAATATAAATGTTTGCAGCACTTTTGTGAGGCTCTTTAAAGGCACTGATGCATACATGTAGACAGGAATTGACCATACATACATAGATAATGTATACATGCATATGTGCATACAGCACACATAGAAACCTGCATGCATACAGATATACGTGTACACAGGTGCATACACATAGACATACATATTATGCGTTTAAGTGTGGTTAATCTATCTGAGCTTCATATTGACTGTACTTCTGGAAATTGTTTCAGCATATAAGAAGCTGCAGTTGGAGAGGAACGAATTGGCTAGGATTTCTCGGGAACAGTCATCGAAAGGTACTGAGAGGGGTTTTGACTCGCAGCAATCGTCGAACAGTGCAATCATTTCTTTCTATAGCAAGTCTTGTAACAAAACGTTGTAACCTGGTAAACAACGTCTGCTGCATTTATTCTGTAACTATTCTTTTCTTTTGGTAAATTGTTGATTTACTGGTGAATGTTTATATGTATTGTTTAGGTTAACTTGTTGATGCTTTTGTTCGTAGGGGAAGGAGGAATTTTTCCTTCTGGACCAACAGAATGTGGTCGTAAACGAACGATTCAACGAAATCTCAGCCATCGAAAAGGAAAAGGTTTGGATCATCGTCAATGCATCACACGAGATCGAATTCTGCTTTCTTACTGATAGCTAAAACCCTTTAATGATTAACATAACACTGACTTTTACATCTCCGCTTTTAAAGCAAGCAATCGGTGAGTGACTTTTGGAAGAGGTGCTAGATAAATCTGATTACGAATACAGTTAGTTGAAATCATGATCAGTTTCTGTTGCAACTGGTTGTCACTGAGTGATGGCATTTGAAGTCGTAAGCGTTGAGAAAGGCAATACACTTTCTTCTGAAATATTGTCAGATTGTTGAGAATGTTTGCTAGTAAACATCGACCGTTAGTAATGTTAAATGGCAAGCCTTTAGCTCTGCCCTAGGATGCTGTCTGTTTGAACTACGGGTAATTTGAATCGGTTGATTTGATTTGGTCATTAGGTGGTACGGAAGGAAGCGGAAAGAAAGGCGGAGGAGTTGGTGAAAGCCGTTAAGGATATGCAGATGGTTATGAAGCTGGGTGCCACAGGTCTGTCTCTATCCATGTCTCTTTCTTCTCTCTTCTTTCTCTCCTCCTTTCTCTTATTCCTTCTGCCTTCTCTCCTCCTTTTTCTATATTAATCTTTCTATCCTCTTTATCTTTTCTTCTTTTTTCTCTCCTTTCTCTTTTCATTGGTCTCTTGTTTCTCTCTGAACAAATAAATAGTCTGAGCCGGACGAGTTCGCCAGGGTTTCTCGGGAGCAGTCGTCGAAAGAAGGTACGAAGAGGGGTTTAGACTCGCTGCAATCGTCGTACAGTGCAAACCTTTCTTTCTATAGCAAGTCTGTAACAAAACGTTGTAACCTGGTAAACAACGTCTGCTGCATTTATTCTGTAACTATTCTTTTCTTTTGGTAAATTGTTGATTTACTGGTGAATGTTTATATGTATTGTTTAGGTTAACTTGTCGATGCTTTTGTTCGTAGGCGAAGGAGGAATTTTTCCTTCTGGACCAACAGAAAGTGGCCGTAAACAAACGATTCAACGAAATCTCAGCCATCGAAAAGGAAAAGGTTTGGATCATCGTCAAAATGCATCACATGAGATCGAATTCTGCTTTCTTACTGATAGCTAAAACCCTTTAATGATTAACAAATGCAGAGGGAAGAGGCGATTCTTTTAGAAATTAGCCGGTTAACGAGCTTGAAATGTGACGCAGAAGATTTGGAGAGGACTCGGTACGTTCATAACTTCTTGCTTAATTCAAGCTGCTAGAGTGCGTTGCTGTTATTCTTGCTCACCAGTTGCTTTTTTGTTCTTAAATAATATTTGTTTTGTGGTGCTATCTAAGAACCAGTTGTCAATCTATGTCGCTGAGTAAATGTGAGTGAAAGACTTGCTCAGGTGACCGTCTAGGGGTAGGTGACTCGAACCCATACTCTTCGTGTTGCAAGGCAAGTGCTCTATCCTATCTGTGACCATGTCTTTGAAAGCTGAGGTGATGAGCAACCATTGTTTTGCTTCAGGACGGAAGCTGCAAGTGCGAATGAAACAGCACAGCATATAAGGTGAGAATCGATGGGAACTTTAAAAAAAATTACTCTTTCAAATGGTGAATGATTGACATGAATCTGGTACTGCATTGTATTGAATTTAGGAGTTGGCCTGGGTCTGCTGGCGCTAGACAGGCAGTGCCCCATGGTATTTGCCGGAGCTCTGTTGCCCCACATAAGGTATGACTGGCCATGGAAATCTTCATTCTGCATCTCAAGGTGAACTTGTTCACTTTGCATACTCTCCAGAGATTCAACGTGAGCACTTTCAGTGATTGGGTCCTACCATGTGGAATAATCTACCTTCTGGCTTCTTATCTATGAGTTGGACTGGAAAAGCGTATCTTGTGCGGTAGCTATGTAATTGCTTTGAATGAATTAATGTCAAAACATGATGTTCAACTTGTCTGATTGGTTGTTTAATTGATTGATTGTGTGAATGATTGATCGTGTGCATAATTGATTGGCTGCTTGATTGATTGAGTTTGGATACTTTGTTTCTTTCAGTACCCAGTTGGCAGAAAAAGTTCAAAGAGAAATTAAACTAGAGAAGGAAGTTATGGAGGTGAGCAACCAGTTCTTTCAAACGATCCATCTGGCGCCAACATCAGTCATCCTCGCATATCAGTGTAGATAATTGGAGCTTTGTAAATATTTAGATACACCTTGAAGATGCAATTTGAAGTTTATTTACACTTTGTGGAAATAGGTTTGTGTAAAGTAGAAAGACACTATCAAAACCAGGCTGATGACCGATTCTATCAAAACCAGGCTGAAGGAACGAAGAAGAAGTTGGAAGAGCTAAAGGTGAAGGTTGCCATGATCGAGACTAAACAAACCACTGAAAAACTGCAAAAGGAAAAACAGGATAAAGTGGTCCTTCAGCTACGGCTGACGGAGGTGGAGAGCCAAGTGGCAAACGCGAAGGCCAGACATGATTCTTATGAAAGACGGCACGAAGAGGCGATGCTACAAGTACAGAATGCGGAAGAGGAACAGGAGCAACTCGTCAACCAGTTGGTAAAACTGAAACCGGTGAGCTAATGACAGACGTCAACGTTGTCGATTGGCTATTTTACGTTGTAATTTGTTGCGTTGCATAAATCAGATTTGAACATAA
Source organism: Aporrectodea caliginosa (assembly GCA_020284085.1). Lineage (NCBI taxonomy): Eukaryota > Metazoa > Annelida > Clitellata > Crassiclitellata > Lumbricidae > Aporrectodea > Aporrectodea caliginosa. The sequence goes on along the minus strand of JACEVL010000496.1, from coordinate 847,319 downwards.
TGTTGTATTAATTGAACAAAATTTCCCCTAAATTATTGGAATTCACAGCATTTGGGGAAGTTTATGGAATCACGGCAAATGCAGAAAATCCTCTGAATTCACAGCTTCCATGACTTCACGAGTAGCTACTGTCCTTGCAGTTACTGATGCCGTGCATATTTGGGGCGAGTGGTTGAGGTTGATGTGGTGGAAGAGTTGGCATAAGTAGTAGAGTGGGCTGGTCATCTGGAACAGGCTGTAATCAAATATTTGATCAATTGATTTGTTGACAAAATGTTTTTATTCATCCTTTAATGGGGAAATCATAATCGTTGTCAAGCATTTATGTAGTGCCTCTTCTAGAGCAAATTAAGCACTCTCTGTGCTAGCCTATGTGATGTTCGTGACTTGAGCAAAGATGATCAGACTGTTTTATATATAAGTGGTTGTGAATGTAATGATTTAGCATCTGAATATTTGTTCTGTATCTGATCTTAAGAGGTGGGTTCTTCATTTCACATTTCTTCCTCATATGGCTCTTTGATTATAGGCAGATGTTGGCATCGTAGATAGCATCATTGTGCCCAGGTCTCCTACTGCCCAGGTCTCCGTACATGCTTGATTTGTTTAGAATCTATGAATGCTGTGCCACCTAGAGGTGGAGTGCACACTGGATATAGTCGACAACCACTCCGTATATCGCAACGTCTGCTGCAACGAAAAGTCATAGTAATTTGTTGCGTTGCTTAAATCAGTTTTGAACATCGTGTTGTATTAATTGAAATTCCCCCAAAATCATTGGAATTCACGGCATTTGGGGGAAGTTTATGGAATCACGGCAAATGCAGAAAATCCTCTGAATTCACAGCTTCCATGACTTCATGAGTATCTACTGTCCTTGCAGTTACTGATGCCGTGCATATTTGGGGCGAGTGGTTGAGGTTGATGTGGTGGAAGAGTTGGCAGAAGTAGTAGAGTGGGCTGGTCATCTGGAACATGCTGTGATCAAATATTTGATCAATTGATTTGGTTAACAAAATGTTTTTTTCATCCTTTAATGGGGAAATCATAATCGTTGTCAAGCATCTATGTAGTGCCTCTTCTAGAGCAAATTAAGCACTCTCTGTGCTAGCCTATGTGATGTTTCGTGATGTGAGCAAAGGGTTGTGAATATAATGACTTGGGATCTGAATATTTGTTCTGTATCTGATCTAAGAGGAAGGTTCTTCATTTCTTCTTCATACGGTTTCTTCTTTGATTATAGGCAGATGTTGGCATCGCAGAGATCGGAGAAGATCGCTTTCCCAGCTCTCCCACTGTCCAGGTCTTTGCACGGGCAGAAGCAGTCAGGTAGCCAGGCACCTGTCAATAATTTTGTCAATTCAGTAGTGTTATTTTTTTATAAATGTCGTGCTCATTTCCGTAATGCCTTTGCAGCACCTCCCGAAAGTGGTATTTAGTTACTGGAAGCTGATTTTGAGGTGATGGTTATTGGAAGCTGATTTGAGGTGATGGTTGTTGGAAGCAGATTTTTAGGTGACGGTTAGTGGAAACGGATTCGGAGATAAATAAATGTTTACAGAATGAAAGACTAGAAGGGGGTTGCAGTGTTGTTTTTGGGAGTTGCTTAGAAGCGATCATGAATTGTTGCTGTGTGCATTATAATAATGGAACGGTGCGAAGTAAGTCATTAGATTGGATTTAATTGGAATGAGGTTATGGTGTATTTCAATCGATTGATTCCTAGTGAGTTGCGAAATTGTACTACACAAGTTGTTTTTATCTCCCAGGTCTCATGAAGAATTGGTGCCGTCTCCCAGGTCTCGCGAAGAATTGGAGCCGTCTCCCAGGTCTCGTGAAGAATTGGAGCTATCTCCCAGGTCTTGCGAAGAATTGGAGCCGTCTCCCAGGTCTCGCGAAGAATTGGAGCTATCTCCCAGGTCTCGTGAAGAATTGGAGCTATCTCCCAGGTCTCGTGAAGAATTGGAGCTATCTCCCAGGTCTTGCGAAGAATTGGAGCCGTCTCCCAGGTCTCGCGAAGAATTGGAGCTGTCTCCCAGGTCTCACAAAGAATTGGTGCCGTCTCCCAGGTCTCGTGAAGAATTGGAGCTATCTCCCAGGTTTTGCGAAGAATTGGTGCCGTCTCCCAGGTCTCACGAAGAATTGGTGCCGTCTCCCAGGTCTCGCGAAGAATTGGAGCCATCTCCCAGGTCTCACGAAGAATTGGTGCAGTCTCCCAGGTCTCGTGAAGAATTGGAGCTATCTCCCAGGTCTTGCGAAGAATTGGTGCCAGCTCCGAAATGCTATAGGTGAACATCCTAATCTAATCTCGTGGCTTCTATTGTGCCAATTTCTGTTTATGGTTTTTATTATTTATAATTTGCTACTGTTGCACCACAGACTCCATGAACACATTTACTTATAACAGATTCTGATGTAATGAAAATTGGTTCAGCGATGTTTACTGAATGATGTAATACAATGTAATCTTTCTCTAGGTCATAACGGTGGATTCTTAGAGTGATGTGTGCATTTTGAAGTGACATTTTGGAATATGCTCTGAATTGCGTGTGCCAAAAAAATTTGTACACTTGCCACTTATGGCATGCATGCCATGAGACCTGTGGTCTGTATTTTTATACGTAACAAGTTTCTGAAACCGAGTCTAATCATTACCATTTCTGTGTGCATTTGCAGTCGCATGACATTCAGTTTTAATCTGAATTCCAACGAGGTCAGTTCGATAATGCCAGAGACGAAGGGCGATTTGAAGATTGGCTGGAGAGATCTCTTCAACAGGAAGATCATGGAGAAAGGTGGCTGTGACATTAGTAAACCGAATCAGGGTTCCTGGTTCTTTGTGAATGGATATTGCAAGACCCATCTAGATTATGTCTACAAAATCAATATTTATGAACGTCCAAAGTCCACGAACCTTTTCACTGCGGTGGAGGTGATTTGCACGGACCGTGAAAAACAAAAAGAAGCGTTAGGTTGCGTGATGTGGCAATAGATAGATGGACAGAAAATCGTCTGCTTCTCGTTGATTGCATTTCTCACTGCTGTTCAACCGAGTTTGTTTTGCATTTAGATTGTTTGTGATTGCTAGCTGTCGGTCGAATATTATGCATACGGTCACATTTGTAATGTAATGTAGTAATGTAATGTAGTGTAGTGTAACAAGACATTTATATAGCACCACTTAAAGAGTCTCACAACAACAGTTTGTGATTTGTATGTAGTCTTAGGTTGCGTGATGTGGTGTGCAGGAAATTTGCACAGACCGTGATGTGGCGATGGATAGATATACTTTTTTTGTCTTGCTGCTGTTCATCTGAGTTTGTTTTTGCATTCAGATTGTTTGTGATTCCTGACGGTGTCTTTAAGATTGTGCAAACAGGCGCACCCACAAAAGCCACTTCAGGAACACCAGCTTATTCACCAGTGCTGTGTTGAATCAAGTCTGCAATAGCCTGGCTTACCTGTGTGTTCTGGTGCCAGGTCAGAATCCCGGGAGGTAAAGCCGAGGAGTCAGCACGGTGCTATGGTTTCAATCGGTGATGCGGTGACTGAAAGTCTGGCACACGGGAGTGTGCAGGTCATAACAAAGTGGATTCCTAGAGTGATGTGTGTATTTTGAAGTGTGACATTTTGGAATGTGCTCTGAATTGCGTGTGCCAGAAAAATTTGTATACTTGCCACTTTTCGCATGCATGCCATGAGACCTGTGGTCTGTATTTTTATACATAACAAGTATCTGAAACCGAGTCTAATCATTACCATTTCTGTGTCCATTTGCAGTCGCATGACGTTCAGTTTTAATCTGAATTCCGACGAGATCAGGTCCACAATGCCAGAGACGAGGGGCGATTTGAAGACTGGCAATAAACAGAAACAAGGCTGCAAGTGTTTTGCCAATAGCTACTGTAAGACACATACATGTAGACTATGTCTACAAAATCTTCATGTATGAACGTCCAAAGTCCACGACCTTTTCACTGCGGTGCAGGTAATTTGCAGACCGTGAAAAACGCAGAAAGAGTCGTTAGGTTGCGTGATGTAGTGATAGATAGATGATAATGCCAGATGATGGTAGGGAAAGCCCGGAGAGTAATCTCCCACTTCCAGAACTCCCTGAGAAGGTCTTGTGGCGTCTCATGCCTTGTGTGGCTCATATTCTCCAACTAGTTGTTAAGCAGGCTTATAGGAAGCACTACACACAAATAATATTGAAGGCCAGAAAAGTTGCTAGCCAGATTAGAAGGTCGTCTGTAGCAGTGGAATAGAAAGTGTGTTAAAAAACCTTGTGGGTGACTGCACTACTAGATGGCATAGAACGTTCATGATGGCTCAACAATTGCTACTGATCAAGAGTGTAGCAAATGAGGTGCTTTGCAGAGATGGGAATTGACACACTTCTCGTGAGCGAATGGACAAAACTTGGGGAAATGACTAATTTACTGGAACCATTTTGCTACTCAGACTGACAGTTTGCAGACTGATGCATTTTCACTGTCTTCTGTTCTGCTGTCTATACTGGAACTTGAATGCCACTTACAGTAGAGTCAATTTGCAAACCAGCTGACAAAGCTAATGTTGACTGATTTGCAAAGTCGCTTCTCATCTATCCTTAACCCTTTATAATATATTCGTTTAATATTGAATCACTAGGTTGACACACCGCAACCCATTACAGAAAGTGGTATTGCCAGATAAAAAGGAGAATGGAAATAATTAATTAATAATTTATGCCAACCAGTTTAATTCTCTGCCTGCATCCGCCTGTCTGTCTCCTTGACCATACAGTGGCTCCTGTTCTCTTTTCACGTGATATGCAACATTTGCTGGTGGATTAATTCATGGGTTACTGAATATTGTTGTAGTCTCTTAAAAGTTCGGGTGGACTGAAACATGGAAGTGGTATGACAGACACCGTTAGACATACATGGATCAAAACTTTACATAAATGCGCTAGTGTATGTGAAGCCATGGCTGGGTGGACATGAAAACCAGACCGGAGAGCAGCAATCTGAACTAGGAAAATAGCGTACAAAAAGAGACGCGATGGACTTCAGGAAAATTGTTGGTTGACTTGACAGACTGAAGAAGGATCATGGAACAAGAACAATTTTGTTAACATAGGATATTGTTGCTTGTGGCTATGATGACAATTCTAAATCTTGTGGTGAGGGGAGGGGTGGTGGTGCTATCGAAACATCAGTGATGTTGAGGTGGATGAAGATGATGGCATTTTGTATGTTTTCCATGTGCTTTCCAGACAAAGATGGAGACTGCAGCTCAGCAGGCAGAGCTGACGAGGAAGCATTGACTGTGCTGCAAGACCAGAACCAGTTGCTGAGGCGTGCAAAGGACCAAATTCTTCTACACATGAAAGAACTTTGTGGCTCAATGCTGTTGAAATAGTACGTTTTACAAATATGAACGTCGTATGTCGCCTGGGTGGTTTCCGCGCTCTCATGAGCTTTCTCAGCATCATAGGCCCCCTAATGGGTGGTTCTGGTCTAACAGATGCACTTGACCTTCAGCACCAACTTTGAGAAGTAGCAACAAAGGTGCAGTCTTAAGAACATGATATCCACTCCTACAGCCTAGTCAAACAGAAGTGTGCACAATGCATACTTATATCTCCTGACAGAATACGCCTATATTATTTAAAACTTACTAAAAAGCTTGATGTGCATTTTAAATACTTCGAAGCATTAGAACCACAATTTCAACTCTCTTCCACAACATTTGCTGTGGAAATTGACAATGTGGAAGAAGAATTGCAGATGGAGTTAGTGGAGCTTCAATGTAATACAATATTAAACCAAAAATACGAGGATGTTGGAATTCCACAATTCTATACATTTCTTTTAAGAGAAGAATTTCCCTACTGACCCACTTCTTCTGTAAGGATAATGGCAATTATTTAAGCACATACCCCTGCCAACAGTTTTCTCTTCCAGGAAGATAGTAATAAATCCGTAAATGGTCTGGACTTACTGATGAACGTTTACAAGCATCTCTTGGATTGCTTTCATCTCAGGATATCAAACCTAATATTGATGCTCTGGTTGACGCAATTTGTATATTCTAGAGATTTGTATTGTATATCAAGAGAAGGGTATAAATACCATTTCTAAGACTGGCTGATTGGAAACTTTGACTGAACAAGCCATTGTATATCAAGTGAAGTGTATAAATAACGTTTCCAAGATTGGCTGACTGGAAAGATTTGACTGCACAAGCCATTGTATATCAAGAGAAGGGTATAAATACCATTTCTAAGACTGGCTGATTGGAAACTTTGACTGAACAAGCCATTGTATATCAAGTGAAGTGTATAAATAACGTTTCCAAGATTGGCTGACTGGAAAGATTTGACTGCACAAGCCATTGTATATCAAGAGAAGGGTATAAATACCATTTCTAAGACTGGCTGATTGGAAACTTTGACTGAACAAGCCATTGTATATCAAGTGAAGTGTATAAATAACGTTTCCAAGATTGGCTGGCTGACTGGAAAGATTTGACTGCACAAGCCATTGTATATCAAGAGAAGGGTACAAATACCATTTCTAAGACTGGCTGATTGGAAACTTTGACTGAACAAGTCATTGAATTTCAAGTGAAGTGTATAAATACCCTTTTCTAAGGCTGGCCAACTGAGCTTAATGCGGCTGAATTTAACTACATTCATCGAAGCACAGGTGATGAAGATTTGAAACCCACACGGAGAACTCTGTTCCACAGGAAGCTCTTGGAACAGAACGCCTGTGACGCATGGTGTTGCTCAAGCACCATTCCATCTTTGTTATATAGTAGTCTTACAGCACTGCATACACCACATATTCTGTGCTTTCTACGAAATTAGAGAAGGGACCAACGCTGGCCTGACATTATAACAAACTTGTAGACCAAGTGTGTATGAAAAGCCATACAGGGTTTAGTCAAACGGGGTCATGCATGTACCACAAAAGCAATACTGAACAGACAACACATGAATGAGCAACTACGGTACTCAGTTTCAACAAGGGCATGGCTGGTCACAAAACTTGTCACAAATACTGCATACTTCAAAAAGTCAACAACAAAACAACACACAGACCTGTTAAAGTCACCCTTTAGCGACAAAAGAGAATTCAAGTATCTGGAAAAAAGGAATTCAAAAGTAAATTTAAATCAAAATTGTGTGGACGCATAAATCAGAATTAGAGTGACGAATTCAAAAGAGGTCATGTGCTCTACAGCTTCTTCAAGACAATCCTTTGCAACCAAGACCACAAGACCATGTTAGAACTCCCTAGTAATGGCAATGAGATCCCAAACAGAAGACTTCAACTCAACATTAGACAGTGAATGAGATCCCAGGCAGAAGACTTCAAATCAACATTACACAGTGAAGAATTCAGAAGTCAAGCACTGAAACAACTTCAAGACATTCCTCACAACCAAGACGATGTTATCACAAACCCATGTCAGGGCAACTGCAACTGATTTCATCTACATGGTTATAGTCCAGTTGTATGTACGCAGATATCGTGGGTTCTTACTGCTGGAAAATTTGTTCTGCTGAGCTTTCTTTTAAAGCAAAATCATAAACTCAGTGCCATGAACACGTTGGAAAAACTATCTGCAAGATGGAGGATATTCCTCTTGCTGCAATGGCATTCTTGAGCTTTCTTTTCAATCAAAATCATACACTGAAGAAGAGACTATAGGGCATGGCAAGACCAGCCTATTGGGTCGACTCGACCAATCCAACCTCCCATCTAGTTGAATCACAGGCCGAAGTTATGTGATGCAGCAACTATGTCGCAGCAAAGCAGCCACTCTATCACTAGGACCCTCTTCTCCACCATCACGGGTCGTCGTAGCTCACAGCAAACAGACCGCCTCCATTTAGTCGCCTCTTACGACATGCAGGAGGACACATCGGGCCAATTCTAACCCCGGACCCGCAGGGGGAATTCTGCTTGGAACATGCACGCAATAAGGCTGCACAACTATGTAAGTCACCATCACGTGAATTTTAGAAAAATTGAAGTACATTACCTCCCCAAATTTTGATGTGGTCTCCCTGTGTGGGTGCGGAGAACTTGCTGAAAATGGCATTTACCTTTTTGCTCGATGCAGATGAGGTGCTGTTGATCTTGCCAGCGAACGAGGAAGAGAAGGAACTGAATCAACCGTGGAGGAGTCTGTTTCGTAGGAAACTCCGACAAGAAAACACTTGCGATGTATAATGTTCATTGAGCTACGTGAACAAAAGTTCGAATTGCTTTGTTTCAGCGCATGCATATTGCAAGGTTCACACTGGCGTGTACAGAATTCATATTTTCGAACGTCCAGATACTAGTAGCATGTACACGATCGTCAACGTGTATTGCGATGCGATAACGAAAAAAGAAGAAACAATAAAAGTACACTGAATTTTGACGTGGTCGCCTTGACGTGGCTTGTGTGGGTGATGAGAACTTGCTGAAAAGTTGTTTGTGAGACGCCCATAGGGTTACTTTGGTACCCTGTCACTTGACAGTACAGTTTGGTACTCTCAGTTTGGTACCCTCACTTAGCAGTAGTTTGGCACTCTGTCACTTCACAGTACAGTTTGGCACTCTAGGCAGAAAAAATCTGGAAATAAGCACCTCCAATAAATATCATTAACAGTTTTACTTTTATTTACGGTAAAAGTTCAAATAATTGCTTATAAGCTAACAATTGTTTATATGCTTCTAAGGGGATGTTGGAGTTTTACTTTACTCGTCTATTCTCAATACACCATGTCTAAAACACAGCACAAGACACTCGTGCAAGATTTGTTAAAGTGTGGTATAAATTTCTAATTGAGTTGTATATTGGATTGTACTGACAAGGTCAAAGAAAATATTACACAATTATGGAGTTTTACTTTATTTACAAGGTCAAAAACTAGCAATTGTTTATATGCCAGCATAGAAACCTCTCACCGGCATAAAATGTTGAATCATGCATGCAAACACAGGAACAGCAAACTAACAATACTCATCATCACTGGGTAAATTTGACTGATTTGCAACTTGCGGGCTGCTGGTTCAAGTCTCCTCTGAAAGTATTAATGTTGGTTTAAGCAATAATAATAATAATACATTAGAAAACGACTGTATGATATTGCCCTCCTTCCATTTTGTGTGTAGTACTTGCTCAAGGTCCCTACACAGCAACTGCTTTGAGCGAGGCTCAAACCCGTACACCCCGTGTTACAGGCTGAACGCTCTAACTAATCGACCTTCCAACGTCCGGTACTCACACTACCATCAGACGTTAAGGTAAACTTTGTGATTGATTAGACCTTCATGGCTATAGTCCAGCTGTATGTATGGACGTAGATATTATGGGTTCTGATTGCTGCCATGTACATTTGGAAAACTCATTATGCTGTAAAATGTATGTCTCACGTTGAGGTGACGAGGCTTTCTATCCTAAAATGGAGAATATATTAGCTGAATGGGTCACGAAATCTCAACAGAATGGTCTCGTTGTTACCAAAAACTCAATTCGTTTCCATGCTGTGAAACTGCACAAAGAATCCACAGTTCTTCGAGTTCTGTGGCTCATGGATACACATGATCTTCACAAAGTAGCAGAGCCATTCTGTTGAGACTGTCCGCTTGAAATGTAAAATGGAACTCATCACGAGCTCTTGATTTACCCTTCAATGCCAATCATAATCAGGCATGCCTAAACTGTAATCTGATTACAATGCTTCGTTTAAGAATGTCTTCAGTGAACGAAGCAGTGTATGTATTGCGTGCAGACAGACGGTGTGCTTGATTTTGATCTCTTAGGGGAAGCATCCGCAACTTCTAGAGGTGCACACTCTACGGGCAATAGTCGGCACATGCAGTTGGCATGCCACCCACGTCGATCACAACGTTTGAAAGAGCGAAGAGTCATGGTATGATTTTGCTAAAATGAGCAAAAATCACACAGCATATTTGCAGCATGAAGTATATATACAAGCTTTTATTTACTAAGATCCTACACCAAACAATGACGTAACAAATATCGTTATAAATAGTACCACGAAAAAGTCCGTGTAAATGTCCTGCATACAATAATGTTTGTATTTGCTAAGATCAACCTAAGTTATTGAGGTATATACCTTATTGTTCGACAATCAAGCCGAACGTTTACTCTGCCAGGGTTCCAATTTGAGCCGACATCATACCAAAAGGCACCCAAATCACCCCAAAGATTTTTCCCCTATCCATTTCAAGTAAATGTACAAAAACAATACTGAACTCTCTTTCTCTCTCATCTCAAGATAATGGTACACAGCACTGATACAAGATTTTGTGTTCCAGAGTCTTATGATTCAAACGGCCCATAATGAACTGACTGATGTAGACCATAAATTGGCCTTCAGCACCAACTTTGAGAAGTAGCAACAAAGGTGCAGTCTTAAGAACATGATATCCACTCCTACAGCCTAGTCAAACAGAAGTGTGCACAATGCACGTACTTATATCTCCTGACAGAATATGCCTATATTATTTAAAACTTACTTAAAAGCTTGATGTGCACTTTAAATACTTTGAAGCACAAGAACCACAATTCAACTCTTTTCCACGACATTTGCTGTGGAAATTGACAATGTGGAAGAAGAATTGCAGATGGAGTTAGTGGAGCTTCAATGTAATACAATATTAAACCAAAAATATGAGGATGTTGGAATTCCACAATTCTATACATTTCTTTTAAGAGAAGAATTTCCCTACTGACCCAATTCTTCTGTAAGGATAATGACAATTTTTTAAGCACATACCCCTGTCAACAGTTTTTCTCTTCCAGGAAGATAGTAATAAATCTGTAAATGGTCTGGACTTACTGATCAACAGTTACAAGTGCCTCTTGGATTGCTTTCATCTCTTGGTCGACGCAAAATACGGCCAGTTAAGTAGTCATTGAGAAATTGACTAAATTACTAATTTAAGTCCGTTTATAGTAATTTGCAGTTTTTAGAAAAGACAATAAATTACTTTGACAGAACAAAAGCCATTGTATCTCAAGTGAAGTGTATATATAGACAAGTGTATAAATACCGTTTCCAAGACTGGCTGATTGTAAAACTTTGCACAAGCCATTGTATCTCAAGTGAAGTGTAAAAACAATATTCCCAAGACTGGCTGATTGGAAAACTTCGACTGAACAAGCCATTCTACCTCAAGTGAAGTGTATAAATAGCGATTCTAAGACTGGCTGATTGGAAAACTTTGGCTGAACAAGCCATTGTACCCCAAGTGAAGTGTATAAACAGCGTTTCTAGGACTGGCTGTTTGGAAAACTTTGACTGAACAAGCCATTGTATATAAAGTGAAGTGTATAAATAATGTTTTTAAGATCGGCTGACTGGAAAGATTTGACCGCACAAGTCATTGAATTTCAAGCGAAGTGTATAAATACCGTTTCTTAGGCTGGCCGACTGAGCTTAATGCGGCTGAATTTAACTAAATTCATCCAAGCACAGGTGATGAAGATTTGAAACCCACAAGGTTGAACTCTGTTCCACAGTAAGCTCTTGCAACCGAACACCTGTGACGCATGGTGTTGCTCAAACACCATTCCATCTTTGTTATATAGTAGTCTCACAGCACTGCATAAACCACATATTCTGTGCTTTCTACGAAATTAGAGAAGGGACCAACGCTGGCCTGACATTATAACAAACTTGTAGACCAAGTGTGTATGGTCAAACGGGGTCATGCATGTACCACAAAAGCAATACTGAACAGATATCGTGGGTTCTTACTGCTGGAAAATTTGTTCTGCTGAGCTTTCTTTTCAATCAAAATCATAAACCGAGTGCCATGAACACGTTGGAAAACTATCTGCAAGATGGAGGATATTCCTGTTGCTGCAATGGCATTCTTGAGCTTTCTTTTCAATCAAAATAATACACTGAAGAAGAGACTATAGGGCATGGCATGACCAGCCTATTGGGTCGACTCGACCAATCCAACCTCCCATCTAGTTGAATCACAGGCCGAAGTGATGCAGCAACTATGCCGCAGCAAAGCAGCCACTCGATCACTAGGACCCTCTTCTCCACCATCACGGGTCGGGTCGTCGTAGCTCACAGCAAATAGACCACCTCCATTTAGTCGCCTCTTACGACATGAAGGAGGACACATCGGGCCAATTCTAACCCCGGACCCGCAGGGGAATTCTGCTTGGAACATGCACGCAATAAGGCTGCACAACTATGTAAGTCACCATCACGTGAGTTTCAAATAATTTTTCTAACCACGGAAACCTTTGCATCAATTATGAAAGAGCAAAATACGTTCCCCCCCTTCCACCACAACAAGTGGCATAATTGTGAAAGCTCATTTCAAAGGATGGACAGACAAAGATGGCACGAGGGATTGTCTGGAATGCATGAGGAAGATACGGCCAGGTAGCAACTACTAAAGAAAAGAGCCCTACCTGTATGGGATATTCATTCATTCATTCAGAGGACTTATGATCCTGCCCCTCCATACATAACCTACTCAGAGGCGCTCCCAGCCCAACTAGCGGCGATAGAGAACAGTTTTCAAATTCTTGTAAAAGGTGTATGCAGAGTCTCCAGCTAGAAGAACACGCAGATCTGAATGGAAGATTATTCCAGATGGTCGGCCCGACCACTGAGAAGGCAAAAGTTGCATCTTTGAAGTGCGCGCATCAGGGAACAGCAAGTTCGCCTCGAGATGCTCAAGCGAATATTTCTGCGGGTAGCTAAACCTGAGGTAGGGCGACAGAACTCACGCAAGTAGGCTGGGGCGCTCCCTAATTGGCACCGCCAGACCCAGACCGAAATCCTAAATTGAATGCGCTGAGAAACAGGAAGCCAATGGAGTGGTCCATACACATTTGACTGATTGGGTTAAGTTGAAGGTAGAACAATTGCAGACAGATATGCGTGTGATCCCTGGTGGTTTGACATCTGTCCTGCAGCCTTTGGACATTTGCCTTAACAAGCCATTCAGAGACTGGGTCCGTAAATTTTTGATAGAGTGAATGGCGTCGGGCTTTGCAACATTAACAAAAGGTGGCAACATGAGGAAACCCGATTTGCCAAAAGAAATGGTTGAGCGATCATTTTTACATCATAGCAATGCCATGGACAGGTCACAAGACAATGCCATCTAAGACTAATCTCCTAAAGAAGAGGAATCGGACAGTGACGAAGACGATGACAATAACGAAACTATCTTTTACACAGACGACCCTGAAGTAACTGAGGAGACATCTAATTTATTTTTTGTTGACGATGAGACTGACTCTGATTTTGATGGTTTCGATTAAATCTTCTCCCGTTCGCATGAAATGAAAGTCAGATGGTACCAACAGTGTTATTGAGAAATGCCTGTGCTATCAAGTACACACTACATAAATACGAAACTGGTACCCGCTGATTTGATTCGAGATTCAAATTAAATTAAAACCTTTATCCCCGATTTGATTCAACTGAATATACAAATCCCTTCACAAAGCAATCCATATTTGTCAACACATGTATGGACAAATGGCGAGATCTTCTGAAATCCATCAACAAAAACCTGACATCCCTAACAAGCCTCATCAGACCAACGGATCCCACAGAAGATGAACAAAAGTCATCAAGAAGATCTTCCATCGCACTAGAAACTGGACAACTGAACCCAATGGACAAGGCAGGCGCTATGAACACTCTTTTCAAACAATTAGACAAGTAACATCAGCAGAGACTACTAGATAATAGAACAGGACAGATCCACTGGAAAACGAGCAAAGAGAATCTGCATGCAGAACACACCACCAATGGCCAATCAACCCACTACCTTGACAAATAACTGCTTCTCACCCTAGAACCAGATGCGGAACCAGCAAAGGCATAAACGGAGAAACCCCTCTCTCACCAAGATTGCAAATGCCTAGCAAAAGCACCATGGAAGAACACTTTAAAATGCCTGTGTCTCCAAGCACAGCAGCCAACCTGAACGCTCTCATCGCCATGGCCTCTGAACAACTTCAAGAAATGGAAAGCACAGACCTTCCTGCGACATAACCTGCTCCGGCACCACAAATGACCATAGGAGTCATATATCCTCCTGCAACTCAGCCCTTTTCGACATCATACATGACCACATTTGAAGGAACCAATGCCATTTTACCTCAGTCATGGTTTACAGAGTAGAATCTGGGAGAGCTCAACTCAACATCACCACAAAAACCCTCATCCTCAGCGTCTCCCAATACGCGAATCGTGGAATAAAGCTAAATTCCAGCTAATTGGCAACTGGCGGTACTCCCAGACATCTTCAACAGCCTATCATACCGCAGACTGAACAACCTCTTCATCTGCATCGGTATCTATAACCACGAGGATGCCAACACTTCACCCTAACTGAACCTATAATACAGTATTATAACATTAGAGAGCAACACCTTGATGATCTTAAACGTGCCCTTTCAATCTACAACCAGAACCACCTTCTAAACAATGATGTAGAGCAAGTCTATCAACTTTATCCGTGTTGTGCACTTGCACATCAACATTTACATCTCTAAGCTGAAAGTAACTCATGTGCAACATCCCATCATAGATTACTCCTCAAAAATTTACTGAGAAAAAGGAACTGGATGATGAGGCTCGGAAGGCTGAAACACTTACTGGTAGTACTAAAATAGGTTCACTCATTGCGAAAAATCGACCTAAATCTTAAATGATTGCCAAGATATTTTAAAGTCTCCTAGATGTGGAAACTTATTAAACCAGCAAAAACTGCCACTGCCACCATAACTCTGAGCAAACTAGACTACCAATTCGATTCAGTTGCTTTGACGAACTTAAGGCCGTCATAGATCCGATGATAGAATGTAGCACTTATTTATGTGAGCCTGAGAATATGCTACAAGCAATGTTAACTGATGACTGTATTAAGGTAACTCAAAAGCTAGAATGCGTCATATCCTGAAAGCTAGGAAAACTGTACGGTCTGGAATTTGAAAATTCATTGTTCCAAAGCTAAAGTTAGATGCCTCTGACTACACTGAAATCACTTACTGGCAAATTTGCATTACAGAACCACCACTAACCATGGATGAAGACATGATTCAATTTGCAGCTACTCATGCAGCATAAAGTCTGACTTCCTAGATTCTGTTGCAGCACAGACAGGCAGTGGAACTTTAGTTTTAGTGGTGACTGAGGCTTCAGCTGCAGTCTAGAAGCTAGGGACAGTTACATAAGAACAAGGTTGGAATCCACGTGAATAATGCCGACTTTTAACACTAAGAAAGAAAATCTGGACGACTACTGTAGTTTAGACTCAACTCACTTTTTCATCAGAAATGGGGTTTAAGCAAATGGCAACATTGGCATGGAGAGCAGAAGATCAGTATGGATGCAAGATCGATTCCAGCTACACTCACAAAGGTCGACCGACTCAACCTTCCACTTGCTAGAGAGCAATGGCAAATGAGCTGCAGTAGGACATGATGGGTGTCAAACTAACTGCCAGACAGTTAAATGCCTCTCCTGTAACAGCTTGCAATCATCCTTTCATACTACGACTTGTAATCACGCCACCGGTGTAAGTTTGAATTAATAAACACGAAATATATGTTATGTGTATCATTCGTGTAAAGGACAATCTTACAATGGAATTATATACCAAACATGTTTTACCAGTATTGCATTCTACTTCTCAGCAGATTCAAACTGTTCAAGTGGACGGGGTAATGCTAAACGAACCACACCATGTTACGAATCTAATCAACATTTATTTCACAACCTTTGATGCAGACGTTTGTTTATCTGAGGGATCTTGAGTCACATTCTTATATTTTCACAATATTGTGAAAATATAAGTTAATTTCATCAAAACATTGAAGCCATGGCCTGTCTATTTTGACAATTGTTTGACAGGCACTATTTTCTGAAAACTTTTTGTCAAGAAATAAATGAAAAGCTGTCGAACAATGTTCATGATATTGTGCGGGCAATGCTACAAAGAAGGATGAAGTGGTTGAAGAATTTGCAAGGGTAGCTGGGGTTTGTTATGTGATGGATACAGGAAACTTTATATACGCCATCAAAGCGACAGAAATAAGAGCATCAAATCAGATAGGCAGCAATTGATTGAACACCAGCATTGGAGAATTCTACAATGGCGAGGTAACGTTTGTTGATTCAACGTCATCTATTGATGTCACAAACACAGTTCTCACATTCTTGCTTATTCAAACTCCAGCAGGTGGCTCACCAGTTGGGGCTGTGCTAACACAGTAGCTAGGCTAATCAGACTGTATTCTCACTGCTAAAAGAGGTATGTTAATTGTATTGTTATTTGTGGGTGTACAAGTTAGCAAACGCATTGTAGCATCCTGTTTGTTCAAGTTACGTCATTCCACGACAAATCAACCAGTACTAGGTGATTGCACAAACCGCACATACTGAATTTTAAAATTTTACAAACATTTTCTGTTATATGATCAATGTAAAGAACTTTATAGAATTTAACTTGATTAGCTGAAAACATGTTGAAATAACCGACTTTCTGAATAGTGACTTCATCATCATAGTGTCTGATAATGTTTACCATGTACCATCCAAAGAAGATTCCACTTGGTATTATGACGTGAATTCTGATATTAAAAGGGGTTTGCTCATGCCATATTGGAAACAATGGCACATTTTTTAAACATCAATGTGGCATCACATTTTACATGGGAGTAAATCTGCCTAATGCTCCACAAATCAGTGATAATGATTGTCACAACGCCACATGGGTGGCATTGGGGGATGCTTGCCACAACAGTTTTTTCACTCCACAGTGATAATACGACTACATCCTTATCAGTTCCCAAAACAAATGCCCAAGAACCTGAACAAGAAGGTCATGTCAGCAATATCACTTAAATAGATGTAGAACTTAGGGAACCATGGGCTGAAGTAGCTTGCACAAAAGATATGATGTTTGACACAGGGAGAGAAATATCTGCCCAATTTGAGAATAGCATTGGCGTTTTAACTTATGCTAACTGGGCCGAACTCAAGAACAGTCTGGGCGTCTTCGGTCAATGGTTGAAAAACTGCACCAATGCCTCTCAGTTTAATACTTTTTTTGGAATATTGAACATCTGAAACATTCTTGGACAATGATAGCTGTTCAGCCTATAAGCAAGCCACGCCGTCCGAAAAACAGTAACCGAGGGAATCGTACTCTGTCGTATGGAAAGAATGCTAAGGCAGCTGAACTGCTGAACAAAGCAAAGAAGAGGAAAGTTGCCCATAACCTTTCCCAGAATGTGAACAACAATGTAGCGAACTATTGTAAACATTAGCAGTCTTGTATGGTAACAAACTATAGGTTATCCTTATGATTTCCCCTGCTTCAGTAATGTGTAATTGCTTTGTTTCCTGAAAGATGTGTTCTAGCTATTACTCACCAGCAGCTTTAATATATGAAGTTCACAGTATTTAGAAAACCACTGAGGCCGCTTTTGGTTCCTAACATTTTACTTTGGGTCGCTTGTTTTCTTGCTACTACACCAGATCCTGTAATAAGTTCCACAAAGTTTATGCACGTACCAAAACTCTACAGTTTTCCATTTCATATCGTGGACCGTGTGTATGGAATTCGCTGCTGATTCCTTTGACTAATGTGCCAAATTTAGGAATATTTAAAATGAAACTTAAACAGTATCTTATTGAACTGGAATAGTGTTGTGAGGCGGAAAAATTGTCCGGAAAATTTCATATTTTTCCGGAAAATTTCCAGTGTATTTTTCCGGAAAATTTTCCGATATGTTTCCATCAATATAATATTACTAAATAACAATTTAAATGAATAATAATGTTTAAACATCACTCACTCTATAGTCTATACTCTCTTATGTAGTTTCAACTGATAATTCAATAGATGGCACTGTTAGTGCTTACTGTTCAGTGTGTTCACAAGGCTCAACAATGACAATACATTTAAGAATTAATTTGGAATTAAACGTCACTGTTAATATTATTTAGAGAAAATATTTTTTATTATTTAGTCTCCTTAATATTTTTAGTTATGAAGACATGAGACAAAAACAGCAATTGATGAAGCAGTAGGATATTCTTAACTAAACAGAAAGCAAAGGGATAGAAACCCTTAAGGGACCATTTTAGGCAACATATTCATTCTCATGAGGCCTATTATACTATTATTTTATGTCTTGAAATATAATTTTATTGGCATTGCCATTGCAGTCTGACACTAATCTATTTTCAAATCTGCTTTTCTTGGTAAGTAGCAAAAGAATGTGTTTTAGTTTAATCGCTTGTCTATGAGCTGTTGACCTGTTGCCTTCAGTGAGCAGTACATGGACCAAGACTAATAGAGCAGCTGACAAAATGTCAAATTGCCAGACAGTATATACTGATAGTTTATAACACTAACAAAATAATTATCAAACTATGCTACTCTAGCCTGAACCGCTAATGAACAGTCTTTAATCTTTATTTGTTATAAATATATAATTCTTTTAAGGTGAACGTTGCCTGCAATGACAGAAATATTGTAAACAAAAGGAACTCACTACTTAAAAAAGAAACAGAAATTTTCTAGTGTCATCTCATACTGAAAATCTAAAATTATGATGTAAATGTATTTTTCCGGTTCTGCGGAAAATTTCCGGAAAATTTCTGGAAAATTTCCGGAACATTTTCCGCAAAATACTTTTCCGGAAAAGCTACATCACTAAACTGGAATGAATTAACTGTAATGGAAGAAGAAATACACTGGAGATTCCTATAGCTGCTACTCGATCATCTTTACTACCTACTCAGAAAACTAAGGAAAATGGGGTTCCCTGGCAGCAGAGCATTATTGCTCCTTTAGGGATAACCCTTTAACACTAGGAAACGGATTGCCTTATGGTAGACAACATTGCTGCATTTACAATGGATAATTTGACTGAAGTGAATTGCTCGATTTGTTGTTGTGAAGAATTTATGCTATGGTGTCAATAAAAAGTCTTGAATTGAACTGAAAAACAGATATGACATTAACTCCTACGGAACTTCAGCTGGAGTTAATTGACCTACAAAGTGACATTTTTCTCAAAGAGCAGTTCAAAGGATCAGACCAGACAACATTCTTTTCTTCACTCACAAAGGAAAAATTCTCAAATCTACAAACCTTTGCTTTTAAAATGCGTGTTATTCACATCCATTTACATAGATGTGAACAAACATTTTCAACCATGAGGATAGACAAATCCAAGTACATACCTCAGTTAACTGTTCTAAACTAGCACTCAAAACTGCGTATTGCAACCAGTGTAATCACTCCGAATTATGGGAAACTTGTAAATGCATGTTCAGAATTGCACGCATCTCACTAGTAACAGCCAAAGTATATTTAATTTTAAATAAGTAAACTTTTTTCATATTATTCGTTATTAAAAGTTCAAGATTTGTTACACGACCCTCAGAATTTTGGGGCGTTTAAGCATTTTGCAAAAATTTTGCCCACCTCATAGTAGAACATTAGAACAACAGAAACTTCATTAACGTGGAACAATCACAGTACCTCGACAAAAATGTGACTGGGAAACCAACACAGCTCGTCGTTAAAGGATTAAGCAGATAAGGGTGACGACTACTTAAGGTGATTTTTACTTACTACCCAAAATACACAAACCTAGGGATAAATGGCCACAACCAGACATGCCAGAGGGTAGACCACGTTAGTCACTATGCCACAGAATCACATAGGATTAGTGAATTCATTGACTATTTCCTGGCACCACTTGCCAACAAACACCTTATCTTACACAAACTGGCTCAATAGAGAAATCAGAAGGAAGCCACTCAAACATAAACAACTGAATTGTAATTATAATTAGTAACGTCTGTGGATAGAACAACAGTGCAGTAAAGCTGAGGAAGCTTTCAAGATATATAGGATTCAAAAAGTCTATAATAAGATAAAACTACTTCGTGGGTAATTCGAACTTAAAGTGAATCAATGGATGCAAATGGTAAAATACTAGTCAATGCAAGAATATGATGGAAAGAACACTTTGAACAACTACTAAACATCGACAAACATGGTGACCGTACAGTTCTCACAGAGTTGTCCACTTGTCCATAACCAACACAGATGCCAAATTTCTACAGCAAAAATGAAGAAGGAAAACCACCAGACTTGGAAGGAATCACTACTTTAAGGAGGAGAAGCATTTGTTAAAGCTATGCAAACCCTTCTAACAAAGAAATACCACTAGACTGGCAAAATCAACAATCTCCCCTAGCTACAACAGAAAAGGAGATCTGCAATAATATTTACTCTTATATGGTGGGGCCTCGCATCTGCTGGTGACCATAGCAAGTTAGAGCGCTTCCTCGCAAAAATGCAGCGGCTGAACTTTCTACCGTCTGATGCTGAGCGGTTGGAGTCAATGATTGAGGGGGTCGAGGGACGATTGCTAAAAGCAGTCATAGACAATGACTTGCACGTACGGAGTTTGTTCCCACCAATTGTTCAGCGCTGTTATGACCTGTGCCCTACACCACACCAATTCACACTCCCTGAAAAAGATTACACTAACTTTATACCTAGGGTACTGTTTAGACGGTAACTACAACTTATGTCAATTGTTGACACTATAATGCCTCAATTGTCATTGAATGCGGTTTGTCACTCAGATTTCAATAAACGAATATATATATAATAATGGAACTTGAGGTTAGAAAGTGTGGTCGACATGCCCTGGCAGTCAAACAGATCTAAATAAGATACAAGTGAAGTTACATGAAAGAGGAATTCAGCAGAAACGTGAATATGACAACCCCTCCTTTCATGTTATATGGCTCAATGATTGATAGCAAGTTTAGATCTGAGCCAGTATTCACAGATACTGTATGCACAGCAGTCTGATTCAAGACAACCACATTCTTTGACCCTAGGCATCGCATTGGTCTTAGCAGTCCCACAGTGGACCACTGATGCCAGCTGGCAATCTGTATCTGTCGGTATAATTTCTTTGTTTTATAAAGTAATTGTGGGATTGTAATCTCAATTTCAACTACGATTTAATGTGTACAGTTCTTAAAATTAGAATTGATACTACAGGACTTTGGCAGCAAAGGCACCATTTATCCTGTTAGATAGATGTTATTCATTTCCTCAATTTATGGGTCAGGAAGAAAAGGGTCGAGTTGTACTGAATTTACCTCTGAATACAGTTGGTTCGTGCAGGGAAGGTTTCTGATGGCAATTAGCTGTGAAATCAGTGATTACTAGGAATACCAAATTATGATCTATGCTGTTATGTGACATCTATGTAGAAGGAAGTGTGTGGTAGATTACAATACTTGGGGGCTACAATCACAGCAGATGGGAAATGTGAAGAAGAAATAAAAATGTGACAGGGATTAGCCAAGAACATGCTAACAGATCTGAAAACAGTTAAAAAACAGAGGTATTACAATCTCCACTAAGTTGAGACGGTTTCGGTCTCTGATATGGACTGTAGCAACATACGGATTGGAATCATGGACGTACAAAAACAGCGAGCAGAGAAGAATAGCATCATTTGAGAAAACATGCTATAGAAGAAATCTGGGAATACCTTGAACGGCCAAGAGGAGAAACAAGGAGGTGCTGAGGCAGGTCGGAGGAAGAAAAACTGTGGGGCAAAATAATAACAAGGAAATCGACCTACTTTGGACACATCATGAGAAAGACGTCAGAAAGATATAGTCGTGGGAGAAACAAACGGAATAATGAGGAGAGGAAGACCTGGTAGGATGTGGACTGATAATGATAAAGAATGGACAGGAATGACTCTGGAACAGGCAGTGCGAGCAGTGCAGCAGATGGATTCGTGTAAACAAATCGTCCATTGGGCTGCCAAAGTGCGTAGCTACGAATTTGGCATCGACGACGACGTGGTTGGTCGACATATTTCGGGGACTGCTACAGGATATACGGAGCCAGTGGACAAGAGAATGCACACAGAGGACTGTATTGTAAAAAACTGTGTGCCTTTACCTTCATAGGCAATTGCTTTCATTTACCTTAATTCTGTTTTGGCTACTTTGCAGTTTGTCATCATATTATTGGACACAGGATTTACACTTGCAAAGAAACTAAAGGATGATATATACGATCACTCCTGAAACTCTATAATTGTCCTATTCTTGAACCGAAGAATTACTACAAGACCATTAGTACTCCACACACACACAGCCAACATTCCACAAATGTTTAACTGGTACCCGCTAATTCAATACGAGATTCGAACGTTTATCCCCAATTCGATTCCAGATTCGACTTAAAATTTGTGATTTGCAGGTCCCTACTGTCGTCTGATGTGAAGACTTTCCATGATATCCAGGACACTAACAAGTGGTATGCCTGGTCTGCTGTCTTACTTCTTATGCCAACTATACTACAACTTACTTGTGTTGCTTCTGCATGAAAGGCAGCTAAATAGATCTGTAGGGTTGCCATCCCACTACGCCTATGTTAGGCTGCAAGTAAAGTGTAATGGTTTAAAACCAGAAGGAAGAAATGACTGAAGGATGGATGAAGGAAAATTCAAAGTAACCTAGAAGAGAAGTTACGAAAGGGCAAATGGAAAACCTAAAGAAAAATGAAGTGAAGAAGAAGAAAGAGTGTAAGGAAAGAAGAAAGACAAAAACAAAGGAAAAAATCGTATAACGTTTGAGAAATGGAAGGACAAACGAACGGACTGATGAAGAGTTGGAAGGACGAAAGATGGACGGAAGGACGAAAAGATGGACGGTTGAAGGAAGGATGGACGAAGAGATGGCGATTCTTATAGTTATTTCAAGCCCATAATTTTCTTGTATTTTCTTTCTTGTGTTGCTGTACGCAACTACGTAACGAGCTTGTATAGCTCCAGTTCCCTTTCAAGCGTTGAATTTTGTGTTTCATTTGTACCTGTTCATGCTAGCAAAGAAACAACACTAACGAAGATTCTATAAGCGGGCCCGGCCTGGCTGGGCTTTGTTGCGTGCGGGAACGAACTCGACTCAAAACTACACTGCAATGGCGGACTAGAGCATGGTACTTGGCAGGCCCAGACCAGGATGTTAAACAGTAATACGCGGCCGCAGACATTCACCTCTAACACAATAACTAATAATCCATCAAGTGCTGTATTACATGGACTTTTGTCCCAATTAAGCAGACTCCATACTCACTATACCTAAGGGCCTAAACAGAGAAATACCAAATGCGGACACTGTGGCATGCAGTACATTTATAATGCCGATGATTTATGCAGTCGTTTAAAACCAGGAATCAATAAGGCTTTCCTAATTATAGGTAAAGGCAATCACATGTAAACCAAAATGCGGTTAAAGGATATACTTAATTACTTACATCGTGGGAGCAATTTCTTTTCCCTGAAGGAGATGGAACTGTAGTGTAGTCCCACATTGGGAACAGCAAGGAAGAGATAAAAGAAAGAGACAGACAGACAGAAACACAGACAGATTACTAAAGGCAGTGAGCTGAGTAGTGAAAGATTAAGTGGGCTGATCTACAGGACCTGAAGAAGGGATTGAACCCTTGACCCCTTCACTAGGTGCTTCACCAAATACACATTGGCCCAGATCAGTACTTTGGCCATCAGCTGGGAAGTCTGTATATAATCTAAGCTCATTGCTGAGTATGCCATATTTCTTCACTGTTAATTGTTATTGGTAAGAGATTGACTCAGGACCTTTGTACGGAACTTTAGGGTCAAACAAAGCATCTCTAGAACATCATTGTGTTCACGTCTTTGACCGGTTGACAACTACACAAGATTCAGGCAACCGAGCAACGTTACAGATCAATCAATAACTTCAGGCAGTTGATCTCTTTTCCAAGAAGCTGGTTTGGAGGTCATTTTCAAAAAGAGATTCTTTGCCACAAATTGTACAAGATCAAAGTGGCTGGAGCTCTGTTTACAAGGAGAGGGAAATCTATCTGTAAATAGCACTCTCAGAATTCTCAACCAACAGTGAAGAAAATATGCATGCTGAGCAAAATTGGACTGCTCTATCAAACATCAGGAAGTGGTGCTCACACAGAATGCTGGTTCACGTACAGGTGAGTTAAATGTCGTGTAACTCACCAAAGAACTTGGCATCATGTTCAGAGCTGTAGCACGAGCTTCTGGGCATGCAGCAATTCTCAGCACGTCTCTGCAGCACAGCACTCGTAGAATCTGAAATATATAAAGTTAAATGTTTTAAATACTTCACTAAGTTTATAAATAGCTTTGCAATGGACACCACTATTCTTCATGCAGGGCAGTTGAAGCTTGCAACTGTTCGAATATGTAACTTCGAAGGGTACCCATAAACACAAGGACCGTTTGACCGTTTGATTTCAGGTGTCTAACGCTCAAACATTTGTAACTTAGGGTCAGTTAGTTTTACTGCCTTCCTGTAATTGTGCGTGTGGTCATGTTTCTGTCATTGTAGTCCAATGCCACTCACACGGCTGCAGTAGTCAATTCATTTATGGTACTACACGGTGGACATGTTAACACACTCCCGGATAATATGTTGTACGTCATCTTTTGAAATGGCTGCTGACATTAGATGCTTACACTACAGTTGCAGTACTGTTCACCTTAACGCAAAGTGGTGTAATGTCCCCCAAAGCTAGAAATCTAACATGTCGTATTAGTAAACGAGTCAGATGGATGGTTGAAATGACGGTCAGACAAATGGGGCGACGGTCGGATGAATAGACTGACCGTCGGATTGATGGTCATTCGAACGGTCAAACAAACCGTCAAATGGACAGACGGATGGTCAGCCAGAATGTTGGGATGGACAGACGCATGGTTGGACAAATGGTGGATGGATAAATGTTACGAAGGCCAGTTGGACTGTGGGTAGGACGGCTGAACAGATGGTCAGAGTGATGGTGGAATGGACAGACAGACGGTTGGATGGGCAGTGAGATGGACAGAGGGATGGTTGGACGATGGCAAGGATGGTTGGATGAATGGTGGAAGGACAGGTGTTGAATGGTGGGAAGGACGGTTGAATGGCCAGAGAGACGGTGGTGGAAAGGACGGTCAGACAAATGACCAGATGGACAGATGGTAGGATGGACAATAAAAAGACATGGCACACCACAATGTAAACATCGATTGTCAGTGCCAATTTCAAAAGATGATGACATACTGCAACCATCTATAGTGTAAACAACTAGGCCTACACATCTACTGGCAGCACCCATTTGGAAAGATGAAATGCTACACCAAACAGCGTCAGCACTCATTTCAAAAGATTACAAACTAGTAACTACACCCCACAGTGTCAGCACCGATTTTGGCTGAGCAAGTTGCTGTACATGTGTTAAGAAAGCTCAATTAACAGTTAACTACATAGTTCCTAGAATTTTTAAATGGGGACGACACAAGCTTTCCGTCCTACCTTTCTGACTTCTGCGTGTGCACTTCTGAGCTTTGGGCCACCTTTGGAAGAAGGGCGATATCAAATGCAGTTGTATTGTATATTGCTGGAGAAATTGTTAGCTAGATCTACTGATGTACAAGCAACACAATTACCTGCACAAGCCGATTCTTTAGCTCAAAGTGCATCGTGCGTCTCTGCATCACACCATGTTGATTCTCGGGTTGGTGCGCATCTTGCCCATGGATGATTGATAGATGGTCGCTGGTGCAAACATCAGTGGCGATCTACAAATAATAAAAGTTCTCTATAGCCAAATATCTTCACCAGTTGCGGCAGTTTCTAGCTATGATGCAGCTTCTTTAGCTCTTGGTGTCAAAGTACTTCTTTCAGTACCAAAGAGTACTATTACCAATCATCCATTTGGGGTCATACCGTCATTGCATAATTACGTAATGCCGAAACCATCCATTTTCGACCCACCCTACAACGCTTCGTATAATTTCCCTAGACCCACCCACCTCGGCGTTACGTATTTATTGCTACGAAAAATCATTTTAGATTTACTATATGAACGGCATTGAACGCGTGATATCTCAGCGAGTATCTTGAAGAAGTGCAGACAGTTTGTAAAAATGATGATCTGCTGGTATTGGTTCCTTCGGCGGCAGTGTATCAAACACTAACTTAGTAATGATTTATACTATTGCGTGTTTTTAAATTAAGTTTTAAATCAATGGCACGAAGTTTGAACTTCGATCACATTGTGTCTAAAGTGTCATTCGATGTAAATTTAAAATTCATTTATAACTTAACTGTTGGTAAAAGCGTTCAGCTCCACACACACCCACCCACCTAACGTTTCATAACGTTTTGAAGGACACCACCCAACCACCTTGGAGCGTTACGTAATTATGCAATTACCCATTTGAAGTACGGTAATCAGCAGCAAAAGTTTACGGCAAAAGTTCACGGTGGCAACTGTGACCAAGATAAACGATATGGCCACCCCAAAAAGGTATAAAATAGAGAGCTACGACTTTCCAATGGCCTACTTCCGCTAAAGAAAGTAAGTAAAGCGCTAAAACATGACAGAAATGTCAAATTACACTTCCTATAAACGATCAAGCTGCAACTTGTTCAGCACATATCTGCACGAATTTATGTGGCCTTTCAACGCAAGACTTCGATGTACTTTTGCTGCCACCTAGGGAATGAAGGTACGAGCTAAACCCATGGGCGCACCCAGAAAAAAATTTCGGAGGGTGTTTAAGATTTTGGGGGAGGGCTTCCATTGAAAATCGTCGCAAAAGTCCAGGTGTTTTTATTTTGCATGTAAAAGCATATAAAATTTTTTTTAGGAAACTTTTTGGCGGGTTGAACCTGTAAAACCACCCCCAAATACGCCCATGGCTAAACCCATGGAGATGATGGGGGGCCAGGTTAAGGGAATCGAACTGGGTCCGCGAAAACTTCAAAATAATTTCGGTAAACTTGCGCTTTAGGGGTCCCGAAAAATGACACCCATATTCGAGGGAGTATGTATTATAATAAGCCTAGTTCAATGGAAGAAATTTAGCACTAATGGCGTCGTGAGGGTCGGTTAGGGTCAGGGTTAGGGTTTGTGTTGCCATTAGAAAATCTTCAAAATTGGGACCCCTAAAGCGCAAGTTTACCACATTGTGTACTGCACATTATACTTCAATGTTTCGTAAAACATTCACCTTATAACAACGAGCGCAGGTGCGAGCCTTCTTAATTGAAGGGAGTGTCACAAGACTTTACCGCACGGCTGTCTCACTAAACTGTAAATATTATCGAAAAGAAACTTCGACAGCTCTGCAACGTGGGGACAGGCCATACTCACTTCAGAAGAGAACAAGTTCAACAACTTTGGCGGAGCCCTTCTTTGTCAAACTCGTCGAATAAACTGAAATTTGAAGTGAATTTTGCTAACCAAAAATTCAAACTGTTCTGAGAAGGTTCTGAGTCCTTATAAGGTGCGCTTGTCTCGTGCGCCAATCAGAGCAGAGCTTAGGTGGTTCCCTGCTACTGGTTGAAAGTAAATAAGCAGAGATGGGCAAATTACTTGGTAAATGTAATTGAATTACAAATTACTAATTACTTTGGGACATAAAATGTAATTTAAAATTACAAAAAACATGGGATATGTAATTGAATTACAAAATAACAAGTTACAAATTGGGCAATTTCAAGTAATTTCAATTACATAATTTCAATTTTGCTGCCCATCCCTGTAAATAAGTATGAATATCAAAGCTCAATAACCGATCGATTAAGGATCGGACGGACAGCAGCCGAGACTAATTATTGCAGATAAGAGGCACAAAGCATAAATGCATGCATGCATGATACATACCTACACATAAACGTATAGCCTAAACATACGCACTGACGTTGGAAGTAGCAAGTTCTTGTTTTGGATGAGAAAGGCAGAGAAGACTAAGTAAGTAAGTAAATAAGTAAGAATGTTCTTTATTAAACGCAAGCAAACGCTCAGCGCTTTACATACAAAGTCAGAAATAATTTATGTACAAAGAAAACGATAATTAGAAGAAAATTAAGTCAACTAGAAAACAGATGTCTAACTGTACAACATCCTAGCCAAGAAGCCGCGCCTGGTAAGGGAATAGACCTGGGAGTCACTTTGGTCAGCCAATCTGACCCCACTTGACCCTAAAGTGACTTGAGGTCGACTTGAAGTCGACAACTTGGAGCCAAAACGACTTGATCCGACTTGGCAGAAAAACAACTAACTTCCGACTTAAAGTCGACTTCTGACATGGTAATAACGATTAAGTACGGCTAATAATACAAAATGTCATGCCAATTTGCCTGGCAAGCATTAATTTCATATACTAATTAGTAATGAGACCTCAACACCTGATGAATAAAATTGTACAAAGTTTATTAGGCCTATTTTAAGCAGTGTGTTTTTGTGCTTGAACAGTTTTGTAATGCTCTAATGGGTTAGCAGAAGAATCTGTGGCGGACCGCGGACTGGTTGCACTGAATGGCTTGTTATAATGATACATTGTAATTCTGTTGTCATAATTATTTGGACACTAGCCTAACCCCTAACGTATCAAATAGCAATGCATGCGTACCATCCTACTGCCTAAAGTTCATTGATTTGCGCGCGTTCAGCTCTTGATAAGGTAGACGTGCTAACATTTTGTATTAACATTTCGATTCGCCATTTTTATTAAACGTACGTGTGACGTTTTAACATAGAATAACAAATGATATAGATAAATCGACACCTATAAACAAAACAAGTAACTGTTTAGCACAACCGCCGCAAGCATTTTCGCCGATCCAAGGTAAGTACAGCAAAAATAAATTATCGGACTAAGTAATTTATCGTTTTTGCGCTCCAAATTATTTTATATAGGATAATTTTAAATAGAATTTGGATTGATAACAATAACTCTTGCTTCAGTAGAAGCTGGATTAATGAAAATAATTCTTGCTTACGTAGAAGATGGATTGAAGAAGAAATTATTCTTGATTAAATAGATGCTGGATTGATGAAAAATATTTCTTGCGTAAATATAAGATGGATTAGTGACAGTTATCCTGGACATTGGTATTCAAATGCCATGTATATAAAATTATTTAGACAGCAAAAACGATAAATTACTCTGATTAGACCGATAATGTTTGCTGTACTCGCCTTGGATCGGCGTAAATGCCCGCCGCAACCGGCGTCGATAATACAAAAATTAAACCGCAGCCTAAGTAGGCTACGCGGTATAGACCGTAGAAGTTAGAACATGCTTCATTAATGTTTGCAAAAGCACTACAAAACTGCTTAAATGCTGCCGTGACCTCACGATCATTAGTGTGATATTTGGTTTGCATTGGCCACACTACTTTCTGTTATACTATTACCCCAGGTGGCCCTGGTTAGCGGGACCCTTCGGCCCCTTATGGGTCTCCTTGGTAACCTTAACTTGTTTTGCCGATGTATTTCTGTTGCTGATTACTCTTTTTGTATGTTTTTGGTTACCGAATAAAAAATCAATCCAAAAAAATCAATCAATCAATCATATGATAAATTTAGATTTATTTGTGTCTCAAGTCGGTTTAAGTCGACTTGTGGAGAAAACAACTTGAGGTCACTTTTCTGGACAAATTCGACTCTGGGGTCAGTTGCGCTAGGCAGAAACGACTCGACTCGACTTGGGATGCCCAAGTCGACTGGGGTCGACTTATTGGGGTCGACTCCCAGGTCTACTGGTAAGGGAATCAAACCTAGGGAGAACACGGTTATGTGAGCACGGTAGGCGCAGGTCTTGACCAGTAGGTCTACAATAGTTCCAGAGGGGAGAAGGTCGTGGAGACTACAGTATAAATAATTACTTAATACTAATTATTTATACTGTGACTAGACACAATCGTTATATCCTTTGTAATGCAGTGATGTAATTTGGTTTGTAAAAGACGAATTTGCACGATCAAACTAGCCTCGCTTTTTGAAGCAACTCCAGCGCAACAGAAAAATGCCGGGATCTGAATGAAGGATTGCGATTAGCCTAGTATGAAAATTTCTATGTTATTTTCATACGCCCTACTTATTAAGTACTTAATCGGACGTAGTCACAACATTCACTTGTCAACGTTGTCTTATAGGCATAGGCCTATAATAGCCTAACTAGCCTAAGAGCAAACAGCATTTTTGTGCAAATGAAATGAAAAATGTTCTTGCAAACTGTTCAATGTTCATGTCATTAGGTCCTATATCGAATGCAATTAAAACAACTTCAGATTTTCTTAACAAGGTATAGGCCTATTTAACAATAATAATTATTGTGTTCTATTGCGTAATTTCTAATCAATCGATGAAGACAAAGATTTAATTTATAGTCCTAACGTCTAATTGTTGGTGCTAGCATTAATTTGATAGCTTATTTGTCAAAACGGAACGGACAGTACGTCAGACGGTGTAACGGACTAACGGATGGACGGAAAGACTACCGAACGGACGGCCTAACGTAGGAACAACCACACAGGCGGACGGACTGACGGACGCACAGACGGACGGAATAGCATGCGGGCTAAAGTAGGGATAGCAATACAGGCGGACGGACTGACGCCTGATGGACAGACTGACGGACGAACTAACGGACGGGCGGAATAGCATTATGTGGACTAACCGACGAACGGGTAGATAGACGGACTAACGGACGAACGGACGAACTCACGGGCGGACGAAATAACAGACGGACTAACTGATGGACGGGGGAAAGACGGACTAGCGGACGGACAGAGGGATGGACGGACTAGTGGATGGACGGACGGAATAACAGACGGACTAACGGACGGAAGGACTAGCGGACGAATGGACGGACGGAAATATCAGACGGACTAACGGAAGGACGGTGGGAAAGACGGACTAGCGGACGGACGGGCTAGCGGACGAATGGACGAATGGACGGAATATCAGCGGACTATAGCGGACGAATGGACGGAAGGACGGAATGAAAAACGGTCTAACGAACTGACAGAATATTTGCCTTAATTAACTCTCCGCCATTTCGTTCCACTTAAACATAATCTAGCTTCTCCATGTAGGGCGCTTCTCAATTCTATCGGGGCGACCGGATCGTGCTCCGAGTAAGTTCTCGAAAGCACCCTAAGCTACTCGGTCGAACGTAGGTTTATTCGGCCTTCGATCAGTGACGCCAGGGGTCGCCGATCGTCAATCTGCGGAAGTTATTACTCGCCAGGGGGCAGCAGGCACCGTCGTGGAACAGGTGCGCGCGAGTAATCTGGTTAGACCGCGCTTTTATCTCCTAGTAACGTTTTATGTGGCTCAAGACTCTTGGCCTATGAGACAGACAGACAGGCAGACAGGCAGACAGACCGACAGACAGACAGACAGACAGACAGACAGGCAGACTCACAGACAGGCAGCCGTACACGTACAGGCAGGCAGTGGCAGGCAGACAGACTCAAACGGGCAGCGGTGGTGAAGGATCTCACCAATTCATTGAAAAATAACAAGGTCACTGTAGAAAATCGTTTACATTTACATTTGACATTATTCCCATAAAAAATTACTTATGGACCCATATGACTACAGATATAGGACATAGGCAGCCATAGGGCATATTGTTATTATGTCCTATGCATGACGTTGCATTTGGGGATGAGATATGTGTCTGATCAAATCTATGACATAATATAATTACCTAATCTATGGTCTAATCTATGATATAATTAGCTGTGATCTAATCCATGACCTGTGATATAATCCTTTATCTAATCTATGATATAATTAGCCACGATTTGAATTTTTGATCTAACCTGATTTAATATATGATCTAATCTATGATCTAATCCTATGATCAAGTCTACGACATAATCTAATATTATTATGACTTATTCTTTGCATTTCAGTCATTGCATTTATGTCTGTTGAGCTATGTTGTATTCTGTCTTGTTCCATTCTGTCTTGATCAAATCTGTTTTGTTCTAATCTGATTTGTTCTAATCGGTTTTGTTCTAATCGGTTTTGTTCTAATCTGTTTTGTTCTAATCTGTTTTGTTCTAATCTGTTTTGTTCTAATCTGTTTTGTTCCAATTTGTTTTGTTCTAATCTGTTTTGTTCTAATCTGATCTAATCTATGATTTAATTTATGATCTAATCTATGACCTATAATCTAATTCTATGAGCAGGTCTACGACATGTTCTAATAAGAATGTTCTAATCTCTTTGGATTTTAATCATTGCATTTATGTCTGTTCTGCTATGTTCTATTCTGTTTTGTTCTAATCTGTTTTGTTCTAATCTGCTTTGCTCTAATCTCGTTTGTTCTAATCTGGTTTGTTCTAATCTGCTCTGTTCTAATCTGCTCTGTTCTAATCTGTTTTGTTCTAATCTGGTTTGTTCTAATCTGTTTCGTTCTAATCTGTTTTACTTCGATCTTACTCGTCACGATCGGAGAAAATATTTGACGTGAATCTCATAAATTTCCGTCGGAGTTTGTAATAATTATTTTTGTAAACGCCGACGAAGAAAAGTTGCCAGAAATTTCTATGAAATTCCAGCGAATGAGCGATCGTTGGAAAGAATCCGAGAAGAGGAATGACGCGAAAACAGCAGTCGATCTCAAAAAGGGGGATTGGGAAGGGTTGCGTGGAAGGGCGGCTGGTTGGGGGTGGAAAAGCACGCCGGGAATTTCTCCATGGAACGAGAGACAGAGGAGGGGAAAAGGACGGAAGGAGGGATGGGAGTGAGATGTAGGGGATTGGGACAGGGATGAGGCGGTGTGGATGGAAAGGGGGAGATTGTTGAGGGAGGGAGATATCTGGAAAGATATTATGATGCATGTTACTGCATAAGTCGAGTCAACAAATCAATCAATCTTCGCTGAACCCGTTGCAATCCGCATTCTGGTGTAGGGATACATTATATATAATAAACAATAAACAATCAATAGTCAATATGAATAAAGCATTCTAACTATAAGAAAGTAAGTGTTTAATCGAGTTTTCGTTGTAGGTTTTCGTTTTGGTTTTCGTTATTTGTTTTCGTTATTATTAGTATGACGAGTTTTAGTATTAGTTCTAGTTGTATAGTTACAAAGCTCTAGTTTTCTTTTTTATTAGTTATCATTATTTGTCCGAGTCTCAGTTATAGTTTTAGTTATCGTTAACGAAAACCTTAAGTTTTCGTTAACGATAGGTTTTAGTTATAGTTATCGTTAACTAAAACTTCACTAGCTGGGAGAGAGAAATGATGGGGTTGAGGACGGATGGGTGCAGGGCATTTTAAACGGGAGAAACTACGTGTATTGGAGATGCTTAGACTTGTAGGGTAACAAAAATGAGAAAGAAGATGCACTGTGAAAAGACAATAAGAGTGTATTATAAGGAAGGAAGGAAAGAAAATTCAAAGTAACCTAGAAAAGAAGTTAGGAAAGGCGAATGGAAAAAATCAAGAAAAATGAAGTGAAGAAGAAAGAATCAATAGTGTAAGGAAAGAAGACAAAAACGAAGGAAAAAATCATATAATGATTGAGAGATGGAAGGACAAACGAACGGACTGATGAAGGGTTGGAAGGACGAAAGGACGAAAGGATGGATGGATGAAGGGA
Organism: Aporrectodea caliginosa; assembly: GCA_020284085.1. Classification (NCBI taxonomy): domain Eukaryota; kingdom Metazoa; phylum Annelida; class Clitellata; order Crassiclitellata; family Lumbricidae; genus Aporrectodea; species Aporrectodea caliginosa. The sequence goes on along the minus strand of JACEVL010000496.1, from coordinate 813,770 downwards.
CGGAAGGACAAAAGGATCAAGGGACGCACGGACGGACGGACGGAAGGACGAAGAGATGGACAGATAAAGGGGACGGCCTGACGAAGGAACGGACGAAGGGGCGGACGGACATAAGGCCGGGCAGAAGGACGAACGGAAGAAGGAATGGAAGGACGAAGGAATGTACTTAAGGACGGACGGACGGACGGACGGATGTACTTAAGGACGGATGGACGAACGGACGGATTTGAGGACTGTAGGAGCGAAGTTGAACGCGAGTGAAGAGTTGAAGATTGAGCGTCTACTTCATGAGACAATGGGCGGCTGGTCTTTGACGTCTGTTCTGCAGGGGCCATTGTTGACTTGTTTTGTGTTATTGTGAAATAGTTGCTGCACTGACGATTGTTCCTCTCGGCAGTTGGACAGCTTGATCGATCCTCTCCGTCCACCGTGACCTCACTTCCGTCTCAGAGAAAACCATCCATCAACTGGTGACTTCTTATAAGAACCTCTGGCCTTCTGTCCACGCCATCCATCTAGACATCCGTCTGTCTGTCTGTCCGTCTGTCTCTGTCTGACTCTAAGACTCTGTATCTGGCGCTACCTCTGCCTCTGTGTCTCTATCTCTTTATATCGAACTCTATATCTAGCTCTGTGTTTCTTACCTTTTTATCTGTTTCTATAGCCTTCTCTGTTGCATGCGTGTAGCATGTAGGCCCTATGTATGTATGTACGTATACATGTATTGTATTGTATTTTATTTGATCATTTGTAAAGCGCTTCTCATAGCATAAGCCTTCTGTGTATGTAAATATAGTGTATGTATAACATAGGATAACATAAAGGTTTTACATAACAGAACAAGAGGTAGAGATTGCTACCAGAAAGGATTGTACAGCGTAGACAACTCATCATATTCCATAGAGAGGGACCTATTGGGATACAAAGGAGGACTGGATTGAGCCATTGTGGTCCTAACACAGGGAACAAAAAGGTCAAGCCGGTCAGAGGATCTGAGAGGACGCTTTGACGGATTGGCAGAGAGGGGACGGAGAATTTGGTGACAAAGATATTTTGGAGCAAGACCCAGTTGAAAAGTTGAGCAATAGAATGAGAACTATATTATGTATGTGCAGTTAGGCTATATGTATGTATGTATGTATGCGTGCATGCATGCATGCATGTAGGCCTATTATACGTTTATGTTTATGCATGTATGTGTGTATGTATATAAGTATTTATGTGTATACGTATGCCCTATAATGCAAGTTTATGTTTGTATTGTATGCATATGTGTATAAACATATAATTATGTTTGTATGTTAATGTATGCAAATAATTATATGATTGTGTGCATACATGTATGTGTTTATGTGTATATGCGTTTGCATTTGGTACGTGTGTATTTAAATATACATACATACATATAGCTCACCTCTCTTCAGACCTAAAAAAATGCTCTCATATTATGAAGAGATACTTCTGGCTCAGGGTCAGAAGTCATTTTTTTCTACACAAGGACGTTCCTATCAGTACATGATCTGTCATGAATAAATATATATATATATATATATATATATATATATATTCCTTATAATATACGTCATACAAATAAGTAATATGTCTCTTAGAAATGATTTGTAAATATGGAAAGAGCTTTCGTCTTGTTAGTTTAGTAAGATATAGATGTCCCCGAAGACTATTTGGTTACGGAAGATGCCTCTTCTTCTTTAATCTTCCGGACAGGGTTTCATCGGCTGCTGTTTGCCTTAGGCTAAGATCAAGATAAAATATATACATTATATGTGATCAGTCGTATATATACATGTATGTGTAGATGACTAGATAGGCATGTTAGGCATTCATATGTATATATGACATATGTGTGTATGTACGTATGTATGTATCTGCGAATGTGTGTATGTATGTAAGTATGAATGCACAAATAAGTATGTATGCAACTTTGTGTATAGGCCTATAATTATGTGCAATTGTGCATGTAGGCATATATGAACGCATGTATTTGTGTATGTATGTATGTATGTACTTGTTGTGTATGTATGTATGTATGCATGTATGTATGCATGCACAAATATGTGTGTATTTTTGTGTGTATCTATATTCGCATGTATGTGTGCATGTATGTATGTATGTATATATGTATGTATGTATGTATGTATGTATGTATGTATGTATGTATGTATGTATGTATGTAATATGTATGTATGTATGTATGTATGTATGTATGTATGTATATATGTATTAGGGTGGTCCACGACACCATGGTAAAATTTCATCTTTACCAGAACTATGCTCCACAAGTTTAAATTTGTTCTACCTCTCCTAAGTAAGATTTGGACCAAATCTGAAGCAGATTGGAGCATTTTTAGAGGTCGCTCAAGGTCGTCAAACATTCCCTTGATAATACCATGGCGTAGTGGAAATTATTGAATTGATTTTAGGAATTGAAGAGAATTGAAGAGAGTTGACTGCAGAGTTTTTGACATAGCTCATAAACACACTAATGGCAAAGACAAGAAGCAGTGCTGAAGTTTGGCTGATAGAGAAGGGCACAGAAAAACTTTCTGGGTCCCATCTTCCAACAAAGGTTCCATCCGACGATAATGCTACAAGAACCATGAGGAACAGGTGACAGACTTGCAGTACTAGTCATAGGTGACGGAGAAGAGGCATATACATGAAGATCCTCTGCCTGTAAGAGCACCACTCAACGATCTATTGCTACTGGGGGAGCTCAGTAAATATCCTAATTTGGGAGTGGCTAAGGTTGCCTTGACCGCATTCGGTAGACATACCTTGTACGCTTAAGAAATTTTGGTCAGCCTGTCCTTGTTTGACAACAGAATTGTAGTGTATGTGAAAACACGGATAGTGAGAAACCTTAAAGTTCAACAGTCCATCAATTATGTGAAGTGCCTCGACCATCCTCCTGAACCCCTCAGCTCCTTTGGCCTTGCATCTTCCGTCACAGAGAGAACTACTGTCATCGTTGACATTCTAAACTTGAATGGAAAAGAAGAGGTCCAAGGCTTCCTGGTTAAAATGATCCTAAGGAATGATGCGATGATCACTCCTACCAGGACCTCCTAAAGGCAGCGACAGTCAGTACAGTTATGAACGACTCTGCTGGGAGAGCCATTGGTTTGATGCAGCAGTAGAATTAATCGTTGACAAAGAATGAAGAGCAGCAGTTCTCCTTCAGCTCGTGAAACGCTGCAGGAACATCTATCCGTCCTGCTCTAAGGTCACGTTGATGAAGATGACAGTTCTGTTCTGTTCTGTTCTCAGCCATCCTCGTGTCGAGGGTCAGCCGCATCATGAACAATCCATTTTTCATGATGCTGTTTGGAGATAGTGAGATGGTAGGTTCCCCAGTTCCTTTCCATCTCGCAGTAGGGAGGCCATGTTCCGGGTTTACCAGATATGCCCTCCATTCGATATGGACTTGCCGTTGTCCTTCTGCTGGATCCTCCGTCAAGTCCACTAAAGTCTCGCTGCTGCCCGAGACCAGCCGCTCACGTTAGCCAATCTTTTTTCAGGGTTCCTGCTGAGCCTGTCCAACACGCGTAGCGCCCTAGGTGGTACTTCGGTCGAAACCTTCACCACTGTTGGCATAGCCCCAGCAGGCACTCCCCTACTTGATTGTTCACCCTCTCACCACGATGAGGTGTGAGTCGGACTTTGAGGGGATGACAGAGGACTTAGAATGTGTTACTCAAGAAAAGTTCCAGTGTTTCCATAGTAAAATTGAACATTTTGGAACCTGTTCTTGTTTTCATTGCTGCACTATATGTTTTAATTCAACTCAAATTCTGTTTTATCTTCTTAGTGCAGATTACCGATTTCATGCTTAATATGGTGAAAATACCCTGACCTTGAGCGACCTCTAAATACTCATCAATCTCTCTCAAATTTGGTAGAGGTAATTGTGGACAGCCATAGAACAAAAGGAGGGTTGTGGAGGGCAACTCGGAGATACTTTGTGTTTTTCGGACCACCCCTAATTATGTATGTATGTATGTATGTATGTATGTATGTATGTATGTATGTATGTATGTATGTATGTATGTATGTATGTATGTATGTATGTATGTATGCATGTATATGTTGCATGATGCATAGTTGATATTCCATTGAAGTCGAGTGGTGTGGGCGTTATTGCTGTGGAAAAGGCGTCTGTGTTTTCTGACTGAGTAGCAAATGTTGCAATGGGATGAAGTCACGTAGGCTATAGACCGACAAACTAGTCAACTACTACTTCAAAAGATTTCCCTTCTGTCTTCTAACTCCGATGTCTGAAGTTCACCTATAGTCCTGGCTTCTGGAAATGACAGCATCGACAATAATAAGATGAGAACAATAATAGCACAATAATTATAGCTGTATTAATAGCAATAAGGATGCTACGATAATAGGAACAATGATCAGAAAAACATTAACAACTAGATGTTTGCCAGTCCTAAGATGGTAAGTTTAGGGTGCTCGCACGCTCCTTTTAAAATCGCATGACCGGCGGCCCGCGGGTCCATACATTGCAATAGACTATCGTGCAGCGTAAAATTTTTTCACACGGCAATTTGAATCCTACCGACTTTCATTACACGCAAATTGGAATCAAGGTGACGGTTTAAATTTGATATCAGCGCCTATACAGAGGAACGAAAGAAATCTTGCGACCACTAGCGGTTACTACTCGCTGGCTGCGCCAGTCTCGAGCGACCCCTAGCGGTGTCGTTCTCACTTGAGCGACCTATTACGGTGACTACTACTACTACCACTACCACCACCACCACCACCACCACAGAACCACCACCACCACCACCACCACCACCACCACCACCAGGATTAAAAAACAACAGAAATTTTCACACCACCACTACTCGAGCGCTGCTGCTTAATTTTATGTAAACCAAAGTGTGGTTAAATAAAGAAAATACTTACTTACTAACTTATTATTACTATAACTACTACCACTATTACTAGTAATAGAAGTAAACCTGAGATCTTTGTACTTTGGAAATAATAATCATAATGACAATGCCAATTTTGCTGTCATCATAAAACACACTGTGACGTATGCTTCCGTTACTGAGGCATATCCACGTATACATCAGGGTCTGGTCTTCCTTTGTTCCCAGTGCCGTGACCCTCAGTGAACCGTGTCTATGTTCAATCACCCGAATCGCCATGCCATTCTATCTCGACAACGATCTGTCTGATATAGCCAGAGTGCGCGTAACCTTGGCAACGACCTTCGACCCGGCCTTATTTCACAACCTGTCCCAGAAATCTTGGCCGCCGCTGACCTTGTGAAGACGGATCGCATATTACAATGACCAGGGACGATAAATTCATTCGTTCGTTTATTCCTCCACTCATCCGTTCTTTTATTCGTTCGATTAGATAACTTTAATCACTCTGGCGACCGCAGGATGTCGCTAGCCAACGAGATAATATTTATATTATACATCTCAATGTCGCTAACCACTGCGTATTGTGCAAGTTAGCTACAACCATGCATATTATATAAATAGTTATGTCTTTTTATTTCCTATTACCTATGTACATAATGGTACTTCCCATTCGGCTCAGATATAGCTGAATATTTAGATCTTTATGTTATTTTGATTTTCATTGAATTTCGTATTAATCTTAGGCTAAGGGCTATTCGTTGTAGGCTATATCGATGTAAAGTTGCCAATAACTGATAGCAAGGAATCTATATCAATGAAGAGACTGGCTCGGATCGGGAGCGCCTCTGTTTTGAGTGGCGCTATATAAATGCTTGATTACGATTACGATTAGGCTATATTATAGACTTAGTACAAGCAACACGCATCTGCATTTGAACACCTTAAAAAGGCTTTCTTCTGTAATTATTTGTTTATGAAACAACTTGATAAAGGAATGTTTTAAACCGACGTTTTCTTTTAATTTATAGAACGCATATAACACTTTAAAAAGGTTACTTATATTAGAGCTGTAATATACCAAAATAACTTCTGTCGACCGCAACGGCCTTTGTTGTCATAATATAAGCAGCTGTCATCAAACTCGGGATCCATCCATTGGTAGACGTAAAGTTTGTAAACTGTTCTTCGAGTATAGATAGACTGACTTGAATGGCCTTAGTAGCCGCAAGATGCATTCAAACAACTAAAATTCCACCAATAGACCTACTCGTACCCTGGTGGTACCAGTACCAACTACCAAGTCAGGATTAAAAGGAGGGAGACATCAACGTCCTTGGCAGTCGTATTAAAATTAAAAGCAATAGATTGAGAATTTCGGGTTAAGTTGCGATTCTCTTTTATTTTCAGGGCTGTAGGCTATCATACGATAGAGAAATGCCTTTTTCACTGTTTGATTATTATTTCTATAATTTTTTTTGATTGCACTGATTGATAACTTCTTGAAATGCAAAAGTGGAATAAGAATCTCCTGTCAAAATTGCTTGTCTAATAAACTTGTAAAATCATCGTTTTTATGTATGTAGCCTACTCTTTGTATGAGCACTTGTTATAACGCCCTTCAAGATTTCTACTCTGAGGCGCTCCCGACTACAGCACGGACACTGAATCGGAGTTTCACGCCGAAGCGCATGAGCAATTGCGAGTGAAGGACTTGCCCAGGGTCCCTACGCGGCGGCTTTGAGGTGGATTCGAACCCGCAACCCTCCGGCTGCAGAGCACCGAACATACCACTAGGCCTACTACCACCGCGCCCCACGGTTTCATTAAACAGTGACTAACCAACACGCGATTTAGTCCGCCTCTGCCGTCTTCTGGTGGTTCCAGTCCAAAGTCTTGATAAGAGGAGGGCGATGATAATCATCTTTGTTACAAAGTGAGTAGGCCTAACTAATTAGGCCTAAGTGTGTTTTTTAAACGGAAGCAAACGATCGGCGCTTGGCATGCAAAGTTTAAAATAATTGCGGTAAAGAAACGATAATTAGGAGAACAAAATAAAGTAAAATAGAAACCAAAAGTCTAATTGTACAGCAACCTATATATCCAAGAAAGCGCGCCTGCGTGGTGAGGGAATCGAATCTAGGGAGAACACGTTAACAGAAACTACACAACCACGTTGTTCAGTTAAAATGGTTAAGGTTGGCGTGCGTGTGTGTTTTCCTTTTTAACGACTAGCTGTGTGGGAGCAATGACCATTAGCGTCGCCCTCCTCCTTTATCCAGGCTTGGGACTGGCACTGTCAGAAAGCGAACAGTGGCGGAGTTTAAAAGGTTGGCTAAACAGCCGTTAGATGTCATTAAACACCGAATTGTACAAAAGTCACAATCGGCTTAAACACCTTTTAAATAGCTTTTAAACAATCTTATATACTCGAATTTTGGTTCAAACAAGGATAATTTCATCATTTCTACAGGCAAGCCTCGTTATACGCTGCGCATAGTTAACATGAACGTTAGGTCGATATCAACACGTCGATGAAAATTAATACTGGTTAACTTAATACGCTTCGATCTGATTAGATGCCTTTAAAATTATTTAGCGTTTGCACAGTGCTATATATATATATATATATATATATATATATATATATATATATATATATATATATATATATAGCACTGTGCAATATATATATATATATATATATATATATATATAGGCTTATTCAGTTATTGGACCAACCCCTAACTTATGTGATGCTTAGGCCTATGCCATACGAACGGTGAGAACTGTTTACTAAATACACGCATCTTTTAAGCGTGATATTGTTCTATCATTGGCCCGGGTCTGGAGAGCCTCTGTTTCTGAGTGGCGCTATATAAATACTCGATTACGATTACGACTTCGATTATAAGAGAAAGCATAAGAGCGGTCCTATGCTAAGCCTACATGCAGTAAACAGTGAAAACTGATCAAAAAAATAATTATAGGCCTACACCTCTCTTTAGCGTGATATTCGCCTTATAAGAGAAAGCAGAAGCATTGTTCTGTATATTAATTGGGGAATACAGTAAGAACAGTGTTAAAATATAATTACACGCTACTTTCAAGTGCGATATTATTATTCGTCCCGTGAGTAAAAGCAGAAGAGCGCTTCTGTAATATTATGCCACAGGAACGGCAAGAAATGTTCAAAATTATTTTTCTGTCGACAACAACGGCCTTTGTTGCCATCAGGGGTGCAAAAAACCAAACTATTTTCAAAATGAAAAGTTGTTTTTTTTTGTTTTTTTGTTTTATTTGTTTTTTTTTGTTTTTGTTTTTTGTTTTGAGATTTTCCTCTTTCGGAACATAAAACTCATAAAAATGACATAATACCGTTCAAATTAATCAGATGCATATAAATGAAATTAACTAGAACAGGAGAACCGTAGAATGTCATAAAACGACGTTAACAAAGACCATAGGGCCTACAACAATTGCCAAGAGACTTGAAGAGATGACATTTTTGGCATTTATAATTTTGAAATTTGTAAAAAAAAAAACAACCAAAAAACCAAGCCTTTAACAGCCCTTGTTGCCATACGATGACGTTAAACTCTGGATCCTAATACTGAAACCCTGCTTAGCCTGGGTTCTTTCTCGTGCTTTGAGGGAATTGACGTTGTAAGGAAGCATAGATTAACAATCGAACAGACCTGATAGACCAGAGGTGGGCAAACTACGGCCCGCGGGCCGCATGCGGCCCGCCAGAGTATATTATGCGGCCCGTGGGCAGTACATATTGCGATCCTGCGTCGAAGTTAATTTTGTTCGATTACAATTTTCGCTATATTTTAAAATTTTATTCCGAGTATTTGATTCCAATCTAGGGATATTAAATATGTTTTTATGGCTCCAAAATCGATTAGTCATTAATCGTTCACACCCCTATTGAGTATGGAGTATTGATTGTTCGAAACTGCGTTAACATCCCTATTCGAAACTGCTCTTGCGCTTTTCAGCTCAACCGGAAGTGGTTTTTATTTACATCTTGAAAGGTGAAGTTTAGTTTTCGTAATTTGAAAGCGAATAAACGTTGAGTTAACCATGAGTGCTGCCAAGAAAAGAAAGGTTGAGGATGAATGTCGGGCTTTTAATGACGAATGGACTGCTAGGTACTGGTTCCACAGTTCAAGAACATTATCAAGAATTGTGAACAGTTACATACTTCTCATTAATTCAATTTTACTTGTGGTCAGATTGTATGTAAATTAAGCTCATTCATTTTCATAATTATTATGATAGGACAGATAGGTAACAATAAACTTTTGTGGAAATAATTATGAATAGTAAAATCTTACTACCAAATTAGAAACTGTTTCAGTTCGTATTTTAAAACGTTATGACGGTTATGTGCATGTGTAAAACAGTGTGACAACTACATGGTTATTATCATTAATTCATAGTTTCATACGTTGTAAATTGTAATTGAAGTAGAGTAGTAGACAAATAGATATGCGGCCCCCGACAACAATAAAGTTTTCAATGTGGCCCTCCGTAGAAAATGTTTGCCCACCTCTGGTGTAAAGGTTAGGATTAGACCCTTCTAGCATGACATATGGACCCATATACGACCCGTATTCCCATATGTAATTATGTAGCCTACATGGATACAGTCTATGTCCATGAAACTGTTGGCAGGGGAGTTAGGGCTGTGGTTTGGGCAGGTTTAGGCCGAGTGCTAGAATATGGTTAGGGTTTTGATTTAGATTAGGGTTAAGATAAAAAGGATGTGCTTAGGGTAAGATATACGAGGAACAGTCAAGTAAGTAAGTAAGTAGTCTTACTTTTTGCAGTCTCTTAATTAAGCTAGCCCTGAGGCAGCCATGGGTATGCAATGTTAGCGACTTCATTTTCCTAGTCTCGGCATATGATGGCGGGTGGCCAGTCATCAGCCTCGGCGCCTCACCTTCTCGCCGACATTGTACGGTCAGTGTACTCATCATAGCTGTGAGTTAAAATCTCAAACCACATTTCTGCCCTGGTGAGGATTTGAACCCCAGACTTCTCGATTGACAGCCTAGCACGCTAACCACTACACTATCGGCCACCCTTTACAAACTTAATATCGCGCATCCGCAAATGTAGACATACTCTAATTTAAAAGGCTGCAGAGAACATTTCCACAAAACCTTTCCTGGTGTTTGAGACCTCACCCTAAAACTAGGATGGACTAGAGACTTGCTTTGTGCCCTCAGTTTTGACCATAAGAGTAGGCCTATATATTATAGAATTGTTTGCTTAGTATTGTATTGTATTGTATTGTATTGTATTTTCGTGTGTTCAAAACTGGCTGTCATAACGCAGCCAGCAGCAAAAGTGCGTGAATGTATTGTATTGTATTTGAACACTTGTTATAGCGCCCCAACCAGAATTCCCATTCAGAGGCGCTCCCGACTACTGCGCGAACGCTGAATCGGAGTTTCACGCCGAAGCGCATGAGCAATTGCGAGTGAAGGACTTGCCCAGGGTCCCTACGCGGCGGCTTTGAGGTGGATTCGAACCCGCAACCCTACGGCTGCAAGGCACCGAACATACCCCTATACCACCACGCCCCAGTATATTGTGTTGTGTTGTATTGTGTTGTATTGTACTCCACGTTTATAATGCGACCGAGCCACCCGCAGTAAAGATCCGAGAAATTAATCTCTGATAAACCGACCCGACCGGGAAGCGAACCCGGGGCGCCGGCGCGGCGAGCGGGCACCAACCCACTCGGCCACTCAGGATCCTTGTTATAATAGAAAGAGCATAGACTAATTTGTAGGCTAATAATTATCATAGATATGGATAATATCCCAGATGAGCTAAAAGTCGCTAAAAACAAACTTTGTAGACAGATCACATCAGATTCGTTTCTTCTTGTAGTGGTCAGGAAGCTATCAAATCAAACTCAAATCAAATCTTTTTGTATGTAAAAGTGAAGCCGTTTCAACTCAAAGAACATCCCAACATGAAATAACAAGATTATAATTATGTAAATGTATCCTACACGTTTTGTCTACAGCGACCGCATGTAAACGTAAAATAATGTAAACGTAAGCGTAAACGTAATTTAAATGTAAATCTAAATGAAAAGTAATTGTGAACGTAATCGTAAATCATTTACAGTAAATGTAAATGTAAATTTAAATGTATCCTACATGTTTTTCTACAGCAACCCTATGGCTTCGGCTCTGCCAGTTTTAAATGAATTGTGGACCGTCAGACGGCTGCGGTGCAACCGCGGTTAGAATTGGAGATGATAATAAGAGGAATCGGGGATGAGATGCCGAGGCTAAGAAAATGAAGTCGCAAACAGTTGATGGCCATGACTATTATGTGAATGCAAAATGTCAGAGTGAGAAGAAAACGACTGTTCTTCCATTTTATGAAACACGCAGAACGTATACGAATGTATACAATGTTATGTCTCTAAGTACGCATATACATTATACACTGTGTCCACGATAAAGTAGATCACTAGACTTTGTTAAATATCTTGGTCAATTGTAGTATCATAGGTACTACATTTGGTGCACATGAACGTCAGTCTATTCTATCTATACCCTGCAAATTTTATTACAATTGATGCAACGGTTACGAGGATATACCCTTATGAAATTGGGTGGTTGAGGAACCAAGTTACCAACACGTAAAACGAATCGACAGATGCGTGCGCGGCTGATCATCCTGACTCAGCACCAGTTCTCCGACAGCATTGATATTTGTTTGCGTCCGTGGTTTTGTTTGCGTCTCGTGGTTTCCTTGCAGCTGATCCGGTTGTGGCAATCTTTTTAACAGCTTGCTGACATCAGCTAGGGACCAATTTTTCATTGGAAATTCTGTAATGAGTCTCCTACGCCATACCCCTTCGTCTATCTCAACTCCTTGATTAAAATCTTGTCCTCTGCACTGAATACCATTTCTGTACAACTAACTACTGTTACGTAAAACAGGTCTCGTAGTGTAATTATTTCCGAAAATGACGCTTGTAAACAACAGCCTATCCCTGCGGTAGCCAGAAAAATGACGTAATTCTATGCGTTTACGTGTTGGTAACTTGGTTCCTCAACCACCCAATTTCATAAGGGTATATCCTCGTAACCGTTGCATCAATTGTAATAAAATTTGCAGGGTATAGATAGAATAGACTGAAGTTCATGTGCACCGAATTTAATACCTATAATAGTACAATTGACCAAGATATTTAACAAAGTCTAGTGATCTACTTTATCGTGGACACAGTGTATACTTATAACTGCATTCAAATACATATATATATATATATATATATATACATTCATACATGTTATATATATAATATATACACGTGTGAGTGTAGGCGTGTGTTTTGTGTATTTGTGTGTGTGTGTGTGTCTGTGTAGATGTGTGTCTATGTGTATGTGTGTGTGTTGGTGTGCGCACGCGTGCGTGTGTGTGCGCGCGCGTGTGTGTGTTATATTTTGTATGATGTATTGACGTGAAATGTCACAGGTGTGTCTAAGGAATTGCTTTAGAACGAGACGCCTGGTCTTTTGTGACCCACTCGCACTGACATAAAGACGATGATGGGAGCGCAGTGGGAACATTGATCATGCTCCCAGCGTGTGCATTGTACACCTGCTGTTCAATGTGCGATCTTGGCACTGATATAGCGCCTTTTGTGGACCGCTCAATCCGCACGCAGTATATTTGGCTAGATTAGGTGAGACGTGAGAAGTCTCAGCTCCAACTAATAATGACGCCAACTACAAAGTAAAAAACCGCTGTCAAAAATAAATATAAAAGAAACTAAGGTAATGAAAGGAATAACATGCCAGGTAAAGGCTAATTAAAATAAATGGCCATTGACAGGTAAAAAAAGGTAAATGTACGTTAAGGTATGGTGAGAGACGGCAAGCTAAATAGGATGAAGTGAGAAAAACAATGGCAAGGTAATGTTAGCTAAGATAAGGAAGTGTATGATAGTGCTAATAGGTAGGGTAAGAATAGAAACGGCAAGTTAAGACAGAGGAAGGCGTGCTGGAAGTTAGCATAAGATATGGTAATACACGTTTGAGGTAAGATATAGCGGGCCCTAAGTGAGATAAAGTAAGGTATGGTCTGGTAAGGTAAGGTTATATAAGGTTAGTTCGACGTGAACGGTCTGATATCGTCGTACAATGTATACTGTAACACCGGTGACGAACGGAACTTATCGCACCCGTTGCGATTGTCCCGTTAGTCGTTGTCCGTTTCTAATCACGTGACTTTTGTCTTAGACTGGTTCCCTGAGGTCCGCGGACAACAGCAGACTTCATTATCCTCCGTTCGCTGCCCAAAAAGCGCCTATCCTATCGCGCCCGGTCGACGCAGCTGCGTGTGCTGCCTGTAATTGGCAAAATATTCGGGACGTTGGATTGGTTAGAGGGCGGAGGAGTGTAGCGGTCCAAGCATACGGTCTGTCGCGGGGTCCGCGGGGACTGCGCCCCTTCGTTGGACAAGGGATCCTGGTCACTTCGGAGTCTCTTACGACTATTGAGTTTGGCGGATTTCGATATGAATAATGTTACAGAAGCAGAGGTGATGTCTGTCACAACTGCATTGGGAGCACGCACGGAATGGGGTTAGGCAGGAGGTTAGGATTCGTGTTGGGGTTGGCAGAGGCGCAACAATTCTACGATTTATTTTCCGACAAAAACTATACAGACGAAAATCTAATTTGTCATTTTTATTTCTAGTTTTTTTCTATCGAAAATAAATGGATAAAATTGAAAACCTATTTTGGGATTTTCTGAGGTTTATAAGATTTTAAAACGAAAAAATATGAAGCGTACATCATGCAACATTGATGTCGAGGTTAGGTGTTGTGTTTTGTGTTAGGGTTGCTTCATGTGAGTGCTTGGCTTTGTGTAGACCTAATTATCTTTTCATGGACACTACTGAAAAGGAAAATCCAAATTTTCTAACTATTCTAATCTATCACGCATCGAAACTTGGACAATCACAGGATCATTTTACATCTGGGGATTCATGCTTGGGTTATATTACAGGTTACGATTCGTGTTGGGGTTAGGCTGGAGGTTAGAATTTGTCATGGAGTAAGACAGGAGGTTAGAATTATTCATGTTGGAGACGGACGGAGAGATGGAGTTTACGATAAGTGATGGGGTTAGACTTCTGTAGAGTTTAGGATTTGTGATGGGATTAGATTGCAGTTTGGGATTCGTGTTCGGGTTAGCCTGTGGTTAGGATTCATGTTGGAGTTTATATGGGGGTTAGAATATGTGCTAGGGTTAGACTAACCGTTGGGATTCGTTTTGGGGGTTAAATTGGAGGTCAGAATTTATGCTGGAGTTAGGCTGTTGCGTGCATAAAAATACAGGCGTGCACTCACGATACCCACCTAGATACTTTTGAATGTAAACCGTATATTGAGATCTTACTACACAGGATGCGATTTAACCGTATCGCGGTCTCCGTCTTTCGGCTGGTGACACTGGACACGAAAGGTTCGGGGGTCGGTCGGTTCTCCTCGCGTGAGTCGATATCTGAAGGGACCGTGATTAGGTGGCTGGGCGCCGCCGCCGCCCTCGCCGCCACGGCCGCCTGTCGCTCGACGATGAAATTCCCGGCGGCGAGAATACGGTATTTGAAAGCGTGTCAGAATTCTTTGCAGTTACGAACGGACGGACGGACGGACGGACGGACGGACGGAAGGACGGATTGAAGGACGAACGGACGGACCAACGAAACAGACGGACACACGGACTGTCGGAAGGACAGACGGACGGAATGAAGGACGGAAGGAAGGACGGACGAAGGATGGTTGCAGGCGACGAAGTAAAGTTAGAGCAGTCACAGAGTACCTTCGAGGTGTGTCAGAATTCTTTGCAGTTACGAACGAACGAACGAAAGGATGGACACACGGACGGAAGGACGGACGAAAGGAAGGACGGACGAAAGGAAGGACGGACGAAGGGACGGACAAACGAAACACACGGCAAACGGGGGACGGAAGGACACACGGACGGACGGAGCAACGGACAGAGGGAAGGACGGATGGATGCAGGCGACGAAGTAAAGTTACAGCAGTTACAATGTACCGTAGATGCTCGTTTGACCGGTCAACATGACGGACAAAGCTCCATTGGAGCTGGGCTCCTACGTGCTTGCGTGGGCTCGCCATTAGTGACTCTTCTAACATACTGAGCACTGTTTTGCATTATATTGATGATAGGCCTATATATGTTGTTAATGACATTTAATGTCGATAGTGACAGCGCAGAGAGCGACTCTGACTACGAAATGACATGACAGTATAGTAAATTACCTAAATCTAAGCCATAAGTCTGAAAGTTTGTCTTTATAAATTTTTGTCTGTACCACTAAAAACTCGCAAATGCAACACTGTAGACTAGTGACATGCAATTTTTACACAACGTTCTCCTGCGAATTTCTCGGTCAACGCAACTATTTTCAGCTCGATATGTCGTTTGAATTCCGAGATATGGACATTTGAAGGTTACATTAAATCCGTTTGGAAATGGCGTTCGAGTCCCACTGCTGGGCGTCCATTCGCAAGGGGGCGACAAAAATGTTGCGAATTCGACGAAACCGATGAGTAACCTCCAAAGCACGTCATCGGAAGGCGGGGCTAACTGTGCCAATCAAGTGGTAACAATAATAGAGAAAACCCGTGCGAAGCCGGGTCCAAACGTCTAATAAACATATAGTGAAACTTGAAAAGGAGTTGGGTAATGAGCAGATGTTTTGAATTATATTCGACTGTATTGTTTGTATAACACTATGTAACACGATTTTTGTTCCTGGGCAATGAGTGTAATTTCCTGGTTATTTGTGCCTCAAAGGTATAGGAAATGGTTGTTATTCTGTTTAAACTTTGCTTTTGTGGACTGGAGAATGATATTTAAGATAAAACACCTATTTCCACAAGAAACGAGCGAATTTTTTTGTTTTTGTTCACGTGAAGTCAGAAGAAAACTATATAGGTCACAAGAAACCACAAAATGACTCTAAAGCAACATATATCAATACTAGAATGATACAAAAATTGACCACCCGAAATTTAGAAATGCGTAGTTTTGCGAGATTTACGGTTTTACTGTAAATAACTTTCACGAATCAGCCCCCAGATGTAGTCTCCCATCATGTTTTCATTGTACTGTCCTTGGTAGCGACGTTCAAAGTCTAGTATATCCTGGTGGAAGCGTTCGCCTTATTCCTCCGAGTATGCTCCCATGTTCTCCTTGAAGTTATCAAGGTGAGCATCAAGGATATGAACTTTCAGGGACATCCTGCATCCCATTTTACTGTAGTTCTTCAGTAGAGTCTCAACCAGCTCTACATAGTTTTCGGCCTTGTTATTGCCCAGGAAGCCTCTAACAACCGCTACGAAGCTATTCCAAGCCGCTTTCTCAGTCCTAGAAAGCATCTTGGAGAAATCCTTACACTCCATGATTCTCTTTATTTGTGGTCCCACGAAGACACCAGCTTTGACCTTTGCCTCAGATAGCTTAGGGAAGAAACCTTGAAGGTATTTGAAAGCTACCGATTCCTTATATAGAGCCGTGACAAATTGTTTCATTAGGCCCAATTTAATATGCAGTATGTATGTATGTATGTATGTATGAGCACTTGTTATAGCGCCCCTTCAATATTTCTACTCAGAGGCGCTCCCGACTATACAGCGCCGACACTGAATCGAAGTTTCACGCCGAAGCGCATGAGCAATTGCAAGTGAAGGACTTGCCCAGGGTCCCTACGCGGCGGCTTGAGATGGATTCGAACCCGCAATCCTCCGGCTGCAAGGCACCGAACATACCCCTACACCACCGGGCCCACAGTGGTGGCATGAGCACTTTCCGAGGATCCATCAGTGGCTCCCACTTGACATTTTTGCTACCCACATTTAACTCGGTCCGCTAGGGCCAGTCCCGCTTGTGGTAGTGCGCCTTTTTGTCTCTGCTGTCCCAAAGGCAAAGGTAGCAAGGAAACTTTGTCCAACCCCCTTGCAGACCCATCAGAAATGATACCATTTCGCTCTTGTCTTCATAAATTGGCCGCAGACATAGAAGAATGCGTCAGCCGGATACTTGCAGCCTCTTGATGCCATCTGAGTTGTGTCTACACTCTACAGGCTATGCACCTAGTCAAACGTACAAGTAAACTGAAGTGCATGGTGGGTGTGTGTACTTGGGCTTAACGACACTTTTTCATATCGAAGATGATTAGTGTCGGAGGCAGAGTACAACCTCGTACTCCACGTTTATATTGCGACCGAGCCACCCCCAGTAAAGATCCGAGAAATTAATCTCTGATAAACCGACGACCGGGAATCGAACCCGGGCCGCCGACGTGACGAGCGGGCGACCAACCCACTCGACCACTCAGGATCTCTTATACTACTACCTGTAGCTATGTATAGGTGTCGAAGGTTCTCGCACATTGTAGAATATTCCCGGAAGTTCACAAAAGCTGTACAGCTACTTCGAGTTAACACATAACTTTATATTTCAATGTTCCGAAGAAGCAGTTACATTTCAGAATATATCAATCTCCTGGCCTGAAAAGCAAAGTCTTTGGGGTATAATGGCCATTTTCTATACTTTTGAGGCAGAAGCAATTAGGAAATAACACTTAATACCCAGGAACAAACAAAAAGTTAAATTTTGTTACGTAGTGTAATTATTATTTGTATTGTTGTATCTTAAAGTTTTATATTGTATTGCATTGTATAGCATAGTATTTTATTTTTTTGCAATGTATTGTATTGTTTAGTATAGTATTGTCTTGTACTGCATTGTATTGCACTCATTATAATGTAAAATAAAGTTTACTATAGTAGGCCTATAGGATAGTATACTATGGTATAATGTAGTATAGTATTGTTTCGTTTAGCACTGTATTATATTGCATCGAATTGCTCTTTTTTTTATCACACTGTACAGCATTGCATTGGACTTAGCCCTATAATGTTCCAACCTGTCTTTGTATTTGGTTGTCAAATAGGAGCAGTTTAAAATTGTCTCGACTGATGCGCGTTGCCTAACGAGGAATGATGGACCCGCTAAGCCGTTGCCATCTCCACCCAACTAAGAGACATAATAGAAGAAGGAAAGGCTGATGACAGAGGATTGGAAATTAGGTGATCGCTGACCAGAAACTAACCCGGAGAAATGGAAGTGGGATGAGGACGAGAAAGGATAAATGAATTGGCGCTGTCTTGGCCACAACTAAAAGGCTTCCTTAGAAGTGCACTGAAAAGCGAGGAATTACTTTAGCTTTCCCCGGCTCAGGTTGCTCCTTACTCAGGCGCTTTCTTTTCTTTCGATTACTTATACATAAATTTCCATTTTTAAAACCTTTTTCCTAATTAGGCTGTTCATGGGATAGTCATTAGAGCATCTTTAATTGGCCTGGTCCTTTGTGTGGCTCTAGATGTATGCTCATTTGCAAAAACAATTAAAAATCCTTTTAATTGAGTTGCTTTTACACATGCAGTCCTTTTTTGTCTTAGGCTTTCCTCTTCTCATTATGGTTAAGAAAATCTGTTATCCAAGAAATACGATTAAGAACATGTGTCAACAAAGAAATACAATAAAGAACATATCTTAATCAAGGAATACGATTTAGAGCATCTGTTAATCAAGCGGTACTATTAATTAAGAACATATTCGAATCATTGAATACAATTAGAGCATCTGTTAATCAAGGAAATTGAAGGAATACGATTTAGAGCATCTGTTAATCAAGGAAATTGAAGGAATACGATTTAGAGCATCTGTTAATCAAGGAAATTGAAGGAATACGATTAAGAACATCTGTTAATCAATAGATACGATTAAGAGCATCTGCTGTCCAAGGAAATAATATTAAGAACATCCAAGCAGTAGCCTACTACTAAGAACATCTTCGAACCAAGGAATACGATTAAGAGCATCTGTTAACCAAAGAATACTAGTAAACGCATCTGTTAATCACTGAATACAACTAAGAATATAAGTCAACTGAGAACGTCAAGACGAAGAATAGGAAGAAAAAGGATTAAGGAACGCAGAGAATAAACGAACGGCAGGCAACAGTTTGGCTACTTTTCTTCTTCTTCGGTCAAGGATCCCTCCAGGGAGCCCCAAATAAAGAGACAGTGTGGGAGGACGTCAAAGGGGAGGGAAAGAAAGGTGGGCGGGAGGAAGGGAGGGAGGGACGAAGAGAGGGAAGAAGGACGGGCGGGGTGGAGAATGGACAGAGTGTCTGAGTGAGTGAAACAGAGAGACACACAGACAGACAGATAGACAGACAGAGAAAGAGAGACAGAGACATAGACAGACACAGCGACAGAGAGAAAGAGACAGAGAGACATATGGATAGACAGACACACAGTGTCTGTCTGTCTGTGTGCCTGTTTGTCACAGACAGACAGAGAGATAGAGAGAGAGACAGACAGACAGACAGACACACAGACAGACAGACACACAGACAGACACACAAGCAAACAGACAGACGCACAGACACAGACAGACAAACAGAAGCACCAATCCTCCATTGACCTGAGCGCACTAGTAGAGTCGAAGCGAAACCCGAAACGCGACCGATGTGTCGCCAGAGTGGCAATGCTCATTCCTCTGAATTCTCTCCAACTTCTCCAACTCCATCCTCCTCCTTCTTAGAACGATCGCTCGAATCGCATCTGGCTCTGCTCCGAGTTTCGATCGTTCATCGAACGGCGGCTCCCTCTCTCTCTCTCTCGGTCGGCGGCGGCCGAACGGTCCCGAAGCGCAATCTATAACGCAACCGGAGCTATCGGAGTAAGCGTGATGGATGACCGCGGCTCGCCGTGTAGGGGGCGGGTCCCTTTGATGGCCCCGCTCCCCTAGCCCCGCTGAATTATTTATATTATAAACCAACGTAAGGCACTCGAGACAACCTCACGAAAAGAAATATTACCCTCCGATTCGACGGAGTGTAGGGAATGGTGGGTGGGGTGGGGATGGGGGTGGGGTGGGTGGGTGAGGGTGGGGACCCCCTTCGCCTGGGGGACGTAATCTCCCTAATTGAGTTTCGCCATAGATCAAAACCCTGAATACAATTAGACGAGATTTTCTGTTAAATTTTTGACGCTTGACAGACGCCGTGGAAGAGGGGAGGGCGCCCTGGGGCGAAGGCTCGACCGGGGCTGCAGTGGCACAACCCCAGGGAATTCAACCGGACGCAATGTCAGCGTCCGATCCCATAAGAATGGGAAAATGCCGAACGCACGGGGTCGCGTAAGAAGCTGCTTTACGCTCGATGACGAATGTGCTGGTTGGCCTCAAACGTTATGGCTGGCTATGGCAGAAACTTGTGTAGCTTGAA
This sequence comes from Aporrectodea caliginosa, assembly GCA_020284085.1. Lineage (NCBI taxonomy): Eukaryota > Metazoa > Annelida > Clitellata > Crassiclitellata > Lumbricidae > Aporrectodea > Aporrectodea caliginosa. The sequence goes on along the minus strand of JACEVL010000496.1, from coordinate 793,482 downwards.
GGTCTTCTGTGGTCTACAGTCAGAAATTTCGTTCTCATGTAATGCAATGTAAACTGGCAAAATTTCTCAGACTGAAACAAAAGCGGTGTCTAGGAGTCCAGCTTATGTATGTATGTAATGAATGTATGTATGTGTATGTATGTATGTATGTATGTATGTATGTATGTATGTATGTATGTATGTATGTATGTATGAATGTATGTATGGTTATGTATGTATGGCCTATGTGTGGGTATGCATGTATGTATGTATGTATGAATATGCATGTATATGTATGAGTATATGTATGTATATACAAATATGTATGTATATATATATATGCATATTTAGAATAATGTATGTATGTATGACATTGTATGCAGGTATTTATGTATGTATGTATGTATGTATGTAATACATACATACATATGCATATATAATGTATGTATGTATGTATGTATGTATGTATGTATGTATGTGTAAATGTATGTATGTAATTATGAATCTATTAATTAATTAATTTGTTTGTTCCGCGGTGGTGAAGGATGCGATTTAACCGTCAGGCGGTCGCCGTCTTTCGGCTGGTGACACTGGACACGAAAGGTTCGGGGGTCGGTCGGTTCTCCTCGCGTGAGTCGATATCTGAAGGGACCGTGATTAGGTGGCTGGGCGCCGCCGACGCCCTCGCCGCCACGGCCGCCTGTCGCTCGACGATGAAATTCCCGGCGGCGAGAATACGGTATTTGAAAGCTTGTCAGAATTCTTTGCAGTTACGAACGAACGAAAGGATGGATCTCACCCGATTAATTCATTGAGGGCTTGAGGCCATAATTACGGTCGCTATAGAAAAAGTATAAATTTACATTTACCATATAATCGATGTTTAATAGAACAGTTGTCCCCTTGTAGAATGTCACATTGAATAATGCGATGCTTTACTTAAACACCTTTAAAATTGTTTCTATAGACGCGATATTATATTCTCGCCCGCCGATGTGTTGTTTTATGCCCAAACAGTGCCATTACAGTAGGTTTAACGTGAACGGCCCTGCAGCCACAAGATGTCGCTTAAGAAAGAAAAATCAACCATATCACGGTCCGTACACGAGGACCTTAAATGGCGTGGCACCCATTCAATGGGACAGCGGTGGTGAAGGATCTCACCCGATCAATTCATTGAAAAATGAGCAGGGTCGAGGTCACTCGGATGCCATGAACATCTACTGTTACAGTACACTTACGTTTACTAATGTAGTTTGACGATAAGACACAGATCGATTGTGATAAGAAACATTGTGAGCTGAGGTCTCGCCAAAAGATATATTCTCGCCTCTCTCTCTCTCTTCTGTCTCTCTCTCTCTCTCTCTCTCTCTCTCTCTCTAGATCTCTCAACTCTCTGAAGCTCTCTCTCTCTGTGTCTGTCTCTGTCTCTGTCTGTCTCTGGACTCTCTGTCTCTGTCTCTGAAGGATGTCTCTGTCTCTGTCTGTCTCTCTGTCTCTCTGTCTGTCTCTGTCTCTGTCTGTCTGTCTCTCTGTCTGTCTCTGTCTCTCTCTGTCTCTCTCTCTGTCTCTCTCTCTCTCTCTCTCTCTCTCTCTCTCTCTCTCTGTCTGTCTCTCTGTCTCTCTGTCTGTCTCTCTCTCTCTCTCTCTCTCTCTCTCTCTCTCTCTCTCTCTCTCTCTCTCTCTCTCTCTCTCTCTCTCTCTCATTGGATCTGAACCCAGACAATAGGCACCGAATGCCAAACGCTAAGCCAATCAGTCAATGCGCATTGGACCGAAAAGATTGAAACCGAAATAATGATTCCTGGGGAAAACCCATCCCAAGGGAGATCGTCTGTTGGTGGGGGTCTGGGGGAGGGTGGTGGCACCCCATCCCCGATGATCTGTTATGTTCTGGGTTGGGTTCATTTGTGACTTTAAAGGGAATTATGCACACGTGTATGCATACACACTTGTGGGCATTTCATTCATACATGTATACATACAGGCATACATACATACATACATATAAAGGTACACACATACATACACACTTACGTGCATACATACATACTTACGTACATATATAACTAACATATAATACATACATACATACAGAAATACCTACATATATATATATATATATATATATATATATATATATATATGATATTCAAATATAGGGTTGACCCCTGTGGTGACATTAGATCCTTGGCTAGCAAACTATCTGAGACAACCACATGAAGAGCGGACGTTTTCTACGGAAGTACGTGAGTGACTGTCAAATGAGCAGAAGGAGAGAAACAGAGAGTGAGTGAGTGAGTGAGTGAGTGAGTGAGTGAGTGAGTGAGTGAGTGAGTGAGTGAGTGAGTGAGTGAGTGAGTGAGTGAGTGAGTGAGTGAGTGAGTGAGTGAGTGAGTGAGTGAGTGAGTGAGTGAGTGAGTGAGTGAGTGAGTGAGTGAGTGAGTGAGTGAGTGAGTGAGCGAGTGAATGAGAGAACGCGAATGGATCAACCTATAATAGCCAAGAGCGTATTAACCGCCCTTGAACTCTGTATGACCCTCTCGTGACCTTTTGTGACCGTCCGCCTATAAAAGATAAGACGAAAAAGAAGAAGAGCAGCACATGGCCCTGAGGCAGCCATGGGTATGAAGTGTTTATGGCCGGTCATCCGAGCGAGTACAGCATGTAGCGACGTCAGACTTTACCAGAAGTAGCGAAGGAATGTAACAGTTCGTCACCCAAGTACGCCAAGCCAGTTATTCAGGGGCATCGACACTCGTCTCTTTGGGGCTGTCCTCATGATGGCCCTGGGCCAACTACAGCCCCAGTGTGATTTTCGTTAACGATAACGGTAACGAAAATGTTCGCTAACAAAAATAAAATGATTTAATTAACGATAACTATAACTGTAGCTCTGTAGGGTCTAACTAAAAACATCATCGACTGTAACTATAAGGAAAATAACATTAACGAAAATTCATTGTTGTTTTGGTTACTAAAAATAACACTGTGCAATATCGACCAACACAAGAACGTGAAAATACGCTAACACGAACAGCCCATGTTAACCTCGGATTTTGGATTTGTGAATTAACCCAGTCCTAGAAGTAGCTTGCTACTGACGATGATATAGAAATTGTCGTCCTTACTTACTTACTTACTTAGCTGTGGCGCATTTTTAAAAATCAATTCACAAAATTAGTAGTCATAGTAATCTTGTAGTCAAAGTGTCTCTAAAAATCTTGAGTGGCCGCAGGTGTGTGAATGTTGTCTGGAATCATTTCAGAATGAATCACAAAATTAAAGTTCGTGTATTATCAGCGATGTTGGTGTTAAATGAGAGGAGTAATGTGGCCGCTTCATGGCCGGTAGAATCAAAACTAATCTATTCAATCACCTCAGGTATCACAGCTGTTGCGTCTGTAGGCAATTTCACTTAGCTTTTTTATATTGTAACTAAGATGTTACTAAAATTAAAATCTTGTAACTATAACTATAACTAAAAATAATACTAACTGTAACTGTAACTAAAATTAAATCTGTAAGGAGAATTACACTGTACTACCCCCAACCAAACCCACCTGCTACTCCCCTCAGTTCCCGTGTCCATGACCGCGTAATCGTTCCAGCTGATGCGCAAAACAGTTATTGTTAGGATGATTATATACTTTTTAACTGCGTTTATCAGATGTCTGTAGGCCTACACCAAAGTGCAAATGGTTAATAAAGAATACACTTACTTACTTCTTATCTCCTACAACCCAGATATTCTGAAACATTTCAACCCTATCACGTGAATCTGGTTCGTCGTGATACAACAGCTTCGCCCGTCTAGCTGTTCCACGTAATAATTGGCCTTCCATGGACAACTTTAACGAGGTCTGCTGGTGATGTAGTCTCCTCGGTCAGAGAAACTGCATGCGATGTGATGTTACTCCTTCTAACGTCCTCGCTCGAGCTGCTAACGTTGGAAGCAACTGCGTCGTTAACGCTATGCATCTTTTATCACGGAAAAATTGCATTTGGGATACTTAGTATGGATGAATCCAGAGTTTAACGACGTCTTACGACAACGAAGGTCGCGGCGTAAACAGAAATCATTTTGAACAGTTCTCACCGTTCGCATAGCATAATACAGAACATAATAAGTATTAGGACACTTAGCTCAAGAAGTCTTTGTATACAGTGGAATGAAAACTCGGGAAGATATATGTATATCCGGTTACATCCTTACCCACAGATGGCGCCCCGAATCAATTAAATATGATGTTTCAATCTCCACAGGCAATGCTTTGCTCTGCACATGTGAGCCCCTTAGAAACATAACAGTGGACCAAGTCCATAACATTAACATAACAAGGACTTGGTCCACTAAAAATCTGTGTGAGAAAGTGGCTAATACATGAATTAATGTCCAATCTGCCCGAGCTTGTATTGAAATTGTTGAGTGTCTCCACCGTATCTGCCTCCTCACTCAGAGGCACTTATCACTCTGCTACTAAAAAATTAGCGCCCCTTCAAGATTTCTACTCAGAAATGCATTTGCTCCGAGGTGCTATTTTCATGTCCGCCACAGGGTATACGCTCAGAATAGTCTCGTGACTGTCAAATTTTCTTCGTTCTGACCGTTCGCATTGGTATCAATCTGATCGAACTAACTGTAAAACTTGTGGGTTTCCGATTGATTACCTACCATCCGCAGGTTTTGGTTCCTCTTACTTATTGGCTCTGTCAGACCTGTCTCCAGTCAATAATTAATCTCGTTTTGTCTGCCATTTTCATATAGCATCGTCTGACATCGTTATAAAGGTGTCGAAGACTCGAAGCTTGATAGGTTACTGTTTAGCCTTCGCAGGACGAAACATTTCACGATACATTGAGGTCGGAAAGTGGTAATTTTTACCCCCCAAAATTTATTAATGTCTCAGCTCATAGATAGACTACAAAAACAAATGAAGTGTCGAATTTCATATTTTTCAAGGTCAAGGACTAGATTTCTCGTGGGATTGTTACTATCCAAACCACAAAAATATGTGTAACTCAGCTCATAAGTGTTTAAAGGTCATAATTAAATAATAATAAAAACAATAATAATAAAATAATAATAATAAAATATTAATTTAGATATATAAATAATTAAATTATAACAATGAAATTATGCTAACTACAAAATAATTAATAATAAATAATTTAAAAAAATAATTAAATAATTGATGAGCAATAATAAGTTTGAGACGACGCGGACTGAACTGGATGAAAGAGGGTTTATAAAGAAGACAAAATGAGATTTGGACTCGATATGAGAACCGCGTTGGACTTGATGAACGACCGCTGGTAATGGAGTTCATTCAATCGCTAAGATATCCACCAGATGTCGACTTCAGAGAAATGATGATGATGACGACGACAGCAGACTGAGAATCAAGATGATGATGATGATGATGATGATGATGATGATGATGATGATGATGATGATGATGATGATGATGATGATGATGATGATGATGATGATGATGATGATGATGATGATGATGATGATGATGATGATGATGCTTGGATGATAATGTTGTCGTTGTTGCTAATGATGTCGAGGCAGAAGTAGTAGACCTATTTTGTGTCGTCATTATTGTTATAACGCCTCTACCACGTTCACATGCACAACATGTAGGCTATGCAAGCATGTATGTGCAAACATTGCAAGCACTCATAATATGTGCGTTTGCAATGTTTGCAAACACACATATTATTTTATACAAATCTGCAATATATATTATATATGTGATAATTTAAAAAAAAAATATGTAGCAGTTTGATAATAATACGTTATCGGTCTGGCACGGGCTCCCTTTGACGCTGCGCTTGCTTCCAAGGGCCAACACCGATACGTTCTATTCTAACCTAAAACTTATCCTTTTAAACGTGCTGAGGGTCTAGAGCACTTCTGAGTAGTAGTCTTGAAGTTGTGCTATCTAAAAAATTTTAATGAGTGAATGATTGTATGTATGTATAATGGTGCTCTAGAGGAGGATACCTCTGGCTTTGCGTGAATAGTTTGGTACTCATCGTGTGTGGCTTTCCCTCTTGTTATTTTTTTCTCTGTGTTTGATCCAAAAAGTGTTTGGTTCCTATCAGATTAAGTCGTCTTGGTGTCTGACCGAAGCAATGTTCTTCCCAACATTTCTCTGGCCCATGGTACCGGAGTGGGGTCCTTTACTGTCGATTCTGCCATATTGGTGTCCCATCTTTTGCACCCGTGTTTCAAGTCCTGGATAAACCACGGGACCAAATACACGAGGGGAAAGTCACTCAAGGATCCTGAGTGGCCGAGTGGGTTGGTGCCCGCTCGCCGCACCGGCGCCCCGGGTTCGCTTCCCGGTCGGGTCGGTTTATCAGAGATTAATTTCTCGGATCTTTACAGCGGGTGGCTCGGTCGCATTTTAAACGTGGAGTACAATACAACACACAATACAACACATCCCAATAAAACTGGGGCGCGGTGGTGTAGGGGTATGTTCGGAGCCTTGCAGCTGGAGGGTTGCGGGTTCGGATCCACCTCAAAGTCGCCGCGTAGGGACCCTGGGCAAGTCCTTCACTCGCAATTGTTCATGCGCTTCGGCGTGAAACTCCGATTCAGCGTTCGCGCAGTAGTCGGGAGCGCCTCTGAATGGGAAATCTGGTTGGGGCGCTATAACAAGTGTTCAAATACAATACAATACAATATTGGAAATGCGATAGTTAAATGGTAACACTCTTGCTTGAAGAACATTTAGATCTTGAAAGACGCTGTTCTATACCCATGGCTCCTCCACGTAGACTCAGTCTCCGCTCACATACATACATACATACATACATACATACATACATACATACATACATACATACATACATACATACACACACACACACACACACATACATACATACATACATACATACATACATACATACATACATACATACATACATACATACATACATACATACATACATACATACATACATACATACACATACATACATACACACACACATACATACATACATACATACATACATACATACATACATACATACATACATACATACATACATACATACATACATACATACATACATACATGTATACGTACATACATACGTACATACATACATACATAAATACATACGTACATAAGTACATACATACATACATACATACATACATGCATACATACATACATAAATACATACATACATACATACATAAATACATACATACATTATACATACATACACACGGACATACATACGGACATGCATGCAGCATAATTAAGCATGTATAAGTGTCTGGTGGCAATGTCCGGTGACGGTGTTCAGCCAAACTGCTTAATCCTCGCACGGTAGCAAACCATCCGTATCTCACTGCCACTGCCTGTCATCGCCGCTTCGTTGAAGTCAATTAAGCTGACGCCGAAACACGCCGCTAGAGGGCGCAGCGTAACTCATTCGCAACGCCATCTGCCGGTGTGGGGGGTCTTTCTACGATCAGGGTTCTGTCTCCGCCACCCCCCCCCCTCCAGAGGAAGTGCTCAACGACGTTGGAGTGAGTAGTCGCCAGATGTCGTGCTGCTTTAGACCTATCACGTCGACTCTTCACTAAGCTGTGCCTCCTGTTGTTTACTGTCAATCTCTCTCCGTAACAGACGAGGATTTCGCACCTTAAGGGTCGATGCTCTTCTTACTTGTGGCGCTGTAGAAGCAGACGATAGGTTAAAACGTAAGCAAGACGTGAGTAGGTAACTGTAATAACGACACTACATTGCGGAGACTATATTTAGAGAGAGTAGAATATTACAGAATATAACAGGATAAAATCAAATAGAATATAATATAATAAGATAGAATGGGATAGAATTGTATTAAATATGGACCATAGAATAGTATAAAGTAGAATAAAATGAAACGGAACTTAAGATTTGGAATAGAACAGACTAGAAGAGAATCTAATGGAGCAGAATGGTATAGAATAGCACAAAGTTGAAAAGAGAATTTGAAATTGTATTGTACTGTATTGTATTTTATCTATAAATTTATATAGCGCCTCTCTCAGAACACACCAATTAGAGGGCTAAAATAGAAAAGCATTCTAAAATCTCGTGTAGAAAAGCTGGGTTTCTGGGGATAATTAGATCGTTTGGACATTAAAATTACATTGGGGTACATTAATCCTGTGACACCAGGAAGTTGATATCGACAAGAGACTTCTTCAGACAAGGTCACATAAGTGACATGACCTCACTCCGCATTTTCAGCGCCATACGGTCGACACCATTAAAACAGCATCGATATATCAAAATAATTTGCGCAACTTTGGTCTAAAAAGCGGGAGTACCAATTTCTTTTCCACTTTCCTGTCATCATTCCAATGAATATTTGATGGATTCTAGGTAGGAATATATCGCAGTGACACAAAACGATAAATATAATAAGTGTAAAACATGTATTCTGTTCCATTCCATCCTATTCCATTAAATTCTATTCCATTCTATTCGTTCTATACCATTTTATTCCGTTCTATTTCGTTCTGTTTCATTCTATTCCATTCAATTCTATTCCACTCCTTTCCATTCTATTTCGTTCCATTTTATTCCAATGCTTTTCATTCTATTCCGTTATATTTTATTCAATATTCATCTATTTTTATGTCTATAAGTATGTATGGTTATGCATATATCAATAAAAATGTATATATATAAAATGGTCCTATTTGGCCGCGCTGGGTTTGGGAGCGCCTCTGAGTAGTTCCCTTGAAGAGGCGCTATATAAATTCAAGTAATGAATGAATGAATGAATATATGTTTAAACACACGTGCATATATTTTATTTGTATGAGGTATAGACGTGAAATGTGAAAACATTGTCGGAGGAAGAAGAAGAACAGTCCCTTAAGCTAATCCTGATGCAGCCATGGTTATGAAGTGTTAGTGCATGACTTCATTTTCTTATCCTCGGCATATGAGGGCGGGTGGCCAGTCCTCTCCCTCACCGCCTCATCTTCCTACCAACAGTGTACGGTCAGTCTACTCATCATAGCTGAGTTGGCTAGGTAGCGCAGATGGAACAGAAATCTCGAACCAAATTTTTGCCCTGGCAGGGATTTGAACCCCCGACCTCTCGATTGACAGGCCAGCACGCCGACCACTACACTATCGAGCACCCCGGAAGAATTGCTTTCAAATGTGACACATGGTCTTTTGTGACCAACTCGCACTGGTATAAAGACGATTGCAGCGCAATGGGAACATTGATCGTGCTCCCAGCGTCTGCAATGTACACCTGCTGCTCAATGTTCGTTTCTTGGCGTTGATATAGCGCCTTTTCTCGCCCGCTCAGTCTGCACGCAGTACATTTAGGTTATTGGAACGCTGGCCATGTTCCTCGCGTGTGCATTGTATACACCGAATATACATCAATGTGCGTAATTTAGCCCTTATGTAGCTCATTTTGATGATCACTCAATCTACAGTTCTACACGTAGTACAGTCAGCTAGAGTAAATAGCATTTTGAGCCTACTACTTAGATTCGTGTAGGAATGAAGCCACTTGTCGAAACAAACCATTTCACTCGAGGCTTTGCCTGGCTCCGAATGTAATTGTAAGTGCTTATTGATGTGGCGTGTTTTCAAGAAAATTCATCAGAGCTGCTCCCGATCAGACTACACAGGAACAGAATAGAACATACTGACGTTTGCGAAAGAGAGGCATAGAAAGGAAAAAGGAGCTGTCAGGACATGTGACCACGAAATTTAACAAATATTCATGATAATAATAGCTATACAAAAATAATAAAATAATAATAACAAATTGTAGGCCTACTAATGTTATTAGCCTACTAATACATTCCTACTTGTTTTTGTTCTCCTTCTTGTTGTTGCTGTTGTTGATGTTGTTTTTCTACTACTGCTGCTACTACTGCTGCTACTACTGCTGCTGCTGTGGCTGCTGCTACTACAACTACTACTACTACGAATAATAACAATAATAGTAATAAATAGTAACAATACTAAAAATAATAATAATAAAAATAATAATAATCAGCATCGTCATGTCAACCATTGTCATTTACATCATCCTTATCGTCATGAACATCAACGTCAGCTAATTGTTATTGTCAATTGTACGATGTCGTCATGACAACCGTCATAATGGCTGCATCATTTTCCTGTCGTTACTGTCATTAATTTTATCGTTACTTTCTGAACGTCATCATCATCATCGTTGTCGTGGTCATCATCGATCATCATCGATCATAATCATCATCATCATCTTCGTCGTCATCATCATCGTTGTCGTCATCATCATCATCATCTTCTTCATTCATCATCACCATCTTCGTCGTCATCATCAATTATCATCATCAACTTCTTCTTCGTCATCATCATCGTTGTCGTCGTCATCATCGATCATCATCATCATCATCATCATCATCATCATCATCTTCGTCGCCCGTCAACAAGTCAACAACCATTCACTGACTCGTCAGTTGATTACATCACTTCCGTTTCTGACAAGGTCTCCAATTTCGCCTCAGCTTCTTCCCAAATTACCCCAACATCCCTTGCGCCGTTATCATCTTTCCAGACATTTTCCCATCATGCCGCATTCTTCTGCCGGTCGCAAACATCCGGGTCCCGGCGGCCGCTCTAATTAACAAAGTGGGCGACCGGAAATTGGCGACGCCATCCCAGAATTCAGCGCGCCTAATTGGGGAAGTTACGTTTGGCGTTACGCCGTAATCTTTCATATTCGGAGACGAGGCGGAAGTGACGTCGGCGACCGGCTGTGACGCAACGAGGAAACACGGTAGTTATCGGTTGGACGACGAAATCCTACGCCGGCGCATCGCCGAACTAATTTGTTGGCGGATTCGTCGAGTGATCAACTAAGAGAGATACATCTTCTTCTGTTTGACGGCGGAATTGAGGAGGGGACGTGGTGAGGGTAGAATGGGGTGATGAGGTGGGGTGGGAGGTGATTCTCTGCCACCGTCTGCCCTGCAGATATTGGGTTAGAAGGATTGATGGACAGACATATCGAGACATTGGAATATAAATCTTGTATTTCTGACAAGCCATTATGAACAGACTGACAAAGGGACAGACGGACAGAAGGACAGACAGACGGACAGACACAAGGACAGACAAACAAAGAAAAAAGACAAATAGACAGGCAACGTATGAGTAGACGGACAGAATAATATGCATCTACAAACAGATACCCGCAGACAGAAAGATAAACAGAATCAGATACACAGATACAGAGATAAGCAGATTCAGATACACAGACAGAAAGATAAACAGATTCAGAAACACAGACAGATAGACAAACAGACTGGAAAACACGGACAGAAAGATAAACAGACTGAAACATACAAATAAAAAGATAAACAAACTCAGATATATAGACAGAAAGATAAACTGAATCAGATACAGAGACAGAAAGACAAACAGACTCAGATATATAGACAGAAAGATAAACAAACTCAGATATATAGACAGAAAGATAAACAAACTCAGATATATAGACAAAAAGATAAACAAACTCATATTATATAGACAGACAGATAAACAACTTCAGATATATAGACAGAAAGATAAACAAACTCAGATATTTAGACAGAAAGATTGACAAACTCAGATATATAGACAAAAAGATAAACAAACTCATATTATATAGACAGAAAGATAAACAAATTCAGATATATATTGAAACAAAGATAAACAAACTCAGATAATTATATAGACAGAAAAATAAACAAACTCAGATATATAGACAGAAAGATAAACAAACTCAGATATATAGACAGAAAGATCAACAAACTCAGATATTTAGACAGAAAGATAAACAAACTCAGATATATAGACAGAAAGATTAACAAACTCAGATATATAGACAGAAAGATAAACAAACTCAGATATATAGACAAAAAGATAAACAAACTCATATTATATAGACAGAAAGATAAACAAATTCAGATATATAGACAGGAAGATAAACAAACTCAGATATATAGACAGAAAGATAAACAAACCCAGATATATAGACAGAAACATAAACAAACTCAGATATATAGACAGAAAGATAAACAAACTCAGATATATAGACAGAAAGATAAACAAACTCAGATATTTAGACAGAAAGATAAACAAACTCAGATATTTAGACAGAAAGATAAACAAACTCAGATATATAGACAGAAAGATAAACAAACTCAGATATATAGACAGAAAGATAAACAAACTCAGATATATAGACAGAAAGATAAACAAACTCAGATATTTAGACAGAAAGATAAACAAACTCAGATACACCGACAGGTCGCCAGACATATACAATGGGGGATGACGTCCTGTTGGGCAGACAGCGAGACAGACATATACAAGCAGATAGCCATACAGACAAGTGAACACAGACTACAACGCAGGTATCATCATTATCGTCATCGTCATCATCACCATCATCATCATTACAATTACCATCGTCATCAACATCACCCACCATCAGAATCATCGTCATAGCCATAATCATCAGTATCACCATCGTCGTTGTCATCATAATCATCACTATCCTAGTCAGCATAATCATCCATGTCACCATCATCATCACTGCTGAGAAAAGGCGGAAGTATTTGACCGGTAAAACAGGAAAAGGAAGAGCAGCAGGGTGTCAGATAATTGAAAGCATAATCAGTGAAAGCGGGGAACCAGACGAAGGGCAGACGAATGAATTCCTGGACAATTGTGATGGCACCTGACATCATTAGAAAGACCGTGAACAACCGGACAAATCTAGAGAGGCACAAAGACAGAGAGAGGGGCACAAGCAGAGAAGGAGATAGAGACATAGAGAGAGGGATAGAGCAACAGACAGACAGGCAGGAACAGAATTACAAAACGACACATACTGGTAAGACGAAAGGAAAAGAGATACTGACAGAGCCAGAGAAACGGATGGGCAATGGAGAGACAGTCAGTCAGTCAGACAGACAGATAAACAGACAGGCAGACAGATAAACAGACAGATTGACATACAGAGACACATCGACAGACAACAGATATACATACAGATAGACAGAAAGAGAGAGACAGGCAGAAATTCAGACAGGCAGATAGGCAAATAGGCAGACAGACAGACATACAAATAAAGAGACAAACAAAAAGACAGGCAGACAAAAAGACAGATAGACATACAGAGAAACACCGACAGACACACAGATAGACACACAGAGCGACAGACATACAGGAAGACACAGGCATATAGGCAGACAGACAGACAGATAGACATACAAAGACACCGACAGACACACAGATATACACACAGATAGACACAGACAGGCAGACAGACAGACAGTCGTCAGTTCAAATTCATCTGATCCAGGTCTAAGACAGCGCAGGGCTACAATCGCAGTTAGAGATTAAGATAGATGTTATGTATGGCATTGCGTTGAGCCGGGGACTGCTCCCCTGGGGCGACGCTTCCGCCCCGATCCGTTAGCCCCGTCTCCGGTCGAGAAGGACTCAACCACCGGCGGCAGGGGCGGCGGCGGCAGATAGCGGCGGCGGCGGCGGCGGCGGCGGCTTCCCCTTAAGCAAGAAAGCTTCTACAGCTTCATACACCGTCGACGCCGCGTTGAGGGTAAAGGGATAAGAGCACGTCGTCGCGTAAGATTAGCTTCTGTAGCCTGACTCCTCATCCCTGTGATGCATCGGATTCCGAACGGACTCCTCCAACGGATTAGGCATTTGACTGCTACGGGTTTAGCTGGAGAGACCGCTGATTGATGACTGCTGCGTTGTAGTAACTGCGCTATATAAAGTATGGGATTGGATTTGATTGAACTGGATTTGATTGAATGGAACTGGATTTGATTGGATTGAATTAGATATGCATGGATTAGATTGGCATGGATTCGATTTGATTAGATTTTCATTGGCTTGGGTTAGATTGGGTTGGAGTATATAAGTAAGTAAGTCTATTCTTTATTAAAACCAATTGCATATCCGCACTCTGGTGTACATACATCTTAACAACAATCAACAGTTAATGTCAATACGAGGCATCGAGTACTGTTACAACACTTTAACAATAAACGTCTTTCGCTGTAAATTATCTGCAAGAGGTACACAATGGTCGTGCGATCGCGGTCGCAGGGCATATTGTTGGGGATTTATATTGGATTTGAAAAGATTGGACTGGTTTGGATTGGACAGAATTTAGATTTGATTCGGCCGGATTATTCTGGATGGGATTAGATTGGATTGGATAACATCTAGGTCAGACGTGGCATGTGGACTGTTGCATCGTTATCGTAAAAGGCATCATCGGTCGATGTTCGCTTCAAGCGAAGCCTTGGTAATCCTTCTCCATCTCCCGAGAAACGCCGCTGCAATACGATAGGCCAAGGGAAACCAGAATATGCAGAGGTAAAGACGAAAGGGTAAACAGAGTGGAGTGGAGTACCACCAGTTCAGCGCACGTTTCAAGCACCTTAAATCCCGCCTCAAACTAATGGAAGAAGTTGATATGTAACGAAGGAGAAGAAGAAGAAGAAGGAGAAGAAGAAGAAGAAGAAGAAGAAGAAGAAGAAGAAGAAGAAGAAGAAGAAGAAGAAGAAGAAGAAGAAGAAGAAGAAGAAGAAGAAGAAGAAGAAGAAGAAGAAGAAGAAGAAGGAGAAGGAGAAGGAGAAGGAGAAGAAGAAGAAGAAGAAGAAGAAGAAGAAGAAGAAGAAGAGGAAGAAGAAGAACGGAGAAGAAGCACGGAGAAGATTCTGAAGATGGAACTGAAGGAGAGGAGGATGAAAACGAAGAAGAAGACGACGACGAAGAAGAAGAAGAGGAGGAGGAGGAAAAAGAGGAGGAGGAGGAAGAAGAGGAAGAGAAAGAGGAACGAGGAAGCAGAAAAGGAAAAGCAGAACGAGAGAGAAGTAAGAGAAATAGGAGAAGAAGAAGCAGAGAAATAAGAACACTAAGATGAAATGTGAGAAGAAGAAATTAGAAACGGAAGGAAAACGAAACAGCAAATAACACTTGTTACTGGTTGCCACTTGTTACCACTTGTCGCTTCGACCACTTGACACCTTCTACCACTTGACACCTATTACCATTATACCATCGTAATACCAAGTGACACCGTCTGACAAAGCAGGCATTGATATCTGATGCAATCGGAAGTGAGATCGGTTTAGCGTTCGAATCTGCTCGTGCTAGCAGAAGAGAGAGTTCCGCATGATCTGCAGGCGTGTCTACTGCCTCATCCATCGCTCCGATCGAGTCCGATGTCTGCTTCGATCAGCAGCCACCAGCTGCACTAGGACCAAACGCCAGCCACCATCTCAGCCACCGTCAAGGCCCAGCAGCCGTTCGGGTCTCACAGCGGCGTCCGTCCGTCCGTCCGGCCTTCGGTCCACCCGTCCACGGCCGCCGCTCTAATATACCGACAACTCCGCCTACGTGAGACGCTGTATCTCCATCTTGCGACACGGCGAGGAGAAGGAATGCGAGGAGTACGGGATGAAAGATGAAGATATCTCTGCTGGTGTTTTAGATCGCCCGTTTATTGAAAACTCTTAAAGGCGACTACTATTCATTCGCTAAAGTGCTGGCCGAGATTACAACTGAACCGCTGCGTTGTAGGCTATCCATCGGATCCGCTTTTCTGGGGTCGCATCGACGCGTGGACGGTTGGCACGCGGTCGGCGATTAAGCGCGGCCGCCTTAATACTAACGATCCGACGGAGAATGGCCTAAAAGCATTCGGCGATGTTCACGGTTGTATGTTGACAGGTTGGACGTACGTTTGTGAAGGTTTATGTTTCGTTGGGTTTAGGGGACTAATACTATGGAGATAATGCTGTTGAAGGAACTGTCAGGGCAGCAGCTTATGCTGCTATTCAGGAGACGTTGGTAATCGATATCAGTTGCGGAGACAAAACCGTTATCGTCTTTCGTGCTGACCGTCAACGCACGGGTCGTTTAAACCGTTACCTGGATTGGAGTCAGTTCGGATTTCAAGTCTGACGTAGTCGAGCGGAAATTCTGGCACGCTAAGGTAGGAGATGCTTTGATTTTGTTTCCGATCTTGCTCTATTCGGTGTTTTTTCTAAGCCAATGCTTTTCAAACTGTGGTCCGAGTGATTGGTTGCTGGACTGGAGGGCTGATAACCGGATAACAATTTTGCTCGCACTCAAATTAAATAAAACACTATAAACTGTTTTTGACGTTAACTTAAAACTATAATATTCATTAGTAATTAATGCAGTGTTCGTATATATAATTAACACTCTAAAACATGGTAGAGTAACAAAATAATAATAATAATATTCTTTATTGAAACAATCCGGTTGACAAGCGCAATCGGTTACAGTGTACAGGTATACAATTGAAACAATTCAAAGAACACAAATGACAGAAGATAATTAACTACTAACAGAACAGACAGCCTGCAATACACGGCGCTATAATAGCAGCCTACAGGCTGTCTGTTCTGTTAGTAGTTAAGATTTATGTCTTCTGTCATTTGTGTTCTTGTGAATTGTTCAATTGCATAACTGTACACTGTAACCGGTTGCGGTTTGTCAACCGGATTGTTTCAATAAAAGAATATTATTAAAAGTCGCTGATATAGGCCTATTATACACAAGACATAGTGATGTTAAGCAATACGGTGCATGGTCCACTCAGCCTATCATTCGCGAGATGGCGCGTTGGTAAAATTAGATGTAGGACGTGATGGGCGCCTTGCATGGCTGCCGCATACAGTTAAATTCGACTAATGTAATAACTTGTGATCATCCGTTCATACTGATTTGTAATCACACCGAGTAGGCTAATTGTCAGTTTGAAAATATTAAACGATTATTATTATTATTATTGGTTAGCGTCAATTGTTTGAAGAATGTCTGTAATCTTCTAAACAAAATGGTCTTAAATATTGACGGGAACATTTCCCAACTTCTGCCACTGATTGCAGATAAAGCCAACTTATGGTCAGAGGTGTATTACGAGTATGTATTAGGCCTATGCCATACCAACAGCAAGAACTGCTAGAAATAATTACACGCCTTTTAAAAATGAAATGTTCGCCATATATTTTCATTTCATTTCAGATATTTATATAGGCCTAGCGCCCCTTCTCTACAGCGCGGACACTGAATCGGAGTTTCACGCCGAAGCGCATGAGCAATTGCGAGTGCAGGACTTGCCCAGGGTCCCTACGCGGCTTCAGGTGTATTCGAACCCGCAACCCTCCGGCTGCAAGGCACCGAACATACCCCTACACCCAGTGCCTGTTTTCTAGAAAAAAAGGTTCCGGAACTGTACAAATTCAGAACAATTATATAGGCTATAAAAGTGTTCTGAAGGGCTAAACCTTAGCCTCTTATTTAATACATATTAGGCCTAAAACTGGAAACTGAACTAATAGGCCTATCTTATAAATCATAAATTTTAGCAGTAATCATTTTTTCGAGTTCTCAGTAGTTGTCGCATTGGCTACTGCTAGTAACTTAAGCGCAGCTTCATGTGCTGCCGTTTCCTTTTGATCAAATTTTTCGTAAAGACCGCAACTATTGTTCTCTAGTAGTGCCATTGTAAGTAATTTCATGGTTTGCCCATTTCTGGGATATCTTCGGTGTCACGACAAGTCGTCTACAGCTTTTCGTCTACGACACTTCGTCTACAGACATTTCGCAACAGACATTTCGCATACGAGAGTAGCTGCATCTATTAAGGCTGATCAACAGAGGCCACTTTCTTAAAACGTAGCCTACTAAATATTCTCATGGATCCAGCTTCTAATTAGTAGTGTGAACAAAAGAGTTTTGAAGTGACGATTCTGGAACTGATGAATAATTAATTATCAACGTCAGTCGACGGCAGCCAAGTCAATTTAAGGCCAGAAGCACTGGTGGTCGGTTATACGGACATAGTAGAGTGTGAAAAAAAGTGTAAAGTAGGGTAATTTCGGCACCTTAAGCAATTTCTTGAATATTTAAAATGTTATCACATTTGTAAGATCCACTGAAGTTTCCATAGCTTGCTACAACCCTCTGCTATGAAATGGTGCCTTAAAATTGTGAATCGGCTCTCACAAATTCCTGCTATTACATGTGAAGTGAAGACATTGAAATGCCGAAATTACCCTCAGGGTAGGGTAATTTCGGCATGGGTGACGAAATTACCAGAAATGAAAATGACGATTGTTTAGAACTACCAAAATTGAACAGATAGGCTTAAATTATGGCTGCAGGCCTATATACCTGCATTCATTTACACTCTACAGTCAGACACTGTATCAAGCAATGCTATAGATTTATAGCTAAGATTTATTAAAATTCAAAAACTGTTCTGACATATCCGATTACTGGCAGTGCAAATGGATGGGCGAGTTGAGACCACTGCCAACATGCAAGAGCTCTTTTACAGAAATCTTTGTCCTTTGTACAGTATAGCCAACAATTTTGCGACAACAATGAAGGGTGAACTTAAGACTTCTGCATGTCATACATTGCCTTTCCTTTTGTCAGGATCACTAGCTGATCAAAGTTGGTCCTCTCCGTGGGACTAACTGCAGACAGGGTTTTGTCATAGTTCTGTCGAGATCGAGCATAAGACATAGTAGTGTGAACAAAAGAGTTTTGAAGTGACGATTCTGGAACTGATGAATAATTAATTATCAACGTCAGTCGACGGCAGCCAAGTCAATTTAAGGCCAGAAGCACTGGTGGTCGGTTATACGGACATAGTAGAGTGTGAAAAAAAGTGATTTGTTCAAAACGTTTTCTCACAGTCGTTAGATCGGTGCTCAATTCCACGGTGCTCAATTCCAATAATTTCGCAGTAACTAAACGCTGGTTCTTTGACGATCTTCGATGACAGACTAAACAGTTTGTTACACATGAAAATCAAATTTCCCACAGCTCTTTCCAGATAATCAGTTAGAATGGTTGGTCAACCCGCAGAACACTTTGTCACACCTCCGTCCACGCAAGCTCTTTTCACATGGTCCTGGAAAGTTTGGAGTGGAATCCCACTGCTTAGCGACTGTTTTCTTTGGACGCCCATCAACAAGCGCAGCATTTACTGCTAACCTGATGTAATCGCTCGACCACTGAGCATATCGTCCACGGTGGGATTTGGCTAAGTTATCCCACCCGAATAATCCACTTTGCCTGTACAATTTAAACACTCTTGCGTTTTAACTAGGCCTACGCATGGGATGTTTGCAGAATTAAGTAGGGATTTAACCTTGGCCAGGTGAAGCAAGACAGAGGGGTTATTTCGGCACTACCCCAGACCAAATTTCGGCACTGCCGGAATTAGACAAGATTTGAGTGCCGAATTTACCTCCTATGTAGGCATTATTCTGACCGTATAATAGAAAAATAACCGGCTGCTATACACATTAATAACGCTCAGGGTTCTGGCAGTGTGATTTTCGTTAACGATAACGATAACGAAAATGTTCGTTAACGAAAATAAAATGACTTCGTTAACGATAACTATAACTATAACTAAAAAATATCATTAACTATAACTATAACTATAACGAAAATAACACTAACGAAAATTCATCTTTATTTTCGTTAATACAAAAAATAAAAATAGGAAGTGCAATATGGACGATTCGACATAAATGAGAACGAAAAATGCGAAATTTTTATTGTGAAATTTGTCAGTTACTTTGGAAACTCGTGTATTCATGAAGCTGACTGTACCCATGCTTCAAAGGTTTTCATAGCTCTGAGTAAATTGTGAAACAGCGTATTAATACGCACAATTTTGCTTATAGACTTAATTATTGTAACTAAGTAGTAACTAAAATTAACTAAAATAAAAATCCATTAACTATAACTATAACTATAACTAAAAAATAATACTAACTATAACTATAACTATAACTAAAATAAAAATCATTAACTATAACTATAACTATAACTAAAATAAAATCTGTAAGGAAAATCACACTGGGTTCTGGACTATAATGTTTATACATGGAGAAAAAAAATAGCATTTACTTATATGATCGATACCAAATTTTTAGCAACGCTGTGACTGAATTGATATACAGTTAAGAAAATGCATCAAAACAAAAATGACTTACTAAGGGTGCTAAAAATACGATTCTTACAATGTTTTCTAACTTTTCTAAGACCGTGAGGTCCAGACCTATGACGTCACACCATAGAGCTTTATTGCTGCACGGTATTTTCTCGGCTACCCGGGGTGCCGAAATTACCCCTATGCCGAAATTACCCCACTTTACCCTACGGAAACAATTAATTTGGACCATAGGAGCATATTTATGCTAATATTTTTATTTTATGTATATATATACATATATGTCAATATCAGTATAAACACTGAAATCATTTAAATTAATAAATTATAATTAAGCAGCTAAATAATTTATTATTAAAAATTTAAATATTAAATAAATTATTTTTAATAGCTGAAAAAAGGTCCCGGAACGCCGTTCCGGAGCGTTCCGGCTGAAAAAAGCACTGCCTACACCACCGTGCCCCACAAATATATGAGTGAAAAGCAGAAGATCGGTTCTGTATTAAATTACAGGTTGCTAGTTAACTACACGGGTTTATGCATTGCGTTTAAGCTCTGTATAATGCATTATGCCATAGAAAAACACAATAGTTACACACCTCTGTTAAGTGTGATGTTTGCCTTCCAATTAACGAGAGAAGAGTTTTCTACCAGATTCGAGACACTATAATACAGTTCAGAACGGCGTGAACATCCATTTTGGAACGGATAGTAATCGGCTCAATTTTTCTCCAACTTTTGAAGTCTAGACAAGGGTCAAGTCACTGAAATAACCGATCATTATAGTCCAGGCAATCTAGCTCAAATATACCTTGAACCTGGGCAAAATTGCTTCAGAAGCTTTTTAAACGGTTTCCGGCTCAGTTTCCATTGCTGATTAACATATCCAAAATCCGCCAAAATCCCTCCACGGGGTCACCCCCAAAAAATGCATTTTATCCAAGATGGCGGCCAATAATGGCGCCAACACAGAAAACAGTATATATAAGGTCATAGGTAAGCTACAATGACAAATGAAGTATCAAATTTAACATTATCAAGGTCAAGGAATCGATTTATCGTAGTGGCAATAGTGTCGGAATGTTACTATTCAAGATGGCGGCCAATATGGCCGCCAAAACCCAAAATATGTATAAATCAGGTCAGAGGTAAGCTACAATAACAAATGAAGTGTCGAATATAATATATTCAAGGTCAAGAAATCGATTTATCGTAGTGGCAATAGCATCGGAATGTTACTATCCAAGATGGCGGCCAATATGGCCGCCAAAACAGAAAAATATCCATATATCAGGTCATAGGTTAGCTACAATAACAAATGAAGCGTCAAATTTAATATTATCAAGGTAAAGGAATCGATTTATCGTAGTGGCAATAGTGTCGGAATGTTACTATCCAAGATGGCGGCCAATATGGCCGCCAAAACCCAAAATATGTATAAATCAGGTCAGAGGTAAGCTACAATAACAAATGAAGTGTCGAATATAATATATTCAAGGTCAAGAAATCGATTTATCGTAGTGGCAATAGTATCGGAATGTTACTATCCAAGATGGCGGCCAATATGGCCGCTAGGCTAATGGTGTCCCCAGATTTTTTAGGCCTCCCATCACAAGACGTGTGCTAAAACAGAAAAATATCCATATATCAGGTCATAGGTTAGCTACAATAACAAATGAAGTGTCAAATTTAATATTATCAAGGTAAAGGAATCGATTTATCGTAGTGGCAATAGTGTCGGAATGTTACTATCCAAGATGGCGGCCAATATGGCCGCCAAAACAGAAATATATGTATATATCAGGTCAGAGGTAAGCTACAATAACAAATGAAGTGTCGAATATAATATATTCAAGGTCAAGAAATCGATTTATCGTAGTGGCAATAGTGTCGGCGCTTACTATTCAAGATGGCGGCCAATATGGCCGCCAACACACGAAAAAATGTATGTTTCCTGAAAACTATTTTCTAGCGCTCACAACAGCAGAAGCACATCCTATAATCCTATAAAGCTTTGATTTTGAAGATCCTTTCATGATTTCTTGGATTGTAGCAATCCTGCACTATTACCACTTCATTTGTTATTGTGGATTACCTATTCATTCATTTATTCATTTATTTGATATTGCGCCCCTTCAAGAGAGCTACTCAGAGGCACTCCCAGCCCAGCTGCGGCACTAATAATTTAGCAACATATTAAATGCAATCGCACTACCCCTAGGCAGTAGACGAATCTCTAATGGGAGACCATTCCAAATGGAAGGTCCAACCATTGAGAAGGCACGGCGCTGCCTAATTTAGGAGCGAGCATGAGGGACTATCGTTCTCCCTCGGACGACTTGACGACCAGCTGTATCCCAGAGCGGACAACAAAGATCGCGCAGGTAGGCCGACGCACAGCCAAGTATGCACCGCCAGACCAAAACAGCAACCCTGTTAGAGATGCGTTGTGGGGCAGAGAGCCAGTACAATACATCCCACATATAATGCAGAAACAGGAGCATATTTGGGACAGCCCCTGTAAGACGAGCAGCTGAACGGAGGAACCGCTCAAGGCGCCCAATTAGTCCAAGTGGCTCCGTCGCAGACCTACCAGGATCAAACTGCAGTGATCCAATATGCTAGTATCAAAAGCATGGATAAGGATCACAGCAGTCATTGGATAGGGAGCGAGAAATAGCCCGCAATTGACGTAGCTGATAATAGCAGCTACGGGTGACCTGATATATTATGTGCTGAGAAAAACTAAGTTCTTAATCCAGAGTTACCCTTAAGTCCCGGAACGAATCCAAGAAGGGGACATGCGAAAATGTTTCCGCCACTGCAGGCACTGGTACAATGCTCGCCAGCCGGCTACCACCACCCAACCAAATGAATTTGAGTCTTAGAGGCGTTTAGAAGCAGGCGATTGGATGCTAACCAATTGGAAAGGGCATCCATAGCTTGGCACATCTGCTGAACGGCAATCCACCACGCAATCGGGGCTGTAACGGATGTAGGTCTGCACAACACCATCATATAGCTGGTGCAGAAGCCCGCATGACGCCAGCAAGATCCCAATACCAGCACGTCAAGATTATAGAAAGCATTTTTTCAAATGACCGCTTAAAATGTGGAACTACCATTACAGTGTGGCAATTCACCCAGCTGGACCTAGGGGAGGGGCAAAGACCCTCCCCACAATTAGTGCGTTCTGATAGGAAGAAGAGAAGCCACTCTAGCGATTTGTCTGTCAGCCCAAACCCAAGCACCAAGTCTCCGCAGGAGTATATGATGGTCAAGAGAGTCAAAAGCTGAGCTGACTGACATCGAAGATGGTCAAGAGAGAGGAGAGAGCATTATCTAATTAATTATCCATGGCGCCACCCAGACAGCCACGTTTTGCAGGGCCCACGGGGTGCCGATTTTGATTGCCCACAGCGCATTATCATCGCCAGCCCAGAGGGTCGGAGGACGGGCAACGCCCGTCCATACTTCACAGGCCAGCGCTTGTGGACCCGTGAGGGAACGCAAGGGCGGACCCCTGCGGGGCCGGCATTTATCGTCTTACCTCATCAAGCCCTAAGCGGTGCGCAGGCTGCGCTCTAAGGGTTTAGCTGGAAGGCCCAGGGGAGACCGGCGCGGGCAAGATGTCACTGCACCCAGCGTCGGCCTTTATAGTACCGCCAGTGGCAAATCATCGCCAGGTGCGGGACCTACGATTTTACCTATAGTTTGCCCACACTGTGTCACTGTGGGACCTACGATTGTGCACACAGTTTGCCCACACTATATCACAGTGGGTCCTACGATTGTGCACAGAGTTTGCCCACACTATATCACAGTGGGTCCTACGATTGTGCACACAGTTTGCCCACACTGTGGGCTCTATGAATGTAGTTGTAATTAATGGATTGTCAGATGAATTTTTATATGTCTTTTATATGTACAATTCCACCCAGACTAATGCACTATTGAGATTGGATTGAACAGCTATCAATGTAGCTAATGCATGACATAGAAAAAACTTCCAGTTCTATGGCAATAATTACGTTGAAGTTTACACGATTCAATATATTACAAAGAAAAACAAACAATGGAAAAGTTGAACCAGTTCTGAATTATAATGATTTCAGAGTTTCGTGGAAATGATTATATTGCATCAAACTATCCATTAAATCACAAAAATTACAATAAGTGGAACAGTTAATATTAAACCAGTTCTGTATAAGAATATCGCTTCAACTTCACTCTAACATATTATCACATTTCTATTGAAATAATTATATTGAAGTTAACACCATGCATCGTATCAGAGAGAATGACAAACAACAGAGGAACATTTCGGCTAGTTCTAAATTATAGTTATTTCAGTTTTATGTAAATCTATTGCAGATAAAACCAACTACCATAATAGAAACATTTACAAACAGCAGAGCAGCTAATACTAAAACAGTTCAGAATAATAACAAGTTAATTATTTATTTAAATTAAACTTCACTCTAATTACCTTCACATATTATTTGCATATTTCTAAGAAAATAATTATATTGAAGTAAAACATCGTTCATTGTATTGCAAAGAATAAAAAACAATAGTGGGACAGTTAACCCATTAACTATGAGTGTGTACTAAAAGTGACTGGGAACCAATGCAGATCATTGTTAAAGTGTTAAATATAACAATGTGGAACACATGACTTCAATTTGTAACGTGTCACCAACACGACATATCCGTTTTGAGATTTCTGCTTCTCTTGTACCCTCTAACCAACTAAACTATAATAAGCACACTGACCTTAAACTATCAGTGGGAATAACAAACGGCAAAGCAGAGGACTGGTCACCTGATCTCATAAGCAGAGGCCAAGAAAATGAAATCACTACGACTTCATACCCATGGCTGCCTCAGGTTTAGCATACGGGACTGCTCTTCTTCTTCTACTTATAATATATTAACATTGATATAGAAATAATATTAGCTTTTTCCTATCCTATGTCCTGTCCCATGGACATTTTAAAATTGGAGTTGAAAATTCTCTGACCCATGGCAGGTGACATAAAGCTAACCTTTGTCTGTTGCTATCCTTTGGCTGGTGTGATGGGCCAATAAGCAGTAATGCATAACTCTTGTGTCCTGTTGCATACATACATACATATAAATATGTACATACATACATACATACATACATACATACATACATACATACATACATGCATGCATACAGACCCACATACATCCCTACTGGTCCAGAGGCATGTCCAAATAGTAATTTAGTAGATATGCAGTTCATATTCAGTAAAATATTAGGGTATGAAGTGCTAGCGGCTTCATTTTCTTAAGAAGGCAGATGGCCAATCCTAGCGTTCAATGTCCAATATTCAGTGTATGGTCAATGTACTTAATATAGCTTCGTTGATACGAGATATGACAGAAGAAGCAGAACTCTTGAAACGGATATCTGCCCTGGTTATGACATGTTACAAATTGAAGCCATATGCTCCATATTGCTATATTTAACACTTTAACAATGAGCTGTATTGATTCCCAGTCACTTTTAGTACACTCTTGCCGTTAAAGTGCTAAAACATGGCTTTACTATTCCACTTCAAACATATTAACATAAATATGCAATTAATATTAAAAATAATGAAACCCAAAAAGAATGAAAACCAGTGCATTCTATTGCTATCATAGCAAAATAAAGTTAAAGTATTTAAACACTAAACATCTTAAATATCTAATAATTTCACCATACAACTAGTAGTAAGAAATATATGTCACACTTAGTGCCTACATACGACTGTCTATGCACAATTAAAATACATTAAAATTAAATTATACATGAATATATTAGCCAATACTTTACCGTTATTCTACACTACATTAGGCTTCCTCAGAGAGAGCCTTTGGTTATAGGATTCCTCTGATTATTGGCTGCAGTAAACAATTACTTTAGCAAACAAGTAATAAATATAGTTCCACACTGAAGCATAATCTAAATTTAATAAATACTAAGGCAAGAGATGACGTCTACAGGTCTGCTGCAGTTTAAACTAATGATGCCACTCAGTGTGGAATGGTAGGCTCGTTGCTGGTTGAATGATAAGGCTTTGATGCTTCATTGTTGATCCTCGTTCCTCTGTGGAATGATAAGGCCGTTACTCCCCGTTCCTCTGTGGAATGATACGGCCGCTGCTCCTCGTTCCTCTGTAGAATGATAAGGCCGTTGCTCCTCGTTCCTCTGTGGAATGATAAGGCCGTGTGGAATGATAGGCCGTTGCTCCTCGTTCCTCTGTAGAATGATAAGGCCGTTGCTCCTCGTTCCTCTGTGGAATGATAAGGCTGTTACTCCTCGTTCCTCTGTGGAATGATAAGGCCTCCCTGTTCCTCTGTATAATGATACGGCCGTTGCTCCTCGTTCCTGTGTGGAAGGATAAGGCCGTTGCTCCTCGTTCCTGTGTGGAATGATAAGGCCTGTGCTCCTTGTTCCTCTGTGGAATGATAAGACTCCTCGCTCCTCTGTGGAATGATAAGGCCGTTGCTCCTCTTCAGGCTCACCGCCGTAACAAAACACAACCATGACAGCATTATGTTGCTATATTGCGCATTTAGATACAGACACACAAATTCATATGATAGAATTAAGGCACTGTTAGTCGCATAATTATAAGGGCATATAATTAAACACCATTTATCAAGTACATTGACTTGTGCACACAAAACACACACACACATCTATATAATACATCACCATAAGCGTAGCTACACTCCTCTTGCTTTTATATACTGGAACTTCTATTGACCAATGACCACAATGCCCAGGATTTTGCCAATGGTCTGTGAAGTTGCCTGCTCTTGAATTTCAGTCTTGCTACATGCCTGTATATCACCTAAATGTGAATATCACAAAGACGATCAGACCTGAAGCCCACCAACCATGAATTTTTATGTTAACGTACAGGTCCATGAGTGAGGGTGATCTGTTCTCGCCACCTCATCTTGCCACCAGAAGTCCAGTCATTGTATATGCTTGCAAGGTAAAACAGACATTTCAATACCTGTGTAACCTGGAGTGGATTTAAATACCCAATCTCAAGGTTGACAGCCTAGTATGCCAACGATTGACTATTCAAGCCAGAGGTCACTGTCGAAGGACCTTGAGCAAGTCCTTCACTTAACTGCTCAGAGCCAGCAATGTTCTGCTGTCTGGTCATGTCCGCACTTGTGAACTTTGAAAGGAGGGTAATATCAAATACAATTGTACTGTACCGTATTGTATTGACTACTGTGCACCCATTTGAATATAACCTAAGACATTAACACATACAAAAGTTATCTAAATGTATGTGAGGTAACAAATTTGCTACTATTTTCATACTTTCAGTTAAACAGACCAAGATATCGATAGTTTAAAAGGTATGTCAAAACTGGCACATGCAGACATTCACTACTATTCAATAACATAACTCCCAGCACCATAAAACAGTCTTAGTCATACAGTTAAATAAATTATATTATCATTTTAATAATATTAATAACTTCTACAGCGCCTGTATATAATGCACAAGACAACAACCGATGGCACACAAAAACCATGTTGTCATCATATCAACATCCAGGTCGGTCTGTTGAGAGACAGCCTACGGTGGATAAACAATGTGAAAAAGTGAAGTTTTAGGCTGATAGCAAAATGGATTTGTGACTGAGCAGAACGAGCCAAACACGAGAAAGGATCTTGCTGAAAAGTGATAAGACTGTTGAATATGCACGATTCGATGGAAGTGGAACGAGAAGCAGAGGCAAGCCGAGACTACGCTAGATAGATAGGCCAAATACTGTTTAAATGAAGACATTTATTCGTACCCATCGCAGCCAAAATGGCTGGCGTCAGGAACTGAATATATATTATATATATACATAATTATATACGCATGCTATAATGTGCATATACACTCACCTCTAAAGTCTTGTAACAAATGCCGACTTCTACTAGAACGATCCAAAACGGATAAATTACAACAACTGACCGTTTTATAATTTAAATTTTCAATAAAACCCCAACACAGGTTTCCTTGTTTGAAATTCCGCCATTTGTATTATTCAGCGATCTGATAGGCTGTAGAACGCTAGGGCAGCATTTAGGTCATCTCCGTCCATCGCCCTCTCCCACACCCCTCCCGTGACCCTCTCCCTCATCCACCTCCTCAGCCTACAACGGTGGTGTCGCTTGTTTTCCGATTGAATCCACCGCTGCGCCTTAATTACCCCTCCAAACCTCCCACCACGACTCTGACACGCGGCCCAATTTCGACAAGTCTGCGCAACACGAGGGCCAATGCTGGTCCTTCATCTCACTGTCGGCAAAGTCTGGCTCACCGTGTGCAAGACCAAGGCCCACAGAATTTTGCGACAGTCATTGAAATCATGGCAAAGTAGAGGAACGACCACACTAGGCCGACGCCTCGAGAAAGCCGACGGGTGCCGCCAGTGGCCCGCAGAGGGAGCGATGGGGGAAGGCTGTCTGCGATTAAACGTCCCATCAGCACTCGTGACCTCGCGAAGAGTTCCTGCTCCCTGCTCCGGTAGAAGGATTGCATGTTT
Source organism: Aporrectodea caliginosa (assembly GCA_020284085.1). Lineage (NCBI taxonomy): Eukaryota > Metazoa > Annelida > Clitellata > Crassiclitellata > Lumbricidae > Aporrectodea > Aporrectodea caliginosa. The sequence continues at coordinate 764,841 of JACEVL010000496.1, read as the reverse complement.
CGGACAAAGCGGATCCAGGTGGTCTGATCTTTCGGAGATCACGTTCGTCTGTAAGCCTTCTTCAGGTGCCTGGCTTGACAACCAGTGGCGTACCGTAGGGGGGACAGGGCGAGTCGCCCCGAGCGGCACCTGAGCAGGGGCGGCAAAATAGGGTTGAAGAAAAATAAAAGAAGGAGTGAATGCAGAAAAAATTGAAAAAGTATAAGAGAAAGTAATAAAAGTAGAGAAAGAAGGAAGGAAAGGAAGAAGAAAAATAATCCACTAAGTAGTATAAAGTGGCGTAATGAGGGGCGGGGGCTTATATGAAATTATAAAAAGAGGGAAAAGCAAAAAAGGTCATCAGAAATTTTGGCGGAAGTAATAAAGAAAATTTTCCGGAAATTTCCAAAATTAAGTGCCAAGGGCAGCATTTTGGGCCGTCGCCCCGGGCGGCATTTAAGCTCCGTACGCCACTGTTGACGCCTAAGGGTTCAGCATTAAATCACGGCGAGAGGGGCAGGGACGCATCTTGACTGAGCGTGCTGGGAGAAATGTGTCTAGTGACTCAGTTATCACAGCCTCGTAGGAGTCAAACAGCTTAAAGTTTTCGTCAGTGTCGATGAGAAGATGATGGTTCCGAAGAGCTGTTCCAAAGGCCCCCCGATACGTACTTGATGAGCTGAGATATACCTATTTTTGTGTGTTGGCGGCCATATTAGACGCCATCTTAAATAGTAGCATCCCGACACTATTGCCACTACGATAAATCGATTTCTTGACCTCGAATATATTTTATTCGACACTTCATTTGTTATTGTAGCTTACCTCTGACCTGATATATATATATATTCCTGTTTTGGCGGCCATATTGGCGGCCATCTTGAATAGTAACATTCCGACACTATTGCCACTACGATAAATCGATTCCTTTACCTTGATAATATTAAATTTGACACTTCATTTGTTATTGTAGCTAACCTATGACCTGATATATGGATATTTTCTGTTTTGGCGGCCATATTGGCCGCCATCTTGGATAGTAACATTCCGATGCTATTGCCACTACGATAAATCGATTTCTTGACCTTGAATATATTATATTCGACACTTCATTTGTTATTGTACCTTACCTCTGACCTGATTTATACATATTTTGGGTTTTGGCGGCCATTTTGGCCGCCATCTTGGATAGTAACATTCCGACACTATTGCCACTACGATAAATCGATTCCTTGATCTTGATAATGTTAAATTTGATATTCATTTGTCATTGTAGCTTACCTATGACCTTATATATACTGTTTTCTGTGTTGGCGCCATTATTGGCCGCCATCTTGGATAAAATGCATTTTTTGGGGGTGACCCCATGGAGGGATTTTGGCGGATTTTGGATATGTTAATCAGCAATGGAAACTGAGCCGGAAACCGTTTTAAAAGCTTCTGAAGCAATTTTGCCCAGGTCTAACTGTATATTGCCTGGACTATTATGACAGATCGCTGATCGCAATGAGCAATTGTGAGTGAAGGACATGCTCCATGTCCTTACACAGTAATCGCCCTAAGTGGTGGATCGAATCCGAACTCTCCACACTACAAGCCGAGCTTTCTCGGAAATCGACTCCTGTGCCTCAATTGAGCACTAGTATCATTATAAGTGTAATTCCTATAATAGTTGAATTGCTTGTCATTGATTAAATAAGCGGTGACAATCCATCCATACATCCATCCATTCACTCTCATGCGTCCATCCGTGACCCATCCATCCATCCATCCATCCATCCATCCATCCATCCATCCATCCATCCATCCATCCATCCATCCATCCATCCACCCACCCACCCACCCACCCATCCATCCATCCATCCATCCACCCACCACCACCCATCCATCCATCCATCCATCCATCCACCCACCCATCCATCCATCCATCTCGTTCCCATCCATCCATCCATCCATCCATCCCGTTCCCATCCATCACTCACATACGTCGCATCTCATTCATGTTCTCTTGAAGCTCCATCCATCCATGCATCATCGCCTGTCTCAGTATCCGGGCTCTGACGTCCGCATCCGACGGCATCGTGCAACGGCAGATAATGACCCTTGACCCTAGTACAACGGAACCCTTCCAACCGAACAATAGCCGACAATTGGGGTGACTAACTCAGCTGTAATGCGTTAAACGCCCAGATATAATTGAGAAAAGAGGTAAAAGATGCTCCTTATGGGTATAACTCTAAGAGGGAGACAGAGGAAGTGGTCATAGACTGAGAGGGTATTCCCTGCCGAGAACTATAATAATGGAGGGAAGAATGGAGTGCAAAAGAACAAGAGGAAGACCTCACTGGATGCTTTGGACTGACTGGACGAAGGTGGATGGATGCAGGAAACTCAAGGAGGAAGTCCAGGATCGAGAGGAGTGGCAACGTTGGACGTTTGAACCTGACCAGGGACAGAGAACTTGGAAGACGAGAAGAATAAGCGAGGAGATTTCTAGCAAGTGGATTCCGGTTTCATCTTCCAACATTCGCCCTGAACAATTCCCGCATGGAGTTTTAGAGGTCCTTAAAATGCGTTGCAAAAATGCCCTCGTAAAAGCGCAATTCCATTTGGATATGAAAACTTATATTTTGTTGGTTTTTAAATTTTAATGCAATTAGCTCAAACTAAAATGTAAATATGCGACATTATGTAATGTAGAGTAATAATTATGATGCAAAATAATTCCATTTGGTGTAATGTAAATGAATGTTTTTAGTGTAATTCAATGCAATGTCGTGTAATGTTATGTAGTGTAAAAAGGTTATTTCTCTAGCGCCACTCAAAACAGATTATTAGTCACACCACTAAAAGCAACATTCGAGGAAACATCTAAGGCAACATTTGAGGCAACATCGAAACAACATTCGAAACAACATTGAAGCAACATTGAAGCAGCATTCGAGGAAAACCTAAGACAACATTTGAGGCAACATCGAAGCAACATTCGAAACAACATTGAAGCAACATTCGAGGCAACATCTAAGGCACCATTTGAGGCAACATCGAAGCAGCATTCGAAGCAACATTGAAGCAGCATTCGAGGCAACATCTAAGGCAACATCTGAGACAACATTCAAGGCAACGTCTGAAGCAATATTCGAGGTAATCAAAGGCAACATCTGAGACAACATTCAAGGCAACGTCTGAAGCAATATTCGAGGTAATCAAAGGCAACATCTGAGACAACATTCGAGGCAACAACCGAAGCAACAGTAGCGCCAGATTCTAATGCAGCGTTAAAACCTACTCTTTACGCGATGCCAATTTTCTCGTCTTGATCACTCAACCTGCGTCGCTTTCGCCGTTTCACTTAACTTGTCAGACCACGGACTTGTCGTGTACCTAGATCGTCACCAAGTGTGGTTACATATAACCGCAGCAGTCGCCCGATCCCGCCCCGCGTGAATTTATCTCTGAGGCGGCTGAGGTTGACCTCGCGGGTGTGATGCCAAAACTGGTCCGGGAAACCAAACTCTGCCCTCTCGTATATCGCGAACTCCAAATTTCTGAAGGTGCTATTTAAAAGCTAGGCGCAGGGCACCAGCTTATTCACGAGCGCTGAGTCGTGTCCAGTAATAGCGGGTGAAGACCTAACTCTGGTTGCCAAGAGACCAAGGTGAGGGAGAGAGAGGAGGCAGAGGGAGCTGGTACGGCGGATTTCGTTTATGGTTAGAGAGGTTGGAAGGCAGACATTCGGATGGATCAAGAGAGGGATTCTTGACGAGGTGAGAGTTAATTTGGAATGGAAAGCCTGATAGATAGCTGAGCGTCAATTTTCTTCAACGTCAATGTATTTTGTAACACAACGGTACAGTTATTCACATTATTGGAATACAGATTGTTTAAATAATTCAGTAGATCGATGGAATCGGCCAACACCACTAATGCCCCTGATTACTCGTTTCCGAAGAGTTATCAATTTTTTCAGCTTAGATGGGTAGCCACTGGCCCATATCATTGCACAGTACCGGAGATGCGGCAAGATTAAACTCGAAAATAATTGTCAATAGTGATTTATCTAGTATTTTGTTTATGCAGATGATTGTGGGCAAAGGTCGATACTAGTGGTGGTGGAACTGAGAATTTGCGAAATCGTGACAAACCATGAACAAGAACAACGAAGCAGTAGTTAGCCGCATCTACAAAACAATTGTTTTTTCAGGAAACAAAAAATCCCGTGACGTGAGCTTTTCCGAACATTTTCCGGAACTGTTTTTACCCGGTCCCAATGTGGCCTCACACCGGACCGAGGCTGCGAGTCATATCAGCCCGAAGTAGAGTCTTGTTACCGGCAGCCGCACCGTAAAATTTTCTCTTGCGTGACTCTCTTACAGATGTGTTGCTTCGAATCGGCATAAAAGATTTAATGGCACGCTCGCTCCATGCCGAGAATATTTCCAGCACCAAACGAATATGAAAGCAACGCCCAAATAAGGAAAGTCGACAAAAGAACTCGGCTAAAGAATGTCCCTGCGCAGCGAACGTAATTAGGGGAAGGTGGGGCAAACCGAACCAGTACTTCAAAAAGAGTCATTTGCAGTGTTTTAACATTTTTGTTCTGTGTCTTATTCTCTAACTCTCGTATCGTTTCCGCTTCGGATGTATGGCTACTTCCTCTTGTTGTCACCGTGTTTGTGGCTTTGTTTGCCAATTCTTGTTTTCATTTTGATTTAATTAGGTGCAGGCGATCTCTTAACGATTCGCTACTCTGATGAATGCAATAAAAGGCTACTATTCCTGCAACTGGAATAGTGATTGAGTCTCACTTAGATCCGCCCATGCACAGTAAAGAACTGTAACGTAACGAAACCAAACGTAAAGTAATTCATTGTTGTGTAATGCGCAAGGCATCAACTGATGTCGGACTTTGCTAAAAGAAGAGCAGCTTCATCTGTTAATGTAATTCAGTACGTTATTTATATAGCTCCAGTGTTGACTCTGTAGCCTGCAAGATAACTTGGGAATTTCTACGCCTGTCCTGTCTTCCTTTCGCGAATGTTTGACTACATCTTGTCCGATGTTCGGCCGCCATTGTGGCAGAATGTTCGTTGGACACGACTGCCGCTGGGGAGTTTCTTTAGCGCAGCTATATAAATATTTAATTACATAGCGTCGCACTATATAATCGTTGGACGTTTAGAGGCGTCGCAACTTGGCTTTAATTCGGTCTGGACCTAGTTATACATCAACTGTTGATGTACGGATGAAGCATGGTTCCTTTCTAAATGAAACGAAGAAGCAATATGGAAAGGTCTGTGCATAGGGTTACTTTCTCTATGTTCTATATGGGACATGGATATGGAAATAATATAAAATGACATATAGCCTGGATAAAGGAGGAGGGCGACGCTAATGGACTTTGTACCACACAGTGGTCGTTAAACAGTAAACAAGCAAGCACATATAGACATTATTAAGTCACTTTCTATATCTTAGACAGAAAGACATAATATTATAGTCACATAAGATTTCAATATCTTATAAATTAAGCACACACACACAACACCTACACACCTATACACACCTACAATTACCCACACACACAGACACACAGTTTGGAAAGACTGTGGACACATAAAATCCCTTTCTGTATCTTCTAAATGGATTATAGATACAGAAACGGTAAGGAAAGGCTTGTAGATACAGTGTATACATGCGATCATTTTCTATAGCTTCTAAATGGATCTTAGATATAGTAAACATTATAGAAGGACATGTAGTCGAATAAGAGCACTTTTTATGTCTTCTGAGTGTATCCCAGATATATAAACAATACAGAAAGACATATAGACACATAAGATCACTTTTTATATCCCTTGAATGAAACATAGATATGGCAGCAATAATTATGAAAAGACCTTTAGAAACCCAGGAAGCTTTTTCTGCATTACTCTTCATTTTCACGGTCTACTTATAATTCATATTCATTTGTTCATTAATCTTAAAGATTTATTCACGTAGCGCATCAACCCATCGTTTCTTGATACTCCTATGATAGCGCATCATAAATTTGTTCGTTCTTATGGAAATTCGTTCTCTATTATGCATGGTTACTTTACTTTCCTATCGCGATACTGGAAAGCTCTGTTTAATCGTTCGCAATCCATCTCCATATCCATTGTGTCTCCAACCGTCCACTTAATCTTCAGTCTGCGATAAAAGACGGCCAGGCCGCAGCTGCCCCTATCACTTTGGGCTTTTAACCCGACCAACCTGTAAGAAACAAAAGAAAGTGCCGTCCTTGGAATTCACGTGGTCTGCAATGTTAGATCAGGTTTTCTGGCCAGATATGACGTAATCGGGCAGGAGAAACTTGATGGACAGTTTAAATGACGGAGTTTCGTCCCAAATAGCAGGGAGTTCGGAAAAAGCTAAGACCAAAAAATGGTCGACAAGAAATCTGGATTATCACAGGTCTTGGAAATACTAGTGGAAATCATTGCTAAGTCCTAGAAGACCTAGATGTATATAGACTATCCGTCTGTCTGTCTGTATGTCTGTCTGTCTGTCTGTCTGTCTGTCTGTCTGTCTGTCTGTCTGTCTGTCTGTCTGTCTGTCTGTCTATCTATCTATCTATCTATCTATCTATCTATCTATCTATCTATCTATCTATCTATCTATCTATCTATCTATCTATCTATCTATCTATCTATCTATCTATCTGTGTGTCTATTATATATCTCTCTCTCTATCTATCTGTCTGTCTGTTTGCCTGTCTGTCTGTCTGTTTGTCTGTCTGTCTGTCTGTTTGTCTGTCTGTCTATCTGCCTGATTGTCTGTCTAACTATTTGCTATTTCCATGCACATGTTTCACTTACATGTAGAAGAGAGGAATATCTAGATACACAGAGCCATAGCCTAATACTTTGTGTGCGTGTGTGTACATGTATGTGTATGTCGTACATGTACATCCAGGAATAACTAAACAAAAGCCGTACCAAACATACAAGACTGGTTATTGCAAAAATTTTATCGACAGCTGGAAATGATGGCCGCGACTCATAACATTTGTCATCGTGCTTGAAAAGATTGATGTCGGGCGCGCTATTCACATGCCGCTATTGTCATGCATCTTAATCCGAGAGCACAAAATCGAATCTTACAACACCCGGTGCAGTTTTATTGGTGCCTACTTTGTATGCGAATACAGTGGGGCGTCGGTGTCAAGACGACCACGTGACCTGGCTAAATTTCGCAACGTCTGTGTATGTCTGTGGTAGAATGGTTCCTTAGGGACTGCAGCTGACCGCATGTCGAACTTACAATGTATGCTTGGTTTTAACGGCGTCTGAGAAGGCTTTCACTGGATGGCGTGGCAAAGGTGAAATTTGAGGAAAAGGTGGATAGGAAGAATGGTGGGCATGTTTGGAAGGGGTAGAGTGAAAATGGTGGAAAGGGTGGGAAGGTTGCAAGAGTTTAAAGATGGTAATAATAAACCGCAGTATGATTGCATGAAATACTAAGAACACATGATAACAAGTTAAACAAGAACCTGATTTTGAGAACTTTAATGCAGCCTATTAGGCTCCGATCCGTCCTACCGCTGCTCATTTTACCACCACCCCTAGGGAGTGGAAGGCTGATTTAACCTTCATGGGACTAGTGGTTATCGAACCCGCGTCATTCTGTTCTTCCTGCCTGTGTATTACCATTCAACCATCAGCCATTCAAACAAAGAAAACTCAAACCGATTTATTCTAAAACGAAAGTAGGAAAAACACAGATAGGCCTAAAGAAGAAATCAAAAGATTTATTCCAAAATAACAGGATGTACTTGTAAAAGAAAAACAGAAAGCGGTATAGGCCTACGGTGCGACTAGATTTAATAATAACACCTAGACAAGAGTCTCTTACCTAACTACAATCGTATTGGGATGAGCGGCTGAGCCACAGATTGAGACTGATCAAAGAACCAAGTGGCCTGTCCAGCTATGATGGCAAAAGACGGAATGACGGTGATTTCATGGTTCATTGGCCACACTTTGATTTGGGATGTCACTGTGGATGATGACATAGTGACTGCTTTGTAACTGTCTGCTTCTTTTCTGTTGGGCCAGTGGGGCCACGGAATCTGCGACATCGAGGGAAATATCTTTGGTTATTCAGATTCCAGAAACCCCGTGTGGACCAATAGACAATCTATGCTACCATATAAATATCTTCCATATAAATTTTATTCTGTATATTCTATACATACACATGATGAATATATATCTATAGGTATTTCTCATTGTATATATATATATCTTTATGGTGTGTGTGTGCGTTTGTGTGTGTGTGTGTGTTTGTGTTTGTGCGTGTGTGTGTGTGTCTGTGTGTGTATGTGTGTGTGTGTGTGTGTGTGTGTCTGTGTGTGTGTGTGTGTGTGTGTGTGTGTGTGTGTGTGTGTGTGTGTGTGTGTGTGTGTGTGTGTGTGTGTGTGTGTGTGTGTGTGTGTGTGTGTGTGTGTGTGTGTGTGTGTGTGTGTGTGTGTGTGTGTGTGTGTGTCTGTGTGTGTCTGTGTGTGTGTGTGTGTGTCAAAGTAGCGGATTCTGTGAAATGACTGTTCAATGCGAATTCATTCAGAAACCAATCAGGGCAGAGAGCGAAAATAATTGGCGAAAACGTTGGACGATGAAAGGCAGAGGCGAGACGAAGTTGGACTCTGCTGACCACTGACCACTAAGGAAACGACGTCCACTCAAAGAATACAGCCAAGAAGGAGGAGAGGCAGAGGGAGTAGGAGGAGGAGGGAGATGAATGGGAGGAAACAGATAAGGAAGAAGGAGAAGGAGGAAGTAGAGGAAGAGGAGAAAGAAGAGGAGAAAGAGGAGGAGGAGGGAGAGGAATGGGAGGAAAGAGATAAGAAAGTAGGAGGAGAAGGGGAGGAGAAAGAAGAGGAGTAAGAGGAATGGGAGGAGAAAGATATGGGAGAAGAAGGAGAGGAGGAGGAGGAGGAGGAGGAGGAGGAAGGAAGTGGGGAGGAGGTATGAGGAAAAGAAGAACATTGCGTCTCGAGTTCCAATATGTTTGGCAATAATCAGATGGCTGATTGCGACCTACACTGGTCATGAACTCCTAGCCAATTATTATGACTATGATTATGAGGAGGAGGAGAAAGAGGAGGAGAAAGAGGAAGAGGAGGGAGATGAATGGGAGCAAAGAGTTAAGAAAGAAGGAGGAGGAGGAGGAGGAGGAGGAGGAGGAGGAGGAGGGAGGAGGAGGAGGAGGAGGAGGAGGAGGAGGAGGAGAGAAGACGAGTAGTATGAGGAATGGGAGGAGAAAGATTCATTCATTCATTCATTCATTTCAGATATTTATATAGCGCCCCTTCAAGATTTCTACTCAGAGGCGCTCCCGACTACAGCGCGGACACTGAATCGGAGTTTCACGCCGAAGCGCATGAGCAATTGCGAGTGAAGGACTTGCCCATGGTCCCTACGCGGCGGCTTGAGGTGGATTCGAACCCGCAACCCTCCGGCTGCAAGGCACCAAATATACCCCCTTGAGGTGGATTCGAACCCGCAACCATCCGGCTGCAAGGCACCGAACATACCCGTACACCACCGCGCCCCACAAGATATGGGAGAAGAAGGAGAGGAGAAGGAGGAGGAGGAAGGAAGAGGAGGAGGAGAAGGTATGAGGAAAAGAAGAACATTGCATCTCGAGTTCCATTGTGTTTGGCTATTATCAATTGGCTGATTGCGACCTACACTAGTCATGAACTCCTAGCCAATTATTATGACTATATATATATGATTGTGATTATGATTATGATGATGATGATTTATTATTATTATTATTTTTATTATTATTATTATTATTAGGCCTATTATTAGGCCTATTATTAGGCCTATTATTATGCGCCGTTAGTCAGTCGCATACAATGTGACGAAAAGTTAAATATCCAGATGTTTAAGCCAAACAGAAGTCAGGCCTATTGAGATGTTTCTTTTAAAGGAAGAGAAGGAGTTCGAAGATGGGAGAAAAATTGGCAGTCCTTGGGGAAATTATTCAGAGAGATGTATATACTTATTTTTCGATATAAGTCTTACATGTAGAGCTGGACTGCCAACAGAAGCCGAACTCCTGGACTGAGCCTCAGAGGTGCGGATACGGGCAGCCGTCCGAAGGAAACTAGGTCAGGCTGAAAAGAAAACTTAGTTCAATCGCAAGAAAACCAACAGTCAACACGAGTGATCCTTTTGCTATTGCTTTTTCCGTTAAAAAAGTGGGAGTCAACGGTTTTGTCAGTCATAAGAAATCTAATACTACATGAAATACTAAACTGTAAAGACACCTTTATAATTGTTTCATTTTAAGTTATATTATGACCAAAATGCAAAATTAGATGGTAACTTCAAGTCTTTAAGAAATGATTCAGTGAGATATGTAGAGTCTGTCGGTCACAAGATATGGCTAAACAATTGGGGTGATAAATTTTATTAGACACCTCAAATAAGCTTGAATATTTGGCTATACATTGAAGCTAAACAAGAACCGGTACATTGTCATGAGATTGTGCCAAATTACCGTAGATGTCGTATAAAACTGGGAACTGAACAGTGTTGTATATAATATAACTGCAAATTATTATGTTGTAATGACATGTAATGTGAAACAATGTTAAGTGATTGTTATGTAATGTTGACTAATAGTGTGATGCGATGTACAGTGATACAATGTTTTGTAATGTGATCTATGTTACGTGATTGTTACACAACTTAGTGTGATTATGACGTAATGTGGTGTAATGCTTTATAATGTGATGCAATGCTACGTGATTGTAATGTAACGTAGTGTGATGTAATGTGAGGTAATATCTTGTAATGTGAATCACCAGGAAGCGACGGGCAGACGACCGAAGTTTGAAAACTCGGTCAGGTAGAGAGGAGATTCGAGTGCAATATGTCATCATAAGTAATCTTTCGTTAAATGTTGACGAATGAATAAAGAGCTATTAGTTATTGAGGTAATGAGTGAATTTGTAGTACACCACAGCTGATTGGTAATTACTGTAATCTATAACTTCTATTGCGCCTGCGTCTAATGCACAAGACATCAACCGATTGGCTACCAAAAATCTTTTTTCATCGCAGTAGTTCTGTCTTAGTCGTCCGGAAAGTTTGAATAAAATCTCGACACTTAAAGATCTCAAACCTCGATTACTTTCTTTGAAAAAATTAGCTGCTTGCAACAGAGATGGGTAACTAATCGATTAGATTCTAATCGATTAACTACAAGATTTTACTAATTCTAATTCTAATCGATTAGCAAATTTCAGCAGCTAATTCTAATTCTAATCGATTGGCAATTTAACTAATCGTGCCCGTCTCTGGTTTGCAACCATTATCCTGGAGTTACATGCCAGCCATACAGGCGGATTTACGACGAAGCCTTGAAATGTTAGCGGTCTGAAGATTCAGTACAAGAGGAGTAGTAGACCATGCCAAAAAAGTCATTTGACTATATGCGACTTGGTTGGTACGGTCTTACTGCGATATCTTACCAACTGGCGTGAAAGGCGGATGTCTCTTGGGCGCATGCTCAACGGCCTATTAAATATTCACTGGAAATGTCTTACGCGGTTACTCGTCCCACAGGCAATGTTCTTATTGCAGTGACACCTTCGCGATGCACCTGAGTCCAAGACAGAAGAAAGTGTGGAATGAAAATGGCATCGATGCAGAATGTGCACGGCGTGGAAGTCTTTTAAAGCTGTAGCTAATTAGCCACGTTACCATTTCCCAGTGAGATAAAAATCGTTGAATGTTGATTAGCAAACTATGAAATTCGCTATGTAGAAGTGTTAAGTTATTACAGTAGGCCTAACTCGCCGATAATTATTTCCTAAAAATGTGGAATTCACATAAATCAGCAATTTTGCTGTACATTCCTGTGAATATCAAGGTGATTTAGGCCTACTGTGAATTCATGAATAATTAAGAAATCCCAGTAATTGAAATTAATTATTAATTATGGTGAATTTCTGAGTATGCTAATATGATTTGCAGTAAGTTGTTTTTTAAGTAATGCATCAAAACAAAATGTGCGATAGAACCAATATTCTGTTTATTTAGAGACGTTTCTATGTTTTTCGCAGTAAATTAGTTGTAAATAAGACTGAACATCCATGCCATCTTCAGCTGCAGGCCTATATACGGAAATGCATCGTTTTGCTAACTGATATAGTCTAATAGAATCGTTCGTAATGACGCTTAGCATCATATAGCCTACGGTAGGCTAGCTCAGAGTAGATATCTTGAAGGACACTATATAAATGTTCAATTACATTACATTGCAAATAGTATGGCTAATAATTACTAATTTTCTTATATGAAATTACAGTCGTACGTTACCGTAATTCCTAAATTCAATCTCAAACACATCATGGCTGCAGGTAGGGTGAGCTCAAACATAAAAAGCAACACTACTTATTCCAAACGAATGGAGGTAGCCTACAACCAGAATATAAAGCAAACAATATGCTCTATTCCAATTGAAAGAAAGTAAACCAAAATGAACAGAAAAGATTAATACGATTTATTTTTAAATAAAAGGGCTTTATAAGGTTTTAAAATGTGTAATATTAAGTATCATGGTAGGCTACATAAATACCTGTATGCACCCCGATATTAAAAGAGGTGAAGCCCAGATAAATAGGAAAGCAAAACGATTTATTCCAGAATGAAGGGGGGTAAAAACTTAGATAAACAAAACCGACAAGAACGATTTATTCCATAAAATAATTAGATAAATGAAGATAATCAGAAAACTCCAGTTCAGTCGCATTAGTAAAACCCATTTTATAAGCTGTCGAGTAAATGCCGATGTATTTATTGCTGGCCAATCAGATAATGAGAAATTAGGTCGAATTCATTCGTAATCATAAACTCGAATTTTCTGAAGCGTTACTCTAAAGCTTAGTTCAGGGCATCGGCTTAGTCACGATCGCTGCGTCATATCAGAGGGGTTGTCCAGAGATCGATGTTCAGTGAAGGTTTAAGTCCGGTTGCCAGAGAGACCAGAGAGTGGAGGCAAAGCGGCCGCAAGGAATGTGGGTGTTAGTAATTACTAAGGAAGTATTAAGTAGTAATTAAGTGCTAGCTTATATTTATAAATCGACGATTTCACTGTCGTCAAGTAGAAACATTTTCTTAAGTGGATACTAAATCGATGTATTATATCAAAATAATGACAAAGAATCCCAACGAATAAACCATTTCGTTTTTTTACTATCAACAAGCACAACATGTAATGACTCAAAGCACTCTCGCATCATCAAAAATTGATAACACTGAAAGAATCGTTCGTAGACCTTGAACGAAGGCGTTTGTGAGCCATCTAAAATGATTTACAGCTTAGACCAATGAACACGTTTTACCCTGGAACCAGCGCCTCTGAAGAGTCTCACTTCAAGTGGCGCTATACAAATTCGCAATTACCAGCACCAATACGAAGCAGAGCTTCTGACGTTTACGATCCATTATTATAGCGCTGCTTTACGTTTGCCAGACACAAGTGTTCTGGGTACTGGAGCTACACGAATTTATCTGGGTGCTTGTCGAAGGATCGTCTAGCTGGAGCCAGGCTGAATTATTCGGACGCTGTGGTGGCCGATAATTGATGGATAGTAAATTGCAATAGACTTCCGGTGAATTGCCACCGACTTCCGGTTTCGTCGAAGGCCGAAATTACTGTGCGCCTGATTCTCGTTGAGGCTGTTGGTCGGTTGGTGCGTTAATAGCGGCGTCGAGAAAGATCGCAAACGAAGCAGTTTACATCGGATTATGGGAGAAATATACTGGCGACTGACTGACTGACTGACTGACTGACTGACTGACTGACTGACTGGAGGGTCGTCTTCTGTCATTGTGTGTGTGTTTGAGTATATGTTTTTGTATGTGTGTATGTGTGCATATATGTGTGTATGTATGTATGTATGTATGCATGTATGTTTGTATGTATGTATGCATGTGTATGACTGTTTGCATATTTGTGTATGAATGTATGTATGGATCTATGTATGTGTGCACGCACGCATGCATGTACTGTATGTGTATGCATAAATGAATGTGCATGTATTTATGTTTTCATGTATGTTTATATATACATGAATATATATATATATTGTATGCAATATATATATATATATATAAATTAATGTATGCATTTATTAATGCATGATGTATGTATGCATAATATATGTATGAACGTATGTATGTATACGTGTGTAAAAAACTGTGTATGTGTTTATGTATGTATGTCTGTCTTCATGTATGTGCATGCTTGTATTGTGTATGCAATATATGTATTTTTATGTATGTATTAGGGGTCTGCGGGTATACCCGTACCCGCGGGTTTACCCGTACCCGACCCGTACCCGCGGGTCGGGTACGGGTCGGGTAGACATTTTACGGGTCGGGTCGGGTACGGGTAGGAGCATTACAGGTACGGGTATACCCGGTTTTACCCGTACCGAACTGAAGTTTTGGCGTTATATGTAATTGTGAGTCTTGCACCTTCAAAGACTTATCGTAATGGCGGTATCCAGTCTAAGCGCCATATCCTTGTTTTGACCTATGTCCGTGTGCCTTAGTGAGCTTGACATTCATAGATGCTCAATTTAAAGTTACAAAATGGCTTGTTTCAATTAGCACAATCCAATCGTAGTGTTTTACATATCATCTCATCCGAGTTTCAGGCCTGACAATCGGGGTCAGAGGTCTTGCACCTTCAAAGACTTATCGTAATGGCGGTATCCAGTTCAGCAGCCGTGTTTTCTTTAAAACAGGTTGATGCAGTTACAGTAGTTGAGGCTAGGAATAGTTGAAACACCAAGTCTGTCACCCCTTTCCCTCAGAGAAACAAACTATTCAAATAGCGGTATTTTGTTACAAAGTACCGTGTTATGGCTGGCTGAAAAAAATTATTTAAAAAAAATCACCCTAGTGTAGGTAAGTGTAATCCTTCAGGCTCTAAGAAACTATCGGAAATATTTTGTTGTTCTAAAGTTAAAGTTCATCTTCACCGGTCAAATGTGTAAACATGCAACGAAAAGCTGAATCGTTGTGTGCAAATTAAAAGACGCCGAAAGAGGCGTGCTGTCTCCTGTGGGTCCCCGAAACAAGTTATTATTATTATTATTATTATTATTATTATTATTATTATTATTATTATTATTATTATTATTATTATTATTATTATTATTATTTTTATTATTATTATTATTATTATTATTATTACCATTACTATTACTATTACTGTGATCATCACCATGATCGTCAGACTATTATTATTACTACCACATGCTTTGTAAGACCATTGGACCGGTAGGCCGTATATGGGCCAATATCCCAAAAGTGGCAAACTGGTGTCCTATGTGTTTTTCTTGGAGTTTCTTCATAAGTTGTACATATTTTTTTTTCTCTCGTTGAAAGAATGAAAAGATGAACATGTTCCATCACTATTTTAGTTCCTACATGTTTGAAAAGTTTTAATTTTTTACAAAAAGTACACGAAAAGTCATTACCATCCCCTGTCCGCCACCACGTACAATGCATGACATTCAGCTGCCACGTAAATGTGGTGCAATAATCTGTAACAAAGGTTTCTCATTTTGATTAATGAATAGCTAGAGTATGCAATAATTACGCATTTACACTAATTTCCATAGTATTTCCTTCTCCAAAAAACCTACAAAATTTGTCCAGGGATATGCGCATCATTGCCATCCTCATTTTTTGAAAGCCTCCCGTTTTTATAAAACGCACTTACTTACTTCAAGAAGTAGAACGAGAACGAGATCTGGTGTGCATGTAACAGGAAACGGAAATGCCATTTCAATATTTGCGATTGTCTTGATTTTATGAAGGTTTGTTTGCTGTAAATTAGAGAAGAGAAAATTTCTGCTTCATTACCATCCATTTATGTATTTCATGGGTTTGGTAAATTACAACATTGATAACTGATTTTATGTATGGCTTTTGTTGAACAGAGGGAAATTCATTGTGAGATAGAGTAATTGACATGGAAATATTTTGCGCGCTGTGATTAATGACAGCATTCGTCATTACCGTCGACTGGCTGTTTTAATCATTGCTGTCCCTTTTTTTCAGAATTCTGCGATTTTCTCATTACCGTCCCCATCTTCATAGGGATGGTAATGACGCATTTGTTATTACCATCCTCAAGGCAGTGTGATTCTCGTTAACGATAACGATAACGAAAATGTTCGTTAACGAAAATAAAATGATTTCGTTAACGATAACTATAACTATAACTAAAAAATATCATTAACTATAACTATAACTATAACGAAAATAACAATAACTAAAATTCATCTTTATTTTCGTTAATACAAAAATAAAAATAGGAAGTGCAATATGGATGATTCGACATAAATGAGAACGAAAAAATGCGATATTTTTGTTATGCAATTTGTCAGTTACTTTGGAAACTCGTGTATTCATGAAGCTTAATGCTCCCATTCTTCAAAGGCTTTCAAAGCTCTGATCAAATTGTGAAACAGCGTGTTAATACGCACAATTTTACCTGTTGCCTTAATTATTGTAGCTAAGTAGTAACTAAAATTAACTAAAATAAAAACCCATTAACTATAACTATAACTATAACTAAAAAATAATACTAACTATAACTATAACTATAACTAAAATAAAAAACCATTAACTATAACTGTAACTATAACTAAAATAAAATCTGTAAGGAGAATCACACTGCCTCAAGGGTCATTACCATCCCTGTGGGAATAAAAATAATTTAAAAAAATTTGGAAGTAGTTAGAATTTACTATGAACTCTGAAAATGTTTGCCAAGTTGCACCTAATGCATATAATACACAGTTGTAGTCAATGCTGGACAGATTTTTTTTCTGACACTGAAAATACTACAGTGGATTTTTAATAATTTCGATAAATTGCTTAATTTCTCAGCACCAGACTAATATATTTTGTGAAGGAAAGGCCCGCAGTATTCCAAATAATTGCTGGTATCATCTAGTTTATAATTGCAAAAAATCTAAGCACCAGATGTATATTTCAGGTCTGTGTGATCAAGTAAAAAGGGGGATGGTAATGACAAATCAGGAGTTTCTTTTGTATAAAATGTTAAAATAATTAACTTACGATTACAAAATATACTGGATTTCTTTCAGGTTAGTTAAATTTAACATAGTAGCCGACTAAAAAACATACTTGCAAGAAAGTTTGGGATAAAAAAAATTTCATTTTCCAAAAACCGAATTGGACACTTTTGGGATAATGGCCCATATAGGGACTCGAATTATGGGAAGTCCTATTAATTACGTGCACCATGGCGGGTA
>JACEVL010000496.1:695000-742500 GCA_020284085.1 Aporrectodea caliginosa | reverse complement strand
TCCTCCTCCTCCTCCTTCTCTCTCCTTCTCCTCCTCTTCCTCCTCCTCCTCCTCCTCCTCCTCCTCCTCTCCTCCTCCTCCTCCTCCTCCTCCTCCTCCTCCTCCTCCTCCTCCTCCTAATCGACCGTTGCCTTCTGGTCGTCGTATTGATCAGTAGAGGCAGACGACACCCAGCGCCGCCGCCGCCGCCAAGGCAGGGAGGAGAGAGCAGACGATAGAAGAAGAGAAGAGGCGGCAACGGAGGCCAAATGCAGACACGCAGATATGATACGTCGTCTGCTTAATGCTCAACCGATAGATCCTCCGCTTCCTTCTAGATCATCCTCCGCAATCTTCTCCCTCTTTCTACTCCTAGTCCTCCACTTCCTCCTCTCTTTCTCTGATTCCTCCTTCTCCACCCTTCCCTCCTAATCTTCCTCCTCTTCCTCCTAATCCTTCCTCCTCCTCCCCATAATCTCCTCTTCTTCTTCCTCCTTCCTCCTCCTCTTGCTCCTCCTTGCTCCTCCTCTCCTACACCTCCTCTGCCTCCTCTTCTTCCTCCTCCTCCAACCTCCACTCCTCCTTTTCCTTCTCCTCCTCCTCCTCTCCTCTTCTTCATCCTCTCCTCCTCTTGCTCATCCTCCTCCTTCCCCTCCTCCATCTTCCCATCCTCCCATCTTCCCATCTTCCCATCTCTCCCATCCTCCTCCGCCTCTTCCTCTTCCTCCGCGCCCTCTTCCACACTATTCCTCCTCCGCCTCCTCCACTTCTCCATCCCTATCCTCCGCTCTTCCTCCATCCGTCTCATTATTCTCCCTCCTCCTCCTCCTTTCTCCATCCTCATCGTCATTCCCTATCCTCCTCATCCTCCTCTCCTCCATTCTTCACCCGCTTCATCCTCATCCTCCACTTTCCTCATCATCCTTATCATTCTCCTCCATCTCAATGAGATGGATAACTAATCGATTTTATTCCGATCGATTAGCGAAACAGCTAATTCTAATTCTAATCGATTACCTACAAGATTTTGCTAATTCTAATTCCAATCGATGAGCAATCTAACTAATCGTTCCCGTCTCTGCATCTCATCGCACTTCTCCAATTCTCCGCATTTCCATATTCCTCCTCCTCCTTCTTTTCATCTTCCTCCATTCTCCTTCCACTCTTCTGCTGGAGCTTGTAATGGATTTGCACGTATTAGCCATAATCCACAGCGTGATCGGAACAACCAACATTGCTGCGGTTACGACCGTATTGGTCCACGAAATAGGTCAAGTTGCGGAACAAGGTAAGGTCAAGTAGGGTCAGAGTGGAAATAATATAATGAGCGGTAAACAGAGATAAAAATAGCATACACGAAATTCTGAACAGGGAAAATATAGGGTAACAATCAGGCTTTGAGGTAGGGTGCTTGGTAAGATGAGTTGAGAAAAGAAAATGTTGGCGAAAGAAAAGCAAAATATGGCATATTTGTTGTAGTTGTACCTGTAATTTCAAATTTAAATAGCACCACTTCAAAAGAAACTAACCAGAGGCACTCAGGCCTAGAGTATTTTAAGCGTATAGTATTTTATAGTATAGGTTTTTTAGGTATAATAGCATTATTTAGCACAGTATTTTAAGTCTTTCTGGACTCGGTCACTACTCATCTCAAGTTCTCCAAGCGAGCCATATCCCACACAGCACCACGTTTCTGGAACAATCTCCATTCTGAATTCCGCAGATTCTTGGTTCTTCCAACATCATTGCTACTCGCCCTCCGTCATCCGCCTCAGGCTTATCTATCCATCACACCCAGGGCTTTCCACTCAAAACTAAAGTCTCACCTCTTCAAGAATTCATGCCCCGACTCATCTGATCCTCGATCTTCTAATTCTAGGCCTAAACGACACCCGTCTTAACAGCTACTCTGACCCTCTGGCAACCGAACTAGGACCTCCTTCTGACTTTTCTTTGGACAAACCCTCTGACTCGACGCAGCACTAGTGAATAAGCTGGTGCACTGCTTGGCATCGAGTGGCGCTTTAGAAGTCTGGAGTTTACGATTACGACTCGAGTTGATGGACGGGGACATTGATCTGGCAGATCTTCGAGGTCAGGAGAGCACAATAAATTAAGTCTGTGCCATGCATGAAACTAGCAGAAAAGGCCGCCTGAGAGTACGACAGTTGAAAATGCACTTTCTAGGTAAGTAAGTAAGTATGTATGTTCTTTATTAACCAATTGCTAATCGCACTTTGGGTACAGACATCTGATAAACACAGTTAAAAAGTAGATAGCATCCTAACAATAAATGTTTTACGCATCAGGTTATCGGCTAGGGCGATTCTGCAGTCACGGACACGAGGGAGCGGAGGGAATAGTAGGTGGGTTTGGCCGGGGCAGTAGTTGGTGCAGGTAGTGGCCCATGTCCGCCAGAACAGCCCCTAAGAGGCGAGTGTCGGCGTTATCGCAGGGTTGTTCAAACATTGAGGAGTCCTTTGGGAGGCAATGAAAGCATATCAGTCTCTACGCAATTAAAAGACGACATGAATATTGGCAGCCAACATCGGCGCCCATCCCATTACGTCGGCTTACAGCACATTGAGGTTAACACAAAACGCAGAACCATTACAAGCACGCTTTCAAACTACAACCCATGCTTCAAAGTTTAAAGGTTACAATCAGTAACATCCTAGGAATGTGTTCGTAACGTTATCCCTGCTTTCCAGTTCGAAATGCATACTTCAGAACATCTTTAGTAGTAGAATTAGTTCCGTTTCAAAGTAGGCTATAGACTGTCTTCGATACAACTCTTTAGGCCTAATACTATTATTTATAATACAACTGCATTTGATTTATTACAATACATTGCAACTGCATTTGATACGATACGATACAACTGCATTTGATACAATACAATACAACAGTTACTGCATTTGATATTGATCTCTTTCCACAAAGTGCACACACGACCATACGACAGCACATCTATGGTGCTGAGCAACTGTGAGTGAAGAACTTCTTCAAGGTCCTTACACAGTGAGAGCGTCAGTGGAGGCTCGAACCTATAATACTCTCCGCGTTACAGGCCGATCGCTCTAACCAATCAGCTACATGCTTTACTTAGACAAGGGTTTGTTTTAGCTTAACAACATTACTCTCATCATACAATTATTCACTTTCCAATGTTGAACAGGGTAACAACTGTACATTCGTTTTAATTAGTGTCCTGTGCGATACTTATATGGCGAATATCCAACTTAAAAGAGGTGTGCAATTATTTCGAACAGTTATATAATAGTAATAAAAAAATTCTTTTTTATTAATTCAAACGGACAAGTACGCAGTATGATTACAATTCATAGTATGAACGGATGATCCCAAGTTATTACAGGAGTCAAACTTAACTGTTTGGCAGCCATTCAAGGCGCCCATCACGTCTTACTAATCATTTTACCAACGCCATCTGGCGAATGACAGACTGAGTGGACATCTCTGAAGGTAGCGGGAATCGATCCCGCTTCCCACTTGATGTTATGCTGTTCGCGCCAGTGATGTTCAGTGGCGTAACTAGGACTTTTCGTTTGGGGGGCTTTAAGCCTAGAACATGGCGAATGCGGTAGCCCGAGCCTATAGTGAAGCCTGGCGGTTTGATTTATTTGGGGGCTTCAGCTTCGTTTGGGGAGCTTAAGCCCCCAAGCCCAACGCTAGTTACGTCCCTGGTGATGTTACCATTATTCTAGACTATGGGGCCCCGGACTCCCCCTTATCACAGCTCGTACGGCATATTACATTGTATTATAATATGCTATACGAACGGTGAGAACTATTCAAAAATAATTACACACCTGTTTAAAGCGTGATATTCGCCCAATAAGTGTAAAAAGACGAGTGGTTATCTTTTAATATGGAATTGTAACGGGTCGCATCCTGTATTATGGCATACGAACGGTGATAACTGTTCAAAAATAATTACACACCTTTTTTAAGTGTGATATTCGCCCTATAAGTTAAAGAAGAGTGATTCCTCATCAATGTGAAGAGGCATCCATCTTATACTATAATTCTTAAAGTTTGTCCTTCCGTATGTATGTATGTATGTTTGCAATGCATCGCTGTCCGGCTAAAGGCTCCGAAACGGAACGGTTTAGCGAGTTGAAAAAATTTACAAAGCATTATTACGCAACGTCTAGGTCAACGCGACTATTTTCAGTTCGCAATTTTATTTAAACGCCGATATATGGCCATTTTAAATTTAACTTTTCAGCGAGCTTATTTCAATACCGCCCATAGTAAGGCCATTTGTTCACGTCACGCATGCTTAATAAGCAATCTTACGTCACACGGAGCATCTAGCAACCAATCAGAAATCGCCACGGGCGAATTTCTAGGTCAGCGCAACCATTTACAGATTTGGTGACCTAATTACACTAAGCTCACATTTTTTGCAACCACGGCCATTGCCGATTTTCTAGGTCAAAGCAACTCGAAAGTTACTTTAGCTATTCGAATTTCTATCTCATCCCAATTACTTTCAGCTCATAATTTGCTTTCAATTCCGATTTATGGACATTATAAGCATGCCCATTTGTTCACGTCACTAAAATTAATATGCAATCTTAAATTACGTCACGCGGCTAAATATGCAATCTTACGTCACGCTGGCCAACGGCAAATAATACGCCTATTATAATTTAGAAATAACCCGTGTAGTACGGGGAACAAAATAATACGCCTATTTCAGGTAGAGATAAACCGTAAAGAACGGGGAACAAAATAATAATATTGCCTATAATTATAAGGTAGAGATAACCCGTGCAGTACACGGGCAAAGCAACTATGTTCACCTCTAAATATCGTTTCCATTCAGATATATGGACATTTTTTAAATATTTGAAGCCCATCAGCAAATATAGTAAGTAAGTAGCCTTTATTTGCAGCCGTTAAAAATTACGCCTGGGGAAAACCCGGGCGAACCCCGGGTAAAAATTGCTAGTCCTGTATAATTATGCCATATGAACGGTAAAAAAGATACATGTATGTTTTAAGACAAAATAATTAAATGTCGTCAAAATGCCGCTAAACAGTGTAGGTCTATAATTCTTCTCCACCATATCCTTTTTCAAAGGCGTTGGAAGGCTGCAGCGCCTATCACCACAGATCGGATTAAGAGTCACGACGAAACTGTTTCGTGAAGGTAACTGTGAAATTCGTCAAGATGTAAATTGTAATCAGCAGGCCATTATTATTGTCAACTGATAAATTGATGTGTGAGCGCTAGGATTAGCAATGGAAAATACCTGTATGCTGAATTAGTTTTGTAGTTAATTAACTAAACATTGCAAAGAAACAGCAGTGGGTGTTTCCAGATGATTTTTGTATCTGGCGAGAAAGTGAAATTAATTGTCCTAGCCAGAGGCGCGTTTACAGAAAACGGGGCCCTAGGCGCAAACATTTTTGGGGCCCTTCTGAGCTTGTAGACCAGGGATGGCCAACTGGCGGCTTGCGGGCCACATACGGCCAGCGGGCTGCTGATTTTCGGCCTAATAGGCCTATATATAAGGGGCCGTCCATAAAGTGCGTCACGCTATTTTTGACCATTTTTACCCCCCTCCCCCTGTCACAAACTGTCACAAAACTCGGACCCCCCAAAGTACGTCACACTTTCAACATAGAAATAATAATACTTCCGAAAGCAAGGCTAATACATAAACAAGGCTTCGCAACAGCATTATTACTAGCGCTCCTAGCGAGAGGAATCGTGAAAAACACATTCAGGAGATATGCATTTCATGCTATTTTGACATAAAACTAATTAAAATGTCTCAGAAAATTTTTGAAAATTATTTTTAAAGCTATGAAATTCTGCTAAAAAAAAAAATTAATTATAAATAAAATAAAAAAAAAAAAAATGTGTGACGTCACACATGGCCTGACCCTCCCTTGTCACAAACTGTCACACTTGCGGGACACATACGGCCACCGGGCTGATGATTTTCGGACTATATATAATGGTCAATAATTTAATACGCTAAAATACACTTTTACCTCAGCATTAGCCGTAAGACTTATTACATTTTTGTCAGCGACGTGATTACGACTTATTAAATTAATGTATCAAAGAGAGTTTATTTGTCCACTTTAGCTCATTTATCGCATGCTCACGCTTCTTTCGTTTTGCAGCTCCAGAATCATAGCAACGTTTCATCGCGCCAGAGCGGCCAGATTCTAATCAATATTTAAAATATAAATAGGCCTATAGGGCCTATATAATAAATATTTGAATGACTGAATTATACATTTCAATTATTAGTATTGGTTAACAACGCTAATAAAAGTTTTAAACACTAAAAATGACAGAACATCAGAATGATCGGACAACTGTCAACACACAAACTGCAGCAGACGGCCTTTGCGGCTTGTTGTTAGCAAGTGTGATGTTATTTTTACAAAAGAATTTGTCGCTAGCAAGTTTGATATTATTTTGCAAAAAAATTAGCCCAAATGAACAAAACAATATTATTATAAATTACAATAATAGGCTATATTTATTGTGAATGCTAAACTGTAAGAAAAAGAAAATAGGTTATCCTTAAAATAAAAAAAATTCAAAAACGTTATTTCTATTATAATTGAAAAAAAATGTCTTCGTTTGGGGGCCCTCTGAGATTTGGGGGCCCTAGGCGCGCGCCTAGTGCGCCTACTGGTAAACGCGCCTCTGGTCCTAGCGCTAGAAAAATTAGCGACGGGCGACGAATAAACAGCTGTTCTTCTTATTTTATTTCCGTTTCCGGTTTTACTGTTCCGTTACAGGGTTTAATCATCTCGCACGGACACACAGCGATCTCAATCCAACCCAAATTATTACAGGAGTCGAATTGAACTGTTTGGCAGCCATTCAAGGCGCCCATCACGTCTTACTACTCATTTTACCATCGCCATCTGGCGAATGACAGGCCGAGTGGACTCTGAGGGTAGAGGGTTTCGATCCCGGTTCCTATTTGATGTTGTGCTCCACGCCAGTGATGTTACCATTATTGTACGGGGACTCCGGTCTCCCCCTTATCACAGCCCATATAAAGTAAGTAAGTAAGTAAGAATATTCTTTATTAGACTACCAGCAAACGCGCAGTAGCTTACAGAAGCTCCTTCACACTCCACTATCGTCACCCACTCCTCTAATCTCTCCTCTAACATCTCCTCCTCCTCCTCCTCCTCCTCCTCCTTATGTCCCTCCTATCAGCTCCTTCACATTCCACCATCCTCACCCACTCCTCTAATCTCTCCTCTAACATCTCCTCCTCCAATAATCTCCCTCACACCACTCTCCTCACCCACTCCTCTAATCTCTCCTCTAACATCTCCTCCTCCAATAATCTCCCTCACACCACTCTCCTCACCCACTCCTCTAATCTCTCCTCTAACATCTCCTCCTCCAATAATCTCCCTCACACCACTCTCCTCACCCACTCCTCTAATCTCTCCTCTAACATCTCCTCCTCCAATAATCTCCCTCACACCACTCTCCTCACCCACTCCTCTAATCTCTGCCCTACCATCTCTTCTTCCTCTCCTCTCCTCCTCCTCCTCCTCTTTCTCCCCTCCTATCAGCTTCTTCACACTCCACTATCCTCACCCACTCCTCTAATCTCTCCTCTAACATCTCCTCTTCCTTCTTCTCTTCCTTCTCCTCCTCTCCTCCTTATCTCCCTCTTCCTCCTATCAGCTCCTTCACACTCCACCTTCCTCACCCACTCCTCTTATCTCTCCTCTAACATCTCCTCCTCATAATCACCTCCTTCACACTCCACTATCTTCACCCGCTCCTCTAATCTCTCCTCTAACATCTCTTCTTTCTCCTCCTCGTCGTCCTCCTTTTCCTCCTCCTCCTTCTCCGCCTATCAGCCCATTCACACCCAACTTCCTCACCCACCCCTCCCCTCCGTCCCCGTTGACAAATTTTCCAATCGCCAATTTCCCCATCACTGCAGGAACCCTTCCTAACCTTATCTCGAATTCGACGTCGTCCCATTCGCTCAGCGCTTAATTAACCCATCAATCGTCATCGGAGACTCCGTTAATTACGGACCAAGATGGCCGACGGAAGTACGAATTATTCGGACCATCTATCATTCGCAAGTCTTGACGTCGAACGACGTAACATCCGGTGTCTGTGCTGAGCAGACAGTTTCCAGTTTTTCCGATAATCGTCTGACGCGTTTTGTAAATTGAAAATTTGTTATTGTGGCTGAAATAAACGGATTTGTGTAACGCCTTCCTCAGAGGGAGATCTACCAGAAGCGATCAAAATACGGCCGACAAAAAATGTGGTTTGAAGCGTTTTCGGATTCAGAGTCTCTGTAATCGTAATAAAACTTAGTCTTCGTAATCGTAATCGTCTCTGTAATCGTAATCGTCTCTGTAATCGTCTCTATAATCGTAATAGTAATCGTCTCTAATCGTAATCGTAATCGTAATCGTCTCTGTAATAGTAATAGTAATAGTCTCTGTAATCGTAATCGTAATCGTCTCTGTAATCGTAATCGTCTCTGTAATCGTAATCGCCTCTGTAGACACATTGAGACAAATGTCCTTATATTCGTGTGATGCTAGTCAGATGCCTAGATCAGTGCTTCCTAAAGTGGCGGTCCGTGAGCCTTCAGTTGCCGTTCCGCAAAGTGAGTCAAGAAACTGGTCAAATTGTCTCGGAATCAAGAAATGTCTATTATATTTTTAAAACTCATAACAAAAATCAATTATTAGGCTAGCATCCAAACAGCAATAGCGTAATAGAATTGGCTAAACATGCATTTAAATGAATGTTAATACAAATTTGAGGAATTCAGTTGATCGAATGCGAAAAAGAGAAATAATTATTAAATGTGGCGCCGGTCCCCCTCCTGCACTGGGAAATTCCTGTCGTTTCGTAACACTGCAAAGTTTGGAAAGCGCTGGCCTAGATTAGTAGCAAGCGGACTCGGACCTCCACTAGACATCGATCTGTGGACAACCCCTCTGATACGACGCAACGCTCGTGAATAAGCTGGTGCCCTGCGCTTTGCTTTAGAGTAGCGCTTTAAAAATCTGGAATTTACTATTACGATTACGAGGTTCTGGGCCTGTGGGACAACTTTTATTGTCAGGTCATTGTGAGCCACAGAACGAACAGAGCTTGTGGCCAGGACTGGATGAAGCCGAGACAGAGAGTTCTCCGAGATAAGATGGAGCAAGGGAATTACGCGTAAGCATTAAGGTCTTAAAGCTAAGCTATTATTTTGCATCGGTAACCAGTGCAGTTCGTTCCATTGAGAATCCGTTGCATCAATTATGTATGCACGCGTTTTCCGGTGGCTTAAATATTTATAATGGCTGCCTGTAAAGCACAAAATGTCGCTAAACTTATGGTCACGGTTTATAAACTATTCAACTCAGAGACTCTGAACATCCATGCCATCTGTCAGCTTGCGACAGGAATCCGTTGGTTGGTTCCACGTGTGTGCGTGGGCCCGCCATTGGTAACTCTTCTAGCTTACTGTGCATTGTTTTGCTAACTGATGCAATATTTTCGTTCTTAATGACACTTAACATCATAATAGGCTAGCACAGATAGCGCCTTTTAATAGGTTTCTTAGAGAGGCGCTATATAAATTCTCAGAATGAATGAACTCTGGTAAGCCACTACACTTAAAATCAATGCAAATTCCCCAGACTTGCCATTGTTCAACTAACTGGTTCTCGGTAGATTTTGATGTCTATATGGGGGTGTTAGCGCATTGGATAACACACTGGCATTGAGAGCGAGAGTTACCGAGTTCGAGCCCTCCTAGGGCGGACATGCTTTTAGGCTGCTATTAGCGCCGTGTATTGCAGGCTGTCTGTTCTGTTAGTAGTTAAGATTTGTGTCTTCTGTCATTTGTGTTCTTGTGAATTGTTTCAATTGCATAACATGTAAATGTACAGCGCAGTGCGTTTGTCAGGCGCTTCAATAAAGAAAAGATTATTATTATTATTATCTTATAATATAAGTCTTAGTCTGTTTACGGTGTCCTTCC
Source organism: Aporrectodea caliginosa (assembly GCA_020284085.1). Taxonomy (NCBI): domain Eukaryota; kingdom Metazoa; phylum Annelida; class Clitellata; order Crassiclitellata; family Lumbricidae; genus Aporrectodea; species Aporrectodea caliginosa. Next base: position 732,487 of record JACEVL010000496.1, on the reverse strand, counting down.
TTATGTTTGTTTGTCTGTTGTCTAAAGGCTCCGAAACGGAACGCTTTAGCGATTTACAAAATTTTACATAACATTATTACGCCACGTCATGATCAACGCGACTATTTTCAGCTCGCAATTTTATTTAAACGCCGATATATGGACATTTTAAATTTCCAACTGTTTCGACGAGACTATCTTATAATACCGGTCATAGCATGGCCATTTGTACACGTCACTAAATATGCAATATTAAATTACGTCACGCCGGCTAACTATGCAATCTTACGTCACGCGGTCTAACGGCAGAACTTCGTCTATTATTTAGCAAATAATACGCCTATTATAATTTAGAAATAACCCGTGTAGTACGGGGAACAAATAATACGCCTATTTAAGGTAGAGATAACCCGTGCAGTACACGGGCAAAGCAACTATGTTCACCTCTAAATATCGTTTCCATTCAAATATATGGACACTTTTTAAATATTTAAAGCCCATCAGCAAATATAGTAAATAAGTAGCCTTTATTTGCAGCCTTTAAAAATTACGCCTGGGGAAAACCCGGGCGAACGCCGGGTAAAAAATGCTAGTATTATATAAATTGCTGATGTTTGTTCACAGGAGTGCAGTTTCCCAACTGGTTATATTAAAGAATATTATACTTACTTACTTAATGTCATCTTATTATCTTTCGTTGGTCATTCAACAAACTACCGTTCTTTTTATCCATCTAGTTTAACTTGCGGGAATCTTGATTGATTGCTTGCTTGCTTGCTTGCAATCTTGCAATCTTGCTTGCTTGAGCCACAGGCTAAAAAGTCAAATCTTGCGACGACTAGTTCGATCACTTACAATCATTCAATCGTCGTGAAACTTGGCAGACAGACTCGCCCTCGCACACACTTGATTCTATCAAAATTTCAGCTCCCCAAAAAAGGCTAGCTTATAGAATCGGGGACTCAACTTTTCGAATCGGGGAATCCCCTTTTCCGAAACGCACCGTTGTGATTGGCCAGCGTTGTGATTGGCTGCAACAATAATGGGTGCGCTGCCTCGTTAAGCGTGCTATGTTGTAAAATGAACGCGGACTATTTTCAGAGTACACGTTATAGGATACTAGATGGATATAGTAAAAAACTTTGTTTTTACTATTGGTTGTTTTTATTATCCATCTAGTTTAACTTACGGAAATCTTGTAACTATGTTTGAGCCACAGGCTAAAAAGTCAAATCTTTCGACGACTAATTCGATCACTTACAATCATTCAATCGTCATGAAACTTGGCAGATAGACTCGCCCTCGGAGACATTTCATTCTATAAAAATTTCAGCTCCCCAAAAAAAGGCTAGCTTGTAGAATCGGGGACTAAACTTTTCGAATCGGGGAATCCCCTTTTCCGATACGGAGCGTTGCCATTGGCCAGCGTTGCCATTGGACGCAACAAAAACGGGTGCGCTGCCTCATTAAACGGACGCTATGTTGTAAAATGAACGCGGACTATATATTTGTAGAGGTAACTGCTTCATAAGACGCATTATAGGATACTAGATGGATATAGTAAAAAACTTTGTTTTTACGGGCTGTATTTTTTAACCAGCTTTTTCTGTTGGTGGAGAGACCAGAAGAGAGGAGCCAGAGCAGCTGCTAAGGCGGGTTTCTTTGAGGAGGAGAAAACTTTGAAGGCAGAGGATCGAACGGATGGATGGATTCCGTCTGGCACGGGGGAATATTGGAAGGCCGAGGATAAGATGAATATTAACAATGGTGGAAAAACATTTTGCTTGTGATTGTAGTAAGTAAGTAAGTAAAAGGTTAGAAAGGTAACACGTTTGTGTGGATGTCCCGAATGAAGCTCCTCGTAGCCATTTTCTGAACCTATGGCTAAGGCGACCACACGACCACAACAATAAAACGACTGGAAATATACTTCTCAGGAGAAGTAGTTGTTGCCGTAGTAGAAAGCATCAAAGGTATAACAGGGGTATACATAGTGGTATTTAACTGGACAGTTATATAGCGCCTGTAGAATTTATCATAATAGCTTATTAGAAGCAATAGACTAGTAGTGGCATGTGCATATTCCTATCACTGCGCGCATCCATTATAAGATCCTCTTTCTAGTCTCAAAGGTGCAGCTGAGCAGTGCCCCAAAGTATCTTTCTGAGTTTTTGCGAAAGCCGTTATCTACGACCTCATCTCGTTCCTTGCGCTCTGCTGATTGGCTAGATCTTTTTGTTCCTAGGACTAGGACTGCCCTGGCTCAACGCCGGGCATTTGCTGTGGTTGGTCCCTCTACTTGGAATGACCTTCCCCTCATTAAGGGCTAAACTAATTACTGGTTTTTCCTCTTCGGTCTCTCGTTCGTTAAAGACGTTTCTTTTTCCATGGGATTTTCGTGCTGAGAGCGCTTCTGAATAGTTATTCTGAGAGAGGCGCTATATAAATCTGTAGATACGATACGAGATTTATAAGCATATTATTATGTATGCATTTATATGAGTAAGTATGTGTGAATAGTTATGTATGTATGTATGTATGTATGTATGTATGTATGTATGTATGTATGTATGTATGTATGTATGTATGTATGTATGTATGTATGTATGTATGTATGTATGTATGTATGTATGTATGTATGTATGTATGTATGTATGTATGTATGTATGTATGCATGCATGTATGTATGTATGTATGTATGTAAGGCAGATCCGAGTTATACGGAGAACGCTGTCGCTAAGCGCTGCGGCTGTGCTAATACACTCCTTCGTCCTCACACGTCTTGACTACTGACAGTAATGGGGTCCTCCTGGGCCTCCCTGAGTTCCGTCTTCATCAACTTCAGCTCGTTCAGAATGCAGCAGCTAGACTGCTGGCTGATCTACCGAGATATTCACACATATCTGACTACATGCGACGTGAGCTGCATGCGACGTGAACTGCACTGGCTTCCAGTTGCTGATCGTGTGCAATTCAAAATTGCTACGCTGGTTTGGAAGGCTACGACTGGTACTGCTCCGGACTACTTTGCTGAACTGTGCCTTCCAGTTGGCACTCAAACTGGTCGGCGGGCTCTCCGGTCTGCCTCGCGAAATGACTTAATTGTACCTTCGTTTCGAACTACCACCTGTGCTCGTCGGGACTTCTCGATTGCGGCGCCACGGATCTGGTACGCTCTTCCGCCGTCTGTGCGTGCTGCACGCGGCTATATGGTTTTCTCTAAACTCTTAAAGACGCATTTTTTCAGCTGTTTGATGGCCACGTGTTGAGCGCTTCTGAGAGACTCTTAAGTGGCGCTTTATAAATGTTTTGTTACATTACATTACATTACATTATGTATGTATGTATGTATGTATGTATGTATGTATGTATGTATGTATGTATGTATGTATGTATGTATGTATGTATGTATGTCTGTATGTCTGTATGTATGTATGTATGTATGTATGTATGTATGTATGTATGTATGTATGTATGTATGTATCTGTTCATTGATCTAGCTCGTTTGAGGAACCTCCAAAAGCTTTAAAACACGGCTCAGCGATACACTTCAAAGGGTGGGCCTCAATGAGTTCCTTGAGGCTCATGTGGATGAGAATGTATATTATGGCTTCCGGAAAAGATTGCTCCAGCAGGTTATGGTGCGATGCGACCTTTAGCCTAATGAGTGACGTTACTGGCCTACATCCTGTTCTTGTTATTGGTGTTGTCCATGGTGTTGATAGAGCTGTTGTTTAATTGGTGTTGTGGTTTTTGTTGTTGCGTTTTATGACACAGTTTGGTCCAGAGAGAATGCATGTAATTTCTTCCACTGATTCATGAGTGCAAGATCGAGTCATTTGTTAACATGCCTTCAGGCTGAGAATGAAAACAATTCTTTAACATCATCATCTTCTTCTTCTTCTTCTTCTTCATCATGATCATGATCATGATCATCATGACCATCATGATCATGATCATGATCACCATCATGATCATGATCATGATCATGATCATAATCATCATAATCATCATGATCATCATGATCATCATGATCATCATGATCATCATCATGATCATGATCATGATCATCATCATCATCATCATCATCATCATCATCATCATCATCATCATCATCATCGTAATCAATACCAGCACCATTCAAAATCATCATCATCATCACGGTCATTCCCTGCCATATACGAGAGACCTGCTTGACACGTAATTCGGAATTCGTCCTCTGAGAATAATTGCTTTCCTTCCGATTCTCGATCCTCACACAGTTCACGTGACCATTAAGATCTAAAGAACTCTTTTTTTATGTGGCGCAACCAAGACTCAGCGTGTCTGGGAAAAACGTCGATAATATTGGCTCAGTGAGGGATGGCTTATTGGCAAATGAAAGCCACGTCAGTAGCAGCTGTGGATGAACATATAGGAGGGTGGAAAGAGAACTATACGATGCCCCGATGGGGGACTGAATGCGGCCGACAGGAGGGACGAAAGGGTCAGACTTTGGATTACTACAGAGAGGTCTATTGCTTTATGCTGGCCGTAGCAGTTAACTATTGATTTCTATTGCATGGGTTTAAACTATATTGTTTTTAAATTATATAACATTCTAGTTGGTAATAATTGTTTAGCTACGCAGCGGAAGTACTGAACAAAATTATCTTTCTTTCAAACATTTAATACTCTAGAGTGTAACTGTTGAGGTCCTGTGTGGTTAAACGTCTAATAAGCTGCTAAACCACTCTATAAGGATGATTACGATAATTTTGGATGATGTTATTAGTATTGATGACGATGATGACGACGAAGATGATGATTACGATGATCATAAATGATCATGGTACTGATAAGGATGAATATTATAACAACTCATCGGCCAAAACTCTCTGGTCACACAGCAATTCTCCTACTGTTTCCAATAACAGTTTTAAAAATCAGTCCCAATTTCTCAGTGTTATTATTGCCTTTTGGGATGATATTATATTCATAAAGGCCTAAAGTCTGTGAGACAAATGCAATCTCTTTAGGCTGCAATAGTCTCTATAAGGCTTGAGTCGAATCCAGATGCCACGAAACGGATATTCTACATTCTCAATTTCCTATCCGATCTGTTTTCCATTATACCGGCAACAGCCTGCTTTTTGTTGAGTGCATACCCACTTTGCTATATATCTCCTCTACGCATGCATTATAATATTGCAAAGATTATATATCATCTTTCATCTGTAATGTAATGTAACAAGACATTTATAAAACGCCACTTAGAGTCTCTCAGAGGGGTTCAACACGTGGCCATCAAACAGCTGGAAAAGTGCATATTTAAGAGTCAAGAGAAACCCATATAGCCTAGTCACATGTAGCATTAGTGGCACGAACAGAGGGCGGAAGAGCATTCCAGATTCTGCGGCACCGCTACCGAGAAGTCCCGACGAGCACGGGTGGTGATTCGAAAGCAGGGTACAATTAAGTCATTTCGCGAGGTAGACCGGAGCGCCCGCCGACCAGTTTGAGTGCCAACTGGAAGGCGCAGTTCGGCAATGTAGTCCGGAGCAGTGCCAGTTTGTAGCCTTCCAAACCAGCGTGGTGATCTTGAATTGCACCCAATCAGCAACTGGAAGCCAGTGGAGCTGACGTCGCATGTAGTTGGATATAAGTGTGAAAATTTCGGTAATGTCTACTGTAATGGTGATCGTAAAGACTAGTTTTATGAAGGGATACTTAAGGGCTAAGTGCAGTGCACCAGTTAATTCAAGAACCTTGCGTCGTTTCAGAGTGTGGGGGGGTCTTCCATATATACAAAGTGTAAAACCAAATCTGGTTGCTGGAGAGACCAGGGAGATAAGGAGACAGATGAGATGCTATGAGATGAGGGGGCCCGATAGCGCATTGGATAACACACTGGCATAGAGAGCGAGAGGTACCGAGTTCGAGATCCGTAGGGCGGATATGCTTTGTAGGCTGCTATTAGCGCCGTGTATTGCAGGATGTCTGTTATGTTAGTAGTTAAGATTTATGTCTTCTGTCATTTGTGTTCTTGTGAATTGTTTCAATTGCATAACATGTAAATGTACAGCGCAGTGCGTTTGTCAGGCGCTTCAATAAAGAAAAGATTATTATTATTATATGGAGAGGTTCGTTTAGGGGGAAAGAGAGACTGGAGGCAGAAGAGTTGCTGGATCAGGGTTGGAATTTCTTGTAGAGGTGAGCCTTTAGTTTGGAGTGGAAGGAACGTCTGAACCAAACAAGGCAACAGCAGGACACAAGCATAAATCATTTAAGAAGCCTAAGGAACATTAGGGCAGAAATTCTTCAGTGCAAGAGTTATAGTTTTCCTAGAAGTAGCTTGTTACCAACGACGCTATATAAATGGTCGTAATTAATTAAATATAGACTCGTGGAGTGGCTTGGATGAGTATAAGTGGACGCTGTCACGGCTTTTAAGAGGAAGCCAGGGAGAATGGGATATTAAGCGCTACATGTTAATTTGCAGTGGTTCTAAAACTGACTGAGCGTCTTCTGCGCCACTTAAAACCCTTCTTATGCTATGTTGTCTTTGACAAAAGAAGAAATTACATCAGGGTGTCCGTTTGGTTTTCTTATTGCGACCACGACATTGGGGCGCCGTGGTGTATGGGTATGTTCTGTTCCTTGCAGCCAGAGGGTTGCGGGTTCGAATCTACCTCAAGCTGCCGCGTAGGAACCCTGCTCATGCGCTTCGGCGTGAAACTCCGATTCAGTGTCCGCGCTGTAGTCGGGAGCGCCTCTGAGTAGAAATCTTTAAGGGGCGCTATAACCATAACCAAAATAACAAGTGCTCATACATACATATATACATACATACATACATACATATACATACATGACAGTAGCGTAATGAAGTCAAAGCAAATGGACTCTGGTCGTTCGATGAGTGACAGTCCGTTGATAACTGCACCAACTGACGCCAACTCAGCCATCCATTCTTTGCGGACTGGATATGATTTGAAACAAACTTAGTAAATAAGCAAGCAAGCTTCGCCCAGAGAGTCTGAACATCCATGCCATCTTCGGCTGTCGATGGGAATCCGTTGGTTGGTTCCTCTATGTCCGTGGACCCGCCACTGGTGACTCTTTCAGGGAATTGTGTATAATTGTGTTGCTAACTGGTGTAATACAATCGTTCGTATTGACACTCAACATCATATTGGCTAGCTCTGAGTAGATATCTTGACGGGGCGCTATTTAATGTTCAGTCACGTTACATTACAAGTCAGTCAGTAAGTAACTAAGTTAATGACTAAGTCAGTAGTCTTTATTTGCGTCTGACAAGCGCACATGCATTGCATTGTATACAATGATAAAGATATCACGTTCTTAAATATGATTGCTATTGTAATAACCGATTTACACGGCACTTCGTTAAGTTACCTTTACACTTAACCTCTTGAAGTGTTAGAGACTTCATTTTCTCAGCCTTGGAGCATGAAGGCAGATAGCCTGTCCTCTCCTATGTCGCTCGATCTTCCCACCTACAGTCGTCGCACTCATTTCATAGCTGAATGGAGGGTGGGGTGGCGGCGCAAGTAGACAATATAAATCTGGAGACATGTTCTGCCCTGGCAGGGATTTGACCCCCCGACCTCTGTGTTGACAGTCCACCAGGTTGACCAGTAGACTTCCACATGTCTCCATTGAAGCAGAAATCTCGAATAATCGTCGATTTATTGTGCGCCTCGAATTCAATCGGGATCGATTCGGGGTCAGGTGCAATCTGAAGGCGACATTCAGCCAGGGTTCGTTGGGTACGAGAACCTTAACGAGGTTCCCAGGTCGGCAGTTGGGACCCAGCGTAATGGCTCCGAGTACGGTCAGTGAATGGAAGAGGGGTCTGGAACGTTAGTGCACCCGTGGTATCTTCAGCTGACACGGGGATCTCATTAATAACGCTGTTAGGCGCCGATGTTCTACGATGGCCGACCAATCCATCTTCTATCATTAACCTCTGAGTTAGGGATTTGTCGGACGACATTGACAGATCGTAATCGTAATCGTACTCGTAAACCCAAGATTTCTACAGCGCTATACTTGGAATCTGAGGGCAGGGCACCAACTTATTCACGAGCGCTGCGTCATAAAGCTTTCAGTACGGTCAGTTAATTGAAGAGGGTCTCGAACGTTAGTGCACCCTTGACATCTTCAACTGACACATGGATACAACAAGTGCAATCTGAAGGAGACATTCTGAAGGGACACAAGTATAACAAGAAAGAAAGCCGGTTAAGAAAAGTGTAGTAGAACGTGGTGTTGATTAATGTACAAGACATAATTATGTCTATTGCCTAAAGCTGATCGTAGGAGTTAGCTGTTGATTTCCAAAGAAACAAACAAAATTATAACACATGCCAAGAATTTAATGAGAGGAAGTTATTGTATATCAATTTAACATTATTTAAGAGTTAGGGTTTGTGTAGTTTAGCATAGTGAAATGCTTACATAGGTTGATGTACGGAGATACTATATAGCGGATGGAAGTAGGTAGGAGTACCGGATGCACCGGGTTTTATAGTCCAAACAGGCTATTGTATATCTTATCCAGAATTCTACAGAAACTGCCCAAACAGTGTTAAAGAGTTTGTACGAGAAGATGCACTCAGCACCACGACAGCCTGAGAATTTTGAATGCGTTGAAGACTGCTTACTTCAATACCATACAACTGCAACTTTGATATCGTCCTTCTTCCAAAGGTGGACTAAAGCTCAGAAGTGCAAACGCCTCGATGGCGCAGATGCAATTATATTGCAGAGCAATTGTGCGCGAAGGACTTGCTCAAGGTCCCTATTCAGTTAAACCACCCCGGACGAGGATCGAACCCGTACTCTCAGCGTTGCAGGCCAACCGCTCTAACCAATCGGCCACCATGCCACACTTCAAGATCTTAGATACCTGAGTGTTTTATCTCCGCATGCTTCAACAGTCACTCATCTTTCTTTGTCTTCCTATCTCTCTCTTTCCATCCTGTTCTCGCCAGCCTCCTGTCTCTTTGACCATCCTTCCTCTATCTTATCTCCTCCCACTCCCAACCTTCCCTTTCCCTCTGATCCCAACTCCCTTCATTCTAGACATACTCTAGACTCTTTTATCGCTGTCTCTCCCTCCCCTCTCCCTCCCTCTCGTCCTCCCATCTGTTTCCGGCCCGCAGCGAAGCATGAACACTAGCGCTAAATAAATCCGCGACATTCTATTTCCTTCATATCTGGGCGCGTTTGATTGGCAGCGCAATTACGCAGACGACAGTCTTCCCGCTCGTCATACGAGAAGCAGACGACACGTGGCATCTCAATTGACGACGTTTCCCGCGGTTTTTGTGGCGCCAAATTGAGCAGACGGCTGCGCGGTCTATTTTAATGGCGCTCCCAGATGACGTCAGATATCTGGCGCTACGTAAAGAGGATCGTTATCGTTTCCGTTTCCGGGTAAGATGAGAGGCCGTTGGGTATTGATGTAGAGCCAGTGGTAGTGAGGGAGGGGTGGGTGATGGTGAAGAGGAAGAGATGATGGGTAATCAGTTTGCTCAGCAACTCATTCATACAACCTCTGCAATATCAGGAGGAGCAATAATTAATAATAATTAATAATTAATAATGCTATTAATTAATAATCATAATAATGGTATCGTAATAATCATCAGAATCAATATTATTAATAATAATATTACCATCATCATCATCATCATCATCATCATCATCATCATCATCATCATCATCATCATCATCATCATCATCATCATCATCATCATCATCGTCGTCGTCGTCGTCGTCGTCATCATCATCATCATCATCGTCGTCGTCGTCGTCGTCATCAGTCGTCATCATTGTCATCATCATTATCATCATCATCATCATCATCATCATTATCATTGCACTTTATCTCCACCCACTATCACCGCCACTACCACCACCACCAATAACAACATCATCATCATCACAGTCATCATTGCCATCGCTAACAACCTGCATCTTTTTCGTCACCATACTCACCATCCAAAGCACCACCACCACGACCATCATCACCACCTCCTTTCCTGCCTAATCGATACATCCGGCCAACCGACCGACCGACCGACCCGTCGCCAGTAGCAACGCAGCATCCGTCTCAAGGTACCTGAGGGACGCCGAGTAATGAACTGGTCTCCTCCGTTCTGACTGCCACCGACCCCCATCACCATGAACCAATATAACGACGGCGGCCAGTGAGTAGTCATTGATGTGCCTCAGCCGGTTTTTCGCCGTCTGGCCCAGGAGCCTCGTAAAGCTGTCCCCGTCTCATTAGGTATCGCGTTCTCTAAGTTCTGTCCTCGGCGCCGTCGTCGTTGGCCTCCTATCATTACCCGACTCCCGCTTCAAATCAGACTCTACGACGTAGATGACTATTTAGCGCTCGTGGGGGAGTGGGGCTGGGGAGGGGGAGGGAGACCCTCCGTTCTGTAATTTCACGGGTCAGGTTCATCCTTGGATTGCTCGCAGCGCAGTTAATTTTTGTTATGCCAAGTCTTTTTCTGTGTTGGTATGTGTATATGTATCTGCTTTTGTATTTTTTCTGTGTCTCTTTATGTAGCTCTTTCTGAATCTGCACCTGCTTCTGTATCTGCTTTTGCAAGTGCATCTGCATCTGCATCGGTATTTGTATATGTTCTCTTTCTGTATCTGTGTCACATAATTATATTGTATATCTGTATGTGTATCTATGCCTGTGTCTGCACCTGTATCTGTAATTGGATATGTACCTCTTTCTGTATCTCTTTTTGTTCCTGTCCATGCATCTGCATCTGTATCTGCACCAGTTTCTGCATCTGTATCTGTATCTGTATTTATATCCGTGCCTGTATCTGCACGTGTATCTATATTTGCATCTCTTTCTGTATCTGAATCTGTATCTGTGTCTCTTTCTTTATCTGTATCCGTTTTCTGTAGGAATGTCCAATAGTCTAGCGGTTTGCCTGCTGGACTGTCAATCGAGAGGTCGTTGGTTCAAATCCCGTCAGGGCTTACATTTGTTTCGAGATTCTGCTGTGCGCCAACTAGCCAACCAAGAGTGCAATGGCCCTACACTGTCGGTGGGAAGATCAGACGGCGAGAGAGAGGACTGGCCACCCGCCCTCATATGCCGAGGATAAGAAATATGAAGTGGCGAATACGTTATACTTTATACCATGGCTCAGACTAGCTTAACAGACTCTTCTTTAAGTTCTTGTTGTTCTTGTTCTTGTTGTTCTTGTTGTTCTTGTTTTGTTCTTCTCGTTCTTGTTATTTCTTCTCGTTCTTCTTCTTCATGTTGTTGTTGTTGTTGTTGTTGTTGTTGTTGTTGTTGTTGTTGTTGTTGTTGTTGTTGTTGTTCTTCTTCTTCTTCTTCTTCTTCTTCTTCTTCTTCTTCTTCTTCTTCTTCTTCTTCTTCTTCTTCTTCTACTACTACTACTACTACTGCTACTACTACTACTACTTCTTTTCTTCTTCTTCTACTTCATCATCATCGTCGTCTACTTCTTCTTGCAACATAATGCATCATGTGCCTAGCATAAAAATTTGATCTAAAATAGCATCACTTTCGTGTTTAGCACGACAGTTTGTTCTGATATATAACGCAACATATTTTTTTAACAACGATCGAGTCGTAAAACTGGGATGAATGGCTGTCTGGTCGAATTTGGTCTCCTCGTTATAAATAACCTAATTAACTATAATCTACTTAATTAATATTGGATGCTACAGAGGTCGCTGGAGTAGAAAAGAGTCTGCTGGGATCAATCAAGCAGGAGAGGCTTTCATATTTCAGGCACGCGCTGCGGAAGAGTGGAGAATTGTCTGGAGAGGTAGATTATCCAAGACATAGCTCCTGTATCAAGAGCTCATGGAAGACCTAAATGCCATGGATTGAGAAGATAAAGTCGTGGACTGGATCATCATTCGACTAGTTATTGAAGGAGAAAAGAAACAGAAGTGGAAGCAGTAGAATTGTCCCTGACACGGCCAATCCTCGTAATGTAAAGTAACAAAGCATTTATAAAGCGCCATATATGAGTCTCTCAGAAGCGCTCAACGTGATGTTAGCTGAACACAATACAAAACAATTAATTAATTAATTAATTAAGTATATGATTGATGCACAAGCTGCCAGGCCGCACACTTGTGTTCCATCCGATTTTGTGTGTACATACAATTAATTAAGTCTTAAAACATTTTAAGTAGGGCGAGACTATGGACAAGCTTAAATTCATTCATTCATTCATTCTGGAGATTTATATAGCGCCCTTCAAGAAATCTACTCAGGAGCGCTCCCAGCCCAGCCACGGCAAAAGAAAAAAGACTTGAGTGATTTATAAAACCCAGTTTGATTGGTCAAAGGTAGCAAGCGCAGCTCCAATGGCAGGTCATTCCAGATGGAGGGGCCTGCAACCGAGAAAGCTCGGAAACAAAAAATGTTTCTTGGTTTGTGTCTGTTATAATTTTTTCCAGGTGGAAAATTATCCAGATGGGTGATTATTCAAATGGAGTCCGTTGTTTTTTATCTATTGCTATGTTTAACTTTGCATAATGAAATGTCTTTCTCCGTTTCAGATGAAACTTCGAATCTTTCGTCGCCTAGTGACCGTTGTCATGCCAACGTACTCTTTACACTTCCTCTTGGCCGTTTTCGGCATCAGTGCAACTAATCCAGGTCAGTCTCTAATGTAATTTAATTTAATCTAATCTAATCTATTCTATTCTATTCTATTCTATTCTAATCTAATCATTCTATTCTATTCTATTCTAGTCTAATCTAATCTCATTCATGTGTTTTCGTCTCATCCAATATGCGGTTCCCTTGTATGTAAATATTTATGTATCACATGTATGAATGTATGAATGTATATTATGTAAGAATGTATACATGCATCTATCTGTGCATGTATGTAGGTACAGTATGTCTGTATATATATGCATGATTGCAAATATGTCTCTGTATATATGAATGCATGTATGCATGAATGCATGTCTCTATGTGTGTTATGAATGTATATTATGTGAATGTATGTATGTGTGCCGTATCTATCTATCCATTATCCTTCCTCTCCCTTCTCCTTCTCCTCCTCCCCTGTGCTCCTCCTCCTTCTCCTTCCATCCTCCTTCTCCTCTTTCTCCTCCTCCTCTTCTCCTCCTCCTCTTCTTCTGCCTCCCTCTCTTCCTTCCTCCTCCTCTCTCCTCTTCCTCCTCCTCCTCCTCCTTCTTCTCCTCCTCCTCTTTCTCCTCCTCCTCACAGCATAAAACTCGGACGTATTTAGCTGAGGTTGTCGCCAAGACCGAATCGAAAACCGGTCCGTAATCGGTCGGAAGGGCATCATTCGGTCCATAAATTCGCGCCTCCTCCTTGCCACCCATCCAAGGACCGTCGTCCCTCGGACATTGCCCGTCTGTCGCCGTTCGAAGCGAATTTCTTATTTCTAATCGCGTGTAAACGGATACTAATTCTATTTCGGCGTTTCTGGCGGCGCTGGCTTCCAGGCGAAGATCTCCCTTTTAAACCTCATCGCTCTGTATCTTGTTCGTCTATTAAGGATGTTGTGATGCTAAAAGTGATGGCTGGGTAGGACAGTGTCTTGCGATATGGCACAATCAGTGTGACCCATACTCAGCACTACTGAGTATGGGTCACATACTGTGACCCGCGGCGCTATGTAAATTACTAATTACATTACATAACATTAAGATGTCTGTTCTCTTGTTAAAAAAGGTTGCTAAAAGTGACGGCTGGGTAGAACAGTGTCTTGCGATATGGCACAATCGGTGTGACCCATAGTGATGCGTGCCTAAAGTGATGGTAGTAGAGCAGACACTTTTGTAGACAGACGGAGTCGCGTGAAACAGCAATAATAGTGTGGCTCACTTAAGAGTAGTATTATCTGTAAACAGCGGGCACTGCTGTTCACAGAAACTCACACGCATTAGCTGTCTATTATAGTAATCAAGTGTACCATGTAAGTAGTGGACGTCTTCCTGCACCTATTCAGGAGGCCAAAAGATTTCATGTTTAAAAACAGTTAAAATGTACTTAATGTGTAACGATTAGTGTTCGCGTTGGCAGTTGACATTGTGCTGCAACCTAGAAGTAGCTAATAGCTATCTACAGGCAATGCTATATAACTACAACTGCATTACAAAACTGTTGCTAATCCATAGCTACTGCATTTTTTTCATTTGCTTATTCAATTAAAAAATTAATTAATTAATTAAAATAATTTACATGGCATCCCTCTAACAATGACAGTCTCAGTGGCTACCAGAATAGGCGAGCGCATCAAACTCAAACTCTGAATCCTGGTGCATAAATGTCATAAATGCATAAATGTCTGAACAACTGCGCACCACGCTTTCTGGCAGACAACATCAGTGCGCTATCGAATGACACCTACAGGTCGCGGCTGCGATCATCAAAGTCCGCTGATGTTTTTGTGGTGGTGAACCAAGACTAAAACGGGTGATCGAGCCTTTCGGGTCGCTGGTCCACGTGCCTGGAGTCTTCCCGCAACTATCCAGGAAACCAAAAGCTTTTCTGCTTTCAAAAAGCAGTTAAAACTGTACCTTCTCCGTAATCCAGAGCATTAGAATTTGCGCTGACAGTAGACAGTCTTGTACAGCATCGTATAAGTAGCTTGCCACCGACGATGCTATGTAAATCGTCGTAATTACTAATTACAAATACAATTACAATCAGACTGCGCTAGCCTACATGATCCTAAATTTAATAAGGATAGAAATATCACCAGCAAGCAAAACAATGTACAGAAAACTTGAGGATTCAACAGTGGCTGACCCTAAAATAAATAAATAAACTAATTAATTAATTAATAAATAAATAAATTAATAATAATAATAATAATAATAATAATAATAATAATAATTCTAACTAATAATAATAATAATAATAATATAGTATAATAATAATGATAATAATAATAATAATAATAATAATAATAATAATAATAATACCTTTGGGAGGGTATAATAATAATAATAATAATAATAATAATAATAAAATAATAATAATGCAACAACGGTAGTGTGTCGTGTACCTGTTTTGGCATTAGACATTTTATGCCTTCGACCATTCCATACATCTACACTAGTGCTTGCCTGTATCAGACAGTCCTATATCAAAAGAGAGCTACTTCGTGCGTGCCGATGCCCCTCATAAGTAGGCTTTCTGGCTAATGGGTAGAACGACACGAGAGAATTGGATTGCGTCCACCCATTAGCCTCATTAGTCGCCCGATTTCAACAAGTCTCCAACCGCCGCTAAACCATCGGCGGGGTGGACGGACTCGTCTCGCTTCTTCCTTCCTTTGGTATTCCTGTCGGATGTCTGGGCAATTATGTACGTTGCATTAAATGACGTCAATGGCGGTGACTTGAAAGGAATGGATCAATTTGTTGCAGCGATGACTAGGAAGGAAATGGCTGATCTAGACATGCAGTCAGTCATTGTTTGTTTCAACAAACAATGCACAGAATGACTGCATGGCATTGTCTAGATCATTCTGTGCATTGTTTGTTTTCGTTGTGTGGCATGGGGCTTTGAGTGCATGCCATAGGTAGATAACTGGTCGGCGGTATAATACAGATTATAGAAGTATAGCTAGATTAGAATGCAGGGATTAGATTTGGATTGCATTATACTAGATTGGATCGAATCATACATATATGCATACGTAGATTTATACATACATACTGTAACATACATACATACATACAATGTCATACATACATGCATACATAAATAAATACATGCATACATACATACATATATACATACATACATACATACATACATACATACATACATACATACATACATACATACATACATACATACATACATACATACATACATACATACATACATACATACATACATACATACATACATACATACATACATACATACATACATACATACATACGTACACACATACATACATACTTACATACATACATACATACCCACTGCATCACGTCAGTGACGTTACATCACATCGCATTACATCCTACTCCGTCACTGTAAATTGCATCCACTATTACATCACATTAAAATAAATCGTGTGATTTTGCATCATATTACACTCTTTTAGGTTCCATTATATCGCATTGATGGCTGGATTCGTGAGTTGGGAGGCAGCTATATTCGCCACATTCGTTCTCGTGGTTAGGCTTCGTTAAGTCTAATAGACGACAATTAGGCCTACTGTCAACTGCTTAAGAATCGACCAGATCAATCATTTCATTTATCGGAACACTTTCATAATTCGCATTATAATAATATTGCATCGGTTTTATTTCAGTTTTTGTTCAGAATGTAAATTATTACAGGCATCACTGTCAACTCTAACCCACTCTGAACTATTCTGGCCTGAAGGACTTGTCTTAACTTTTGTTGTTTTTTCATACAGTAGCCTATCTTATCTATTCTTTCCTTGTATTATCTAGTCGTGTCATATATCTTATCTTTTCTTTTCTTTTCTTTTCCTATCTTGTCTTGTCTAGCCTTATTGAATCGAATCCAAACGGATGTGAACCTGATTTTATATATCCGTTCTATTATAGCCTACTGTTCTTTTCGTTCTAATGTATTGAGTTGTATTCTGTTATATTACAGTATGTTCTGCTCCATTATGTTCTACTCTATTATGTTCTATTCTATCATGTTCTATTCTATTATGTTCTACTCTGTTATGTTCTACTCTGTTATGTCCTGCTCGGTAATCCTGGCACTGGCGGTCCCAAATTATGAAATGATAGAAATCGTATTCTTTGCCTATGAAATGATAGAAATCGTATTCTTTGGCGGTCCCGAGTTATAAATGAAGTTATCAGATGAAAGAAATCATATTATTTCTAATGCTGTGGGAAAATAATTTTTCCAAAATGACAATGTAACACATCATATGCCATAGTTCTCACTAAGCAACTTCAAATAATTCGCCGAAGACGTGCGACTTGTGACTATACCTCCACAGGAAAGTAGACAAATAGGTTTGAAATAACGCCCTACTAGTTCCACTTTGGTAACGTAACTTTCTTTTGGCTTGAATCCATAGTCCTTCTATTGTCTGAGTGTTAACATCAGCATGAACAAGGACGACACTTCCACGAATAACCGGTGATTCGGCGCGTCGCACTAACGCCATAGCACCGCGACAACTTGTACAGTAGTTTTTGTTACGGATTAATCTATGTTCCGAAAGCCATTGTAACCACTGCAAACTATCGTTCATAGCTCCATAAAGTTCTCTCGGTGTTGAATCAATCACTGCTAATGCATTGCGTGGTAGTACTGCATTACAAGCAGTTCGTGACGCTGGAGGTCTGCCGGCCATTTTGTAATTCTGAAGTTTTCTATGACATAAATAACAACAACGTCACGGCATGATGCGTTTTTATGCGCTATACCGATATTTCTATCATTTCATAGGCAAAGAATACGATTTCTATCATTTCATAATTTGGGACCGCCAGTGCCAGGATTACCTCCTGTTCTACTATGTTCTATTCCATTATGTTCTATTCTATTCTATTCTATTCTATTCTAGTATGTTCTATTCTATTCTAACTTTATCGTCATATCACACGAGGAACTATCCGACGATCCGTGTGCTTTCATCATTGTCTTCATATCCATCAGTAACCTTTACCTGGTCCTCTTCATCCTCCTCCTCCTCCTTCTTCATATTCCGGAATTACTTCCTGTTTTTCTCCCGCCGACGAATTTTTTATGTCTGATGCAGAGTTTTTGACGTTTGACCTCTACGTTCGCTTTTCAATTGCAGCTCACGAAACGTGCGTTGCTTATGAAAGCTCCTATCACATCGACAAAGGTAAGACAACAGAGACTGCAAGCAAAGCAAAGGTAAGCCATGTAATGAGAATTTAAGCCAAGTAGCCTAACGGTAAGCAAAGTAAAGCTAAGGCAAGTAAAGGCAAAGTAAAGGTAAGCCAAGTAAAGGCAAGGTAAAGGTAAGCCAAGTGAAACTAAGCCAATGAAAGTTAAGCCAAGTGCTGCAAGGTAACCTATATATACAGTGAGCCAAGCAAGGCCGTAGCCAGGATTTTTGTTTTCAGGTGTTGTTTAAACACTCAAAATACCCTCATAGATACGGCCTTGAAGCCAAGTAAAGGTATGCCAAGTTACTGTAAACAAATAAAGGTAAACCAAGTAAATCTAAGCCATGTAAAATTAAGCCAAGCACAGGTAGCCTATTTAAAGTAAGCAAAGTAAAGCTAAGCCAAGTGAAGGTAATGCAAATCAATACAATGCGATACAATGCGATATAATTGAATGCAATTGAAAAAAATACACCAAAATACGCTACGATACACTACAAGACAAAACAACGAAATACGATGAGACACAATAAAAACATTACAATGACAATACAATGCCATACTATACAATAGTATGCAGTAAAATGTGATTCAATATTTCCCTTGTCATTATAGCACATTACATTAAATTGCATTGCTTCAAATGTTGCAATTAACATTGCTGTCATCGTCGATAGTCTTTATGGCAGTAGGCTATTCTCTGTTTTCATAGAGCATCTTGCGATGTCAGAATCTAACCTGTTTCCATTTCTAGACCTGAGTACTGTTTACGTTCTTCAACTGGTAGCTACAGATATAACTGTATATCAACCAGACACTATTACTGTTTATAATATTGCAACGGTTTTATTTTCCTTTCTGTTAAACTGATATTGTGATTTTGCGCTACTTTTAGCCACTGTATATGCATAGTTGTTGTGAAGTATGAGCGTTTGTTTCGTCCAAATAAAGAATAAGTATTTACTTAGTTACTTACTTACTTACTTACTTACTTACTTACTTACTTACTTACTTAGCTATCACGTGCTCTTCCATGATATCTATTTTTGTTTCAAAATTTGGCAGCTTGCCAGTGCCTCGTTTTCGAAAGCAACGGTCGTTCCCATGGTTACTTCAGTTCGGCCAACTTTCCTCGACCATATCCGACGAACCTGAACTGCATACTCTACACCTTCATCGGCGACTTGGACGAAATCGTCGAGGTGACCTTCTCAGACTTTGACCTTCAAGTGCCCTTGACAAACAGGTAACTGAGCGCTGGCTGGTAAATTCATCTATGGATCCATCCATGCATCCATCCATGCATCCATTCATATATGCATTCATCCATTCATTCATGCATCCATTCATTCATTCATTCATTCATTCGTTCGTTCGTTCATTCATTCATTCATTCATTCAATCAATCATTCATTCATTCTGTTGCTTATAGATAATTATTAGAGGAATTTGTGTGGTTTAAAGTGGGTGCGTGCCCCTTCGATTATTGTTGTTGTCGAGTGTGCGCAGTAGACGCCAGTAGTCGAATGACCTTTTGACCTCAGGGCTCAGATCATGATGAATTTCTGTAGAAACTTGTAAACAAAATAATGCGCTGTCTTTTTTAACTTTAGGCTTCTAGTGAGTTAAAAAAATTGTGTTTCGATCATTCATTTGATCATACGTTCGTTCGTTCATTGAACACCATTCAACAGTATTCGTTCATTCATCCACTCACTCATTCATTGATCCATTCATTCAATCATTAGTTCGTTACTCTGGTCATTGATTGACTAAATAATTGACTGACTGATTGACTGACTGATTGATTGATTGATTGATTCCTTCCGTTCTATCATTTGTTTCTTCCTTTCATATTTTCCTTCATTTCTTCCTTCCTTCCTTCCTTCCTTCTTTCGTTCGTTCGTTCATTCGTTCAATCATTCATTTAATCCGAACAGTGCCATAGGTTCTTTGGATTGAGTTAATCCCAGCTTCAGCGTCTGGTGGGTGTTGGGTCACTCTGACCGAGACATCCTAAGCTGGTAATCATCGATTGATTGTCCGGCTTCTGAGGCAGACATTCCTTTCACCTACGATAACGAAAGCGGCTTTGAGAGAATCTCAAAGACGCTAAATGAATGTCTGGTCGGTTCACGCCTTTGCTAGCATTAAAGGTCACACTCAATTATGATAACAGCGATGGCGCTGAGGATGATGATGACGATGATGATGATGATGCTGCTGCTGCTGCTACTGCTGCTGCTGCTGATGATGATGGAGGCGATGATGATGATGATGATGATGCTGATGCTGATCCTGCTGCTGCTGCTGCTGCTGCTGCTGATGATGATGATGATGATGATGATGATGATGATGATGATGATGAGTATGATGATGAAGATGACTATGATAAATATCTGAAATGAATGAATGAATGAATGATGATGACGCTGATGATGATGATGATGATGATGATGATGATGATGATGATGATGATGATGATGATGATGATGAAAATAACAACGACAGTGATAAAGAGCATGCCTACAGGTGTTTACTCAGGTGTGTTGTTGTTGATTGGTGTGAGACAGCTGCATCGATTTCGTCCGGCTTTACCTTGACCTTGAGAGACCTGAGGTCAGTGACCTTGCACCGGCGACCTATGAACTCTGCGGCAACGGGTCATTGACGCCCAGACGACAGTTCTACTCATCGAAGCGAAGCCTCGTCGTTGAGTTTCACGCGGATGCCATGGCAACGAATAACAGTGGGTTCAGGGCAGAGTACAGCTTCCTTGACAAAGGTACTGACCATCAATATAAACTACATGGACTTAATTATATTGAAATGAGATTATATGTAATGCAAATCAAAATGAAATGAAGTGTCTGCTGAATCACTTAAAACACATAAATAATAATATCTTGTCTTTAATAAGCGCCTGACAAACGCACTGCGCTGTACATTTACATGTTATGCAATTTAAATCTTAACTACTAACAGAACAGACAGCCTGCAATACACGGCGCTAATAGCTGCCTACAAAGCATATATTCAAGCAACTTGGGGGCTCGAACTCGGTACCTCTCGGTCTCTGTGCCAGATGTTATCCAATGCGCTATCGTCCCCCCGTGCCATGTTGTATTGTGTTATGCTATGTGATATTGTGTTATGTTATGTTATGGCATTTTATATTATGTTATGTTGTGTTGTTGTGTGTTATAGTACGTTATGTTATGTTTCGGTGTAGGCCTATGTTATATTACGTTATAATAATATTATAATAATATTTATTCTTTAATGAAGCACCTGACAAAAGCACTGCGCTGTAGGCTACATGTACAATTGTACATGTTATGACAATTAAACAATTCACAAGAACACAAATTACAGAAGACATGTTGTGGTAAGTTATATTACGCTATGTTATGTTGTTGTATGTTATATTGTGTTAAGTTATGTTGTGGTATGTTATATTACGTCATGTATACACGAAGCTGCCGCCATAGCCGCCGAGTCGAAATATCTTTCTGCACGCCGATTAGCCGCCGGAAATTGTGCGGCTTAGCCGAAAAACCGCCGAGAGCTTTTTGACGACTAGCCGCCGGAAAAAGTTAAGCTAGAACAAGCACACAGTCGTGATTATAAAGTTTGGACGCTGGATTGCTAGTTTATACTTAGTGCGCAATGAGCGGTGAGTGCTGACGTCAGTTACATGACCGTCTATTGTTGCATATAATTATGTTGCATGTATTCCGAATTCTACTTCCGGTTCAATATTCATCTCCTGCGAGTTAATTAGTTGCATTGAGCATTAACCCTCCGTCGGGCGGAAAAAACTATACAACTAAGGGCGTGGGGTCAATTTTGACCCCATAGTAATAATTATGTAATTTGAATAAAACAAGCACATAAATTGCATAAGAATGTCATTATTATCACTAATATTCACTGAAATGTCAATATTTGTTTTACTTCCTCATGACATGACGTCATAACCCGACGTCATGGAACGACGTCACTTCATAATGTCATGATGCCACATTCAAACATATGGTTGTAATAGTGTTTGTACACTAATGATTGCATGAGAAGGTAATTAGTGTAATTATTATTCACTGAAATGTCATTATTTGTTCTTCTTCTTCATGGCATGACGTCATAACGTGACGTCATGTGATGACGTCACTTCATGATGTTATGCTGCCACATACAAACATAGGCTAGTAAAGGTGTTTGTACACTAATGATTGCATGAGAAGGTCATTAGTATTATTAATATTCACTGAAATGTCATTATTTGTTGTTCATGACATCATGACATGACGTCATAACGTGACGTCACGTAATGACGTCACTTCATGATGTCATGATTCCACATAGAAACAATTGCTTGTAATACTGGTCGTACTCTACTGATTGCACGAGAAGGTCATTAATATTAATAATATTCACTGAAATGTCATTATTGGTTGTTCTTTCTCATGACATGACGTCATAACGCGACTCACTTCATGATGTCATGATGCGACATACAAACATAGGCTTGTAATGCTGCTCTTATTCTAATGTATTCCTCATGAAATGACGCTAGAATGAACATGGGAGACTACTAGGAGTCTAGGAAAGTATTCCATCAATCAGCAGAGACATGTCTGAAAAGATATCTGAAAGTGGACAGGGCACACATTCTTATGGCATGCCTTGCATGCTTTTCTATCTGTCTGTCAGGGACAAACTTGGCAGCAACCTCGTATGTTGGAGGTTCCTGAATGTCGTATACATGTTTCAGTGGTGCTCTAATCAGCCCAAGATGAGATGCATAAGGTCTTCACTGTTCCTTTAGCTCTTGGCAAAGATCTTTCTCCAATTTCTTGATGAACAGCCGACGCTTTCCCACTGGAGCCTTGTCAAACTTCAATTTCTCATGGAGGACGTGAGCGAAAGTGCTGCAATATCCAGTTGGTTGCAGAACAGCACTACCGGCAAATGTCTGGTTGAGAACTTCGTGCTGACTGTTTTTATCATCTGGTCAGCACAATTGACTCCTACTTTTGTCCAGTTGTAGAAGTTTATAACCTCCGGAAGTTTCCCTGGCCAAAAGTCCCACTGGTGGTGTGCATAGTCGACAAGACGACGACCACTTTGTCTTTCTTACACTTGTCGCCGGTCTCATTGAAACCGATAAGGGATGATTACAAATCGCATCCTCTGGGAGTTACAAATTCTTCGGGCAACTCTACTAGAATAGTACGAATATTACCAACCAAAGTCGCTTTCTTTGTCTACAGAACATCTCTAGCCAGGAACAGCAAGGTTAAAAATTTATAACTGGTCATGTTGCGACCTTCACATTCAAGAGGTTGTATGAGCTGGCGGACAACGTTTCCTCCCAGATCTTTGGTTGGAGCTGCATCGGCGCTCTCTTTTCCGCAATATATGCTGGCATTGTACTTGACTTCAGCATCGCAACACATTCCTAACTTGATGCCGTACTTTGACGGCTTGTATTGTACAAATCTGCACCGACCTCGATATGGAGCGAGTCTGTCTCAATTGTGAGAAATGGGCCTGGAAGCATTGCAAAAGCGGGAGGGCAGCACTGATAGGTAAATATACAACGAAATAAGGAAATAATATTGGGGGTTTTTGTGCAACTTTAGACTGCTTAATGAGAAAGAAACACCAATTACTGTCCTGGGGTCAAAAATGACCCCATGACCTTATGTGTATAAATGTCCTGTAAATTATTTTCCATCTAAAATTCGTATGCAAACTCAACTGGAATACGTAGTGACAGCCTGTACAATAATTCTCGTGAAAAATCACAGTGGCCATTTCACTTTTTAATATCGATCCATGACTTCAAAATGCACTCTGGGGTCATTATTGACCCCACGCCCGACGAAGGGTTAAGTGGTTCTGATTGGCCCAGGTTTCTATTGCGGCGAGCTCCACGGTCTCCACCGTCAGAGTTGTTCGCATCGAAGCAGGAACGATAAGTTAACGTGAAGGCATCATTCAGCATAGTGATAAGTATGCAAAACTATAGTAGCCTACACGTACCACGGTAATCGTCGTTGCCTGAACTTGCTGCGAACCAAAATGACGTATTATTTGTTACCATGATCGTAATCGTAAGGTAAAGCGCGTCGTAATTGTAAGCATTGTAATTATAAGTAATCCATTGCTAGATTATGTGATATATAATGAATGAATGAATGAATGAATATAAACTATTGCTATATTTATAGTTAGTAGTTAGTAGAAGTCAAATAATTAGTCTTCGTCAGACTGCTATGCGGCAGAGGTTGCATTATATTTTATACATATTATGTACTACATAGTATGTAATGTGTATTATGTAACAATTTTATGTTTATGCTTATGCTTCGATGTAACCAATTTCGATCTGATCTTCAACGTCATAGAAACCCCACGTCAATCTCTACTTACTTTTTCAAGTGAATAATATTATGCATGTTGCTTGCAAGTCTCTGACCCAATTTCTCTCGCATGGCCCTGGTCTAACGTCCTACCTACCTCCCGTCTTCTGGGACGTGGCTCTTATTTCTGATCACTTTGCTGGCCCCCCCCGCCGTCTGGCAGTCCCACGGTTGCCAAGACAATCCAGTAAATTCAGAACCAATCATAAAAAGCAATAACGATGATCTACTAGCTCAGATTTAGCGCCGCCCGTGTGTATGCCTGCTTGTTCGTCTTTCTGTGTGCGTAAGTATGTTCGTGCGCAGGCTACCCGCGACAAAGATGTTTGCCGATCTCCCGTGAGCGTTGGCAAATTGAACGGCCATTTTTGATGGCGAACGTTGACTCGGCGAAATTCATTTTCGCTCGAAATTGCATTAATATGGAGAGGAGAGAACTCGCTGTTTGCATGTGATTGAAGTCTATTAATTGTCGAGATTAGAGGCCGACTTTGAAGACTTGCAGGAATAAACTAGGCGGCGGACGTGGGGCGATATGAGCGGAAATTAATTAAATGCGCATGTCTATATTTTATTGGACAAAATACAATTTCAGAAAGGTGTTCTGTCGTAGAGCGACCCACGGCCTTGGGTGTTGTTTCTTATTTTGGAACAGCAACCCTGAATAGCTGGCATTGTAGTGATTGTGGATGTACAATTGAGGCGCACATTATTTTTTAAACTCACTCAGTGAGTTTTTCACTGTCATATTAGTCCTTGTATGAAAATATAAAACGTACAGTATCACGAATACCCAAACAATGCCAGGAGTCACTCCATACATAGAAGCAATGACTTGACAGTTATGGCAAATTAAAAAAAACTTGCATTTCTCAATGTCTGCTATCAATTACTGATTTGCTGAAAAGCAGCCCGGAAATCATCGGTGCCCAAGTACGACAATCCTCACTCTGGGTGTTAGTACGCATCTAAAAATCCGGAACTCGGATTTCGCTTCATACGCACCGAAAAATAAAAATAACCAATTTTTTAAAAATTCTATAGTCTTTAGACAAGGCTCTGTGAGCCAGAAAAACATCGGGATCGGACTTTTGACACTTCTGTTTTTAATGTTTAAAAATATAGCTGACTCCAGCACGTGGAAACCGGAATATCGTTTAGCCTAACGCATCCATATCAGTGCAACGAAATATAAACGGGTTCTGTTCTACTGCTAACGAGATTTCAAGTCGGCGCTGCTTTTGATATTTTAAGATCTGAAGACGTCGTTTCTCGTCTTCTTATTCGTCGGTTGGTTTAAGGTTTCTTACTGATTTGATCTGTAAGAACTTTACACCGGTAAAATGACTTAGTTCCGTTTGAAAACAAGTATCTAATGAGGAAACCTAGTCAATGATTATGGCAAAAACGACCTTTCCAAGTAATTGGACAGAAGTGTATTATGTAGCAGCGGGCGACATTGACGTCTTTGAAAATCCAGTTATTAATGTCTATAGGACTACACGAGCCTTGCGGCTTTTTCTCGTTTTTAATTTCTCTCCTTCTGAAGACTAATAATTATCTAAACCGATGAGAAGATTCGGTCGAAACAGCTCTTGATATATGCAGCGTTATTGAACATCGCCAAACTGAAATAATTGGAATGCTCTATA
This sequence comes from Aporrectodea caliginosa, assembly GCA_020284085.1. Lineage (NCBI taxonomy): Eukaryota > Metazoa > Annelida > Clitellata > Crassiclitellata > Lumbricidae > Aporrectodea > Aporrectodea caliginosa. The sequence continues at coordinate 706,548 of JACEVL010000496.1, read as the reverse complement.
TAAAGAACAGCCTTGCTAAAAATCTCAAGAGTTCCAAGAGTTCATTACTTGCAATACAATTGACGGTTCTATTTTTGGCAACGTCATAATTTTGTCGGTTTCTTTCTACACTCCTAAACCTTTGTCACGATTATTATAAATAGCCTTAGGCCTATAATTATTTTATTTTTGTAATTTTTCTATGGAATTGAGTTTATTACATGCTATTGGACGCATAGAATGGTGATGCAAACAGAAAAAGATTTCCTCCTGATGCCAGCTTTCAGTTTATTGCTATTCCTCCTGATGCCAGCTTTCAGTTTATTGCTATTGTCCTTATTAATAATAATGTTTCATTGTTAATAATATTCCACCTCGGCAATAATAATAATCTTGGACAAGAAAGAATGATAATAATAATATTCTTATTATTATTAATTATCTCATAAACAGACTAATTAAATCGTCTGCCTTCAGTTTACTGTATCTATAAACTCTCATTTAGTCCTGAGTTGCCATTCCGCCTCCTGATTGTTCCAAACCGCGGTGCCCAAAGCAGATAGGCAGTTTCCAATTTAAAGGGCGACTGATAAGCGTTGGTCTCGCGCTGGTTACCATGTCAGTGCTGAAATCTTGTCTCCCAGTTCTCGGACAAAAGCTCCAGTTACTCAGTGCATCAGATTCCTGCGGTGTTAACAGCAGCAGAGAAGAACTGCTGTGACTGCGAGATAGCAGCACTTTAAAAGATACACATTTTTTTACTACGAGCTGCTCTTTGGAATAGAGAATCAGCGTCCATGGGATGCTATTATTATGATTATTATTGTTATAGTTATTATTGCTTATTAGTCTATTAATATTATTATTTCTATTATTTTTTTTGCCTCTATATATACATGATCCATCAGGGACTTCAATATTATCTATTGTAGAAAATAGTCTGGAAAGGCCCTACTCATCTATCTCCTGGCCGGCGAAAGTGCCCCCATTATTTTTATTATTATTATTATTATTATTGTTATTATTATTATTATTATTTTTTATTATTATTATTATTATTATTATTATTTTTATTATAATTATTATTATTATTATTATTTACCCGAGATACCAAGGCTCCCTCAGGTGGGCTAAAATGTCCGGAGATTCCTGGAAAAGGCTATTATTCTGGAATGGTGTTGTTGACAATTGTTTTGTCCGAAGAGGTTCCCCGAAACGCGACGGCATTGAAGCTTTGGACGTTTATTAGAGAGTCGTTGAAAGAGAAAAGACGATTCCCTCGGGTCTCCGGTTGCTAGGGTCAGGTTACGCCCCAGCAGATCAGAAATAAAATCAAGGCCTAAGCAATTGATAAGACAAATGTTTATTTGTTATTACTATTATTATTTTATTTTTTTATTATTATAACAATATTTATTCTCTCCATCAATCAACATCAATACTGAAAGCTACAATAGACAAGGATGCAGTAGCTGTCTAAAATGAACGTCATAAGTGCCGTTAGTGTCACATCTCCCTAAGGTCTGGCTCCGCTAAAGTGCCGTGACTTTATTATTATTATTTATAATAATAATGACTTTATTATTATTATTACTATTATTATTATTAATAATAATAATAATAATTGTTATTATTATTATTATTATTATTATTAATATTATTACTTTTTTTTATTATTATTATTATTATTACACAAATTTATTTCTTCATAAAGACAACAAACGTATGTACAGACTGATTAAAAGTAACTGTTTTCAATATTATTATAAGCATTCGATCAGTCCTGGGCTGCTGTTTTTGCAAACTGTGGTGAAATATACAGATAAAGAGTTTCCAATTTGAAGGGCGACTGATAAGCGTTGTAGAAGAGTGACTAGTTATTATTATTATTATTATTATTATTATTATTATTATTATTATTATTATTATTATTATTATTATTATTATTATTATTATCATCATTAACATCATCATAATCATCGTGATCATCATCATCGTCATTATTATTCTTTCAGAGCAGTTTGAGATGACAAGCGCCAGCAAGCGATGGGGAGCCCTGTGTACCTTCGACTTCTACAGCAATCGCAATTCGAAGCGCGGTTCTTTGTTCTCGCCTCGCTATCCACAGACTTACCCAGCGAACAGTCGATGCCTCTACGCCTTTCACGGACAGGTGGACGAAAGGGTACGAATCACCTTCAGGAACATCCAGCTCACCACCAAAGACAAAAGGTCGGTAACACGCACCAATGGAATAATGGACGGAATGATGGATGAATGATCAGTGATGGAATGATGCATTGACGGAATGATTGAATGATAGAATGATGGAATGACGAAATGATGGAATGCTGGAATGGTAGAGTGATTGAATGATGGTTGAACGGATGGAATGACGGAATGGCAGAGCGATGGATTGACGGAATTCATTACGATGGAATGAAGAAATGAAGTTTGGATATGATGGAATTACAGGATGACGGAATGATGGAATGACGAATGAGAAGGTGACTGAATGATGGCATGAAGAAATGACAGACTGATGGAATGACCGAATGGTAGAGTGATGGAATGATAGAACAACGGAAAGATGGAATGACGGAAATGTTGAATAAGTAAATGACGTCATGAACGATTGGAGGAATAATTGAATGATTGCATGAGGGAAAGGAGGAGTGATGGAGGAACTAAAGGAATGAGAGAGTAGCAGAATAGCTGAGATGATGACAGAGGTATTGATGGATGGACGTACGAAGCAAATGTAACATAGCATTATAATTCAAGGATTGAAGGAAGAATGGAACGCGGACAAATGGAATGATTACAGGAACGAATGATGAACTGAGGTAAATTTTAGTATAGAAGAACCAAGATTAAATGTCCAATAGGTAACTAGTTGAAGAAAATGGAAAGAGTAGAATAGAATAGAATGCGATCAGATCAGATCAGATTTGATCAGATAAGATTAGATTAGATTAGATCAATAAAATCAGAGGATATCAGATTGGATCATATCGGATTTGATTATAGTAGATGAGATCATGTTAGAACAGATCGGATTAGATTAGAAGTTCTGGAAACAGCCTTTGTTGCTTGTCCATAATCTTCCATGTATGTGTGTCAGTGTGTGTGTGTGTGTGTGTGTGTGTGTTTGTATGTGTGTTTCTACCCATGCATACAAACATACATATGTGACACATACAAAAATACGAAAAATGCATACATGCAAAAATAGCACATAAAAAGATAATGTCCAAACACGTGCGTGCAAACATCCAAACACACATACGATTTGATACAAAGTTATATATGTATGTATGTACGATTTTATATAAAATTATATATATATACATGTATGTATGAAATGTATATGTATGTATGTATGAACGGCGCTGGAATTTAATATCGTACGGTGGCTGGCGGCATAGAGCATTTGCCACATCTGCTTTTATAGCGCTGCTTTCGAGTTCTGACTTCTTACGACTGGGCGACTCAGCATGACTAATTAATAGCTAACGAATTGAGAACTTCGGACCCCGTGCGTTTGGTCCGTCTGGCGAAACAGATGAGGATTTTTGCACCGTGAACATTCGATCCTTAGGGACTGAAAAGCCGCCCACGGCTCGTACTATGATTGGACCGTAGAATTGGGAGACAAAGCAAGTAAGTAATTAAGTAAGTAAGCAACTAAGTAAATAAGTAAGTAGCCTTTATTTTGCATCTGACAAGCGCACATGCATTACATTGTAGGCTATATGTTACGGCGAATGTGTATTTGCATGGTATATGTATATACCCTAGGGAATGTATATAATATATACCATAGGAATGTGTATTGTCAGGGCATCTATACATAATTATAACCCTAATCCTTACCCATAACCCTGAAGCTAACCATAACCCCTAACCTAACCCCATGCCCCTAACCCTGACCTAACCTAGCTTAACCCTAAATTTTGAAAGATAAACCGTCAGTTTATTTTCATCAATCCAACTTCCATTTACGCAAGGCATTATTTTCATCAATCCAACTTCCATTTACGCAAGGCATTATTTTCATCAATCCAACTTCCATTTACGCAAGGCATTATTTTCATCAGTCCAACTTCCATTTACGCAGCCAGATAAGAAAATAATAAAATTCGCAATGATATAGGATAGGATCAATTTATCCTGTATCATAGCGAATTTGATTATTATCTTATCAGTCTGGAAGTATGAAAATAATTCTTTGCGAAATGTCGGATTGATGAAAATAATTCTTTGCGTAAATGTAAGACGTATTGATGAAAGTAGTGCCTTGCGTAAATGGAAGTTGGATTGATGAAAATAAACTGCACATTTAACACTCTTTTACAATTCAACAAATAATTATTTGATGCTTCATTTCCATAGTTCCGGGGGCGAAACTTCCCGGGGGCGAAATGTGGGGGGCGAATTATCCGTATCCCTTAAAACCCACATTCATTTCAGTTAGTGAGTGAACTAGTCGCTATAGAAGTCACCGCATTGTTAAGCTGCGACTGCAAGTAAGGAAATAAGTAAATAAGTAAGTAGTCTTTATTTACAACTGACAAGCATCTGGGCCAAATGCGTCCGGCGTCCATCCGTTCTGCAATAATCTTTGTCTCTTTCCGACCCATTAGCGCCGACGACCAGTTCCAATAAAGTCGGCCAATAAACAAAATGTCCGTTCTATGTCCAGTAGAATTATCCGGTGGCGAACTGGCCCTTGAGTCCACGTACAGGCAGATACTCTATCTCCTAATCACGCCTTTCTTCTGCGGCGACCTGTGCCATGAATCAGATAGCAGAAGCTTAGCAAGCAATCGGAGAAGGAGTATTCCACACGGCGTAGGATACGTATACTAAAACCCAACTATACATGTTGGAGGAACTGCCGAGTGTCATCAGATCAGCTTAGCTGTGAGAACCAAGTTATATTTTTTATTTAGTACTTTCTATAGCGCCTGTGTCTAATACACAAGGCTCTTTCACCAAGTAGGCCTACAGTTCTAGTTTTAGGCTGGACTAAAGACGACTGTGGCGAACAGTGCTAAATTCGAGGAATGAGGACTGATTTTAAATACTGTGCATCATTAAATAAAATTGAATTACAAAGCAACCATCTTCAGCGGTTAAATTCAGCCGGATCTGAGATCCAGCACCTTTTGATTTGAGACCAACACCATTGATCTGAAACGAACCACCTGACCTATGAAATCCACAACTTGAAAGATGAGACCGTCACCTGTTTTATAATCACAATTATCGACAACATGTGTCGTGTTTCAAGCATACGATGTCTATTCAGCCAACGAAAAAGCGAGATTCCCCAGATGCGCTTATATATTATTAGTTTTGGAATGGGAGATCCACCACCACTGAATGAGCAATTCAACCAATGACCAGGTTATCTCACAGGCGACCATTAAAACATAACATAAAGCCGAGACAGGATTACTGATAACAATAGATCAAGAATATTCTATTCTGTTCTATACTGGGATCCGATTCCATGTCAAAATCCAGTAGAATAGGCGGGAAGATTGTTATAATGGAAGGTGTTTGGAAGAAAACCCACACTGGTCGCTAATTCTGCCGGGTGTGTGAGGCACGGTAGCCGACTGGTTGGAGTGATCAGCTTATAACGCAGAGAGTTACGGGTTAGAACCTGCCTTTGTCTTTCACACATAATTAGCGCCATCGATTGATGCTCAGTAATTAGATAATTTACTATAATAATGCACATCTTCTTCTTCTTTGTTTCTCCTCCGTCAGGCCAAGGCCAACGATGAGTCCTCAACTTGTCGTCTCCAGAGTTCTCTAGCCTTGATTTTTTTCCTTTGCTTCTGCAATGTTCATCTTCATTAATAATGCACACGAACATGCTCAAATCTCAACTGGGTCTTGCTCCAAAATATCTTTGTCACCAAATTCTCCGCCCCCTCTCTCCCACGTCAAAGCGTCCTCTCAGATCCTCTGACCGAACTTGACCTTTTTCTTACCGTGTTAGGACCACAATGGCTCAATCCAGATCCTTTGCCTGCATAGGTCCATCTCTATGGAATGGACTTCCTCCTTCTCTACGCTCTACAATCCTATCTCTCCTGGTAGCATCTCTACCTCTTTCTCTCACCTTAAAACCTTCCTTTTTCTCATTAATTTTTTACCTCGCACTGGGAGCGCTTCTGAAAGGTTTATGCTATGAGAAGCGCTTCCTATCCATTAATTTCGTATCTATTAATTTTCAATAAGTTAACTTCCAACCCATTAATTTCCAAGCCGTTTATTTCCTATCCATTAATTTCCAATCGGTTAATTTCCTATCCATTCATTGATTTCCGTTGTCCAGTTGTCTACTTGCTGGCGATGTTGTCGTTGTCCACGATGGACCTGATTCATCGGGTCACATTCTTGCTCAGCACTGTGGCAACGGGCGTCACGGTCCCGTGATTTCAACCCGTGAGCAGCTGAGCGTGGAGTTCCAGAGCGACGAACAGGAGGAAGGTCAGGGGTTCGCGGCCACATACGAATTCCTGCCCAAGTCACAACTGCCTCCCGTCAGGGATTCATACGTCGGTAGGTGACCTCTGACCTAGTTTGAAATGACCTCCATTCGATATTACCCAATTCTGTTCTGTTCTGTTCTATTCTGTTCTATTGTATCATATTATGTTCTGGTGTAGCACATTTTGTATGTCCTGTTTTTCTTACTGTACTGTTCTATTGTAGTTCATTCTAAGCTATGCTATTCTAATATAGTCTATGCTGCTCTATTCTCTTTTATTATATGCTATTCTATTCGCTTTTATTCCATGCTATTGTATTCTAGGTTTTTGTTAGCTAACTTTTTTACTAGTATATTCTGTGATTTTCTATTCTCTTTTATTCCATGCTATTCTAGGCTTTTTAAGCTAATTTTATACTAGTATATTCTGTGCTATTCTATTCTATGCTCTTTAATTCTATGCTATTCTAATTTATTCTATTCTAGTATTTGTTAGTTCGTTTTATACTAGTCCATTCTATGCTGTTATATTCTATGCTATTCTGTTCTAGTCTTTGCATTATTCTTCATAATGCTATTCATTTCTATGCAATTCTGTTCTTTGCTATTATATTTCATGCCATTAAAATTGTGTGCTATTCTATTCTATGCTATTCTATCCTATGCTATCTATTCTGTCATGTTCTATGCCATTCTGTTCTATTATGCTCTGTTCCGCAGTGTGATTCTCCTTACAGATTTTATTTTAGTTATAGTTACAGTTATAGTTAATGGTTTTTTATTTTAGTTATAGTTATAGTTATAGTTAGTATTATTTTTTAGTTATAGTTATAGTTATAGTTAATGGATTTTTATTTTAGTTAATTTTGGTTACTACTTAGTTACATTAATTAAGGCTATAAGCAAAATTGTGCATATTAACACGCTGTTTGACAATTTGCTCAGAGCTTTGAAAGCCTTTGAAGCATGAGTGCATTCAGCTTCATGAATACACGAGTTTCCAATGTAACTGACAAATTGCATAATAAAAATATCGCATTTTTCGTTCTCATTTATGTCGAATCGTCCATATTGCACTTCCTATTTTTATTTTTTGCATTAACGAAAATAAAGATGAATTTTCGTTAGTGTTATTTTCGTTATAGTTATAGTTATAGTTAATGATATTTTTTAGTTATAGTTATAGTTATCGTTAACGATATCATTTTATTTTCGTTAACGAACAGTTTCGTTATCGTTATCGTTAACGAGAATCACACTGCTGTTCCGTAATGTTCTCTTACATTCTGGTACCAGTCCCTTCTTGTCATTCGCTTCATCTATGCGTGATTGTTTTGAAAAATAAAAATAATAAAAATGAAATTTTCTTGATCTTTCGGATCAGAGTGATTCTGTTGTTCGTCTGTTGTCTAAAGCTTCAAGCAACGTCGGTGATTCACCCGTTGTCTTCGCCGAACTACCAGGGCCAATAACAACGCCAGGTACACTCGACTACTACATGTAGAGTAGATGCATAGAAACGCACCAATATTGATGTCTGTCTGCATGGATATTTGTGTGCGCGCGTGTGTGTGTGACAGTATGTGTCTGTATGTCTCTCTCTCTCTCTCTCTCTTAGTCTCTCAGTCCATCAGTCAGTCAGTCAATAAGCCAATCAATTAGTCAGTCATATAGTCAGTCAGTCAGTCTGGATGTATGTATATATGTATGTATGTATATATGTATGTAAAAATATGTATATGTATGTGTGTATGTCTGTCTGTCTTTCTTCTTTCTGTCTGTCTGTCTTTTTGTCTGTTTGTCTGTCTGTTTGTCTGTCTGTATGTCTGTCTGACTGTCTATCTGTCTGTCTGTCTGTCTTTTGTCTGTCTGTCTGTCTGTATGTCTTTCTGTCTGTCTGTCTGTCTGTTTGTCTGTCTGTCTGTTTGTCTGTCTGTCTGTCTGTCTGTCTGTCTGGCTGTCTGTCTGTCTGTTTGTCTGTATGTCTGTCTGTCTGTCTGTCTGTCTGTCTGTCTGTCTGTCTGTTTGTCTGTCTGTCTGTTTGTCTGTCTGTCTGTTTGTCTGTATGTCTGTCTGTCTGTCTGTCTGTCTGTCTGTCTGTCTGTCTGTCTGTCTGTCTCTCTGTTCATAGATCTCATTCCACTACTATCCATAACACTAAATGGTCTTTGCTTATTAGCGGAGCTTTTAGTCTTGATACATTTATAGAGCTCTATTACGGAGTTGATTCGATCCTAATTTTACGTTATGTGACTTCGTGTGACAACACATTATTCGAAATCGCATTACGTGACATTGCATTAGCCGACATTGAGAGAATCTTAGAAGGTGCCATGATAATTCCAGATAAATGTGATGTTGACGATATCAAAGTCCTGACATTGGTCGTTAAAAGCCCATCGTCAATCACATTGATTGTATATCGCATTACATCGCATAACATGATCATCACGTTACATTGCACTATACCACATGATAGCCTATTACATGACATTACATAAAATGCTTTACATAAAATTACACGAGGTTGCATTACATTACATCACGTTAACTTAAAATACACTGCATTACAAATATATAAACAAAGAAATAATAAAAAAAAACCAAATCAACAGATAATTTAAAAAGCAAGTAAACAAACAAATAAACGAGCAGTCGAAAGAAAGAAATATGAAGCAAAATAACTGAATAGGAAAATAGATAAATAGACATAGGCCTACAAATAAATAAAAGAAACTAAGAAATATAAACTGATTTCATTTCGTCTAATTACATTACTTTATAGTACAGCATATCGTGTTACATTACGGTTGCAATGGATCCGTATTCGGCACAGGTTCCACGGACTGTGAGCACGAGTTCCACGGTCAGAGTCGTCGCAATGGAACTTTCAGTTCCCCGTTCTATCCATCGTCCTATCCTCCATTCACCGTCTGTCGGTTCAGCTTCCGCAGCCGAGGAAGGGATCGATCTCTCGTCATCTTCTCCGACTTCGATCTCCACTATCCGATTGGAAATCACAAAGAGCCACACACGTAGGCAGCTGCGACCGGAATCAATCAGTCGAATTAATTAATTAATCTATCTACCAATTAATCAGTCAGTTAGTCGATAAGTAAGTAAATCAATCAGTCGATAAGTAAATCAGTCAATCAAAAAATCGATCAATCAGTCAGTTAGTCCATAAGTAAGTTAGTCATCCAGTAAATCAAATTAATCAGCGAATCAGTCGTTCGTTCGATCGATCAATCAATCAATCATTAAACACGTTTTTAGAAGCCACTGCTGTGGAGTAGTGAATAGCTCACCGGAACGTCTCCTATCTTGTCTTTGTAGACGCAATGACAATCCATTATTTCAATCTTTAGAACACCTATTCCAATCTTAATCTCTCCTGTTGCGCTGTTGTCCTGTCTTTTTTTTCTTTCCTTTGTTTAGCTCAATCCATTCGTATCTAGCTCAAATCAAGCCAACTCGACCATCAATCTCAACTCAACGCCATCCTACTCAACCAAATCCACTTCAACATAATCTAACCCAATTCAATCAATCCAACTCAGCGCAGCTCAACCCAATCCATTGAGCCCTACTCAACCCAAACCAACTCAACTTAATGCGATACAATTTAACTCAACCCAATCCAGCTTAAATCAAACCAACTAGGTAGAAATCCAGCTAAACTCAAGCCAACCCAACAGCTCAGTAAGCTACATTGGTGAGAGCGTAAGCTGCGTCCTATGGGCCTATGAGTTAGATAGAGAACGTGCGGATCGCATATAGGCCTACCCAAATCCAAATACGTAAGCCTACAGCGTCATAAAATTATTTTAAAAAATTATTTTAGCCATGTTTTCATCGCTCATCCAACTTCTACTTCTACTATAACATATTTCCATCCCTCGTCCAATGTTCACTTCCACTGTAAATATTTTGATCACTCATCCAACTTTATTTTCAGCCATGTTTAAAAAAACGTTCTCAAAGGCTTAAATTTGCACGTTAGGGCCTATAATATATTTTTGCTGATGAAAGCACACAACAGCATCAATGCAATAAGAATAATAGCACTCCGTAAATGGCTGCACTGACCTATAAAAAAATACTCTGATATTTACAGTTTGAAGATCCAAAACCTAGTTTTACAGCAATCACTAAATAATGTTAGCATCCAACTTCCAAGTTCTAGTTTTACTATAACATAATGTCAGGCGGTTTTATAAATTATTATTATATTTATGAACTGCTGTAAGTATTGGGATTTGGGTATATGCATGAGGATCGCGGTTCGCCTCCCGAAGCTGGCTTAGTTCGGCGATTTAGATCTCGGGCTAGCACGGTCCTTGCACGGGGATACTAAATGGCGTGGCATCCATTCAAAACGGCAGTGGTGGTGAAGGATCTCACCCGATCAATTCATTGAAAACTGAGCAAGGTCGAGGTCATATACGGTCGCTATAGAAAACGTCTGCATTTACATTTAACCCAACTCAGTTCAATCCAACGCAACTCAACCCATTCCAGTCTAGTTTATAATCCAATCTAATCTGATCTAATCACTCTAATCTAATCCAGTCTATTCTAATTTAAGCTAATCTAATCCGTCTTGGCTACTGTGTGATCAGGTGTGATGACGTGGATAACATCGTCGTGAGCGTCGTCATCTCTGGCGGACATCGTCGCAACATCAGCGCCTTCTGCGGAAGTAAGAGACCTCCGATGTTGATGAGCAGCGGAAGTCGAATGGAGGTCATCTTCACTTCCGGTCCAGTCTCATCCGCCAGAGGATTCAAGGCCGAATACTTCTTCGTCTCAAGTACGAACCTCATCCATCGTCAGATGCTAGTAGTTTAGATATAGTAGCTTATATAGTAGTAGTAGTTTCAGTTTAACGACACTGTTTGATAACAAAGATCATTGGCGGCGCCCTCCTCCCTTCTTCAGGCTTTGGACTGGCACTGCCATAGTACGAGCAGTGGCGTCCATATATTTTATTGTATTCCATTGTATTTTATTGGGTTTTTGACTACATTTCATGAAGTACTTAAACATTAGCATGTT